>NC_069401.1:49945195-49967695 GCF_026875155.1 Cherax quadricarinatus | reverse complement strand
TTAAGTTCCGAACTGAATCTTACTTGCAGCAGGAACAAGAAAGTCTGAGTTCTGCAGGCTTTCCCATTTCATAAAGGAGTGCAGAAAGAGTGAAGGTGAAGTCAGAGAGTAGCGTGTCTTTTACGTGCTTGGCGAACGGAGGATCGAGCATCCGTCATTCCTTTCCCTGACTGATCAGCATGAATTTAACGATTCATATAAATATAGCAAAATTAATCCATGAGTTTCTTGAACTTCATTCTTGCTAGACAGGCGAGTGGTTCAGTTTTGGTAGTGGGAAGGGAGAGAGGGGAAAAGGAGCAGACGAAAGGTAAAGGAAAATAGGTGGGGAGAATGGAAGAGAAAGGGAGGAGATGCACTAAGAGAAGGGGCATGGATGGATGCTGCGGGTGGGTGTCGTGGGATGGAGAGGAGAGTCACAAGAGGGATGCTGGCTGGAGGGTGTCGATGTTACTAGGGTCATAAATCAGTTGACTGGGATTTGCATAATGTCCTACAGCCATACACACAGACAGACAGACAAACAGACAGCCATGCTCACCCAGCTCTTAATTGTTTATGTCCCACTTCTTCTCTTTAATGCCACCTCCCCTCATCTGCCCTTTTCCTCACCCCTTCAGCCACCCTCAACTCCCAACCCAATTTCTAATCCTGTGTGTATATGTACTGCTATGCATGTGTGTGTATATGTATATATATATATATATATATATATATATATATATATATATATATATATTATATATATATATATATATATTACATATATATATATATATATATATATATTATATAGAGAGAGAGAGAGAGAGAGAGAGAGAGAGAAGAGAGAGAGAGAGAGAGAGAGAGAGAGAGAGAGAGAGAGAGGGAGAGAGAGAGAGAGAGAGAGAGAGAGAGAGAGAGAGAGAGAGAGAGAGAGAGAGAGAGAGAGAGAGAGAGATTTGCGTGGTTGTATATCTTATGACATCCTTATTCCTCTTCCTCCACCCCTTTATCTCTTCTCAGTCTCTTATGTATAATTTCTCTTGCCTCTCGCTCTGGGATGATGATATCTTAAAAGACAAAAAATACATTTGTCCTGTGTATGGGAGAAGCTATCCTCATAGATAGCAACTTCCTAGTGACAGTAAATCCAACTCTACTGGAATTACTATTACTTGGGACAGCTGATGAACCCCTTGTTGCAGTGCATGATGATATTCTTATTGTCCTACTGAAGTCTCCCAAGTCAGACTGACAAATTTCAACACCTTGTATGAGCCTCATCCTGCGTGATGGAATCTGACAGGGAAACATAGTTAACTTTGCTCTCACTGTGTATCTGTCTTATAGAATATAGTGACAGCACACTTCCGACGTATCAAATTTTCTAGCTAAAACAAAAAAAAAAATTAACAAACTCAAGCGATTCACCTCTCTCATTTACTCTATCCTTCCTCTCCCCTTTTATTCTCAGTTCCTTCCCCCTCTCTTTTTATCTTTTAGTCCCATCATTCCGCCCACTCCCTCTTTTTCTGTCTCTTCTTTTACACATCTCGTTCCACTTTTCTTTCATACCTGTCCTTCTTTTCTATTCTCATTCCTATTATACACTCCCTTTTCTCATTTTTTCTTACATTCCATCTTCCCTGCCTTCAACTCTCCCCTACCTTCACCTCTTTCCTAATTATTCTTATCATTATCTGCTATTTTTCAGAACCCTCCGCCTCTGCCATTCTCCATCAGGAGACCTGGTCTGGGATTGTGGAAGCAAATTTTGTGGGTAAACGAGTAGTTATCTGTCAAACTACCACCCCGGAAAACTACTGGAGTTTACCTAGTAGCCTGGGTAAGCCAGTAGTGTCACTACTCATGACTATGCCATAACCAATGTGTATTTTAGTAACCATTATTTTTCTCAGCCAGTAGGATTGGAACTGGGTCCCTCCAATTCCAATTCTGGCCGACTCTACTAGCCTCCACTTCACCTAGTTGGCTCTAGGAAAATCCCATGAACATCTATACGGACCAGAGCTCTTTTCCGATTGTATATCTACGCTACGGTTATCCTGGTCAACTCTACTGTCCTCATCACCCCAGCAGTGCAAGGAATCCTACAATTGTCTACGGAACATTCAAGATGCCGAAAAGTCATCCGTTGTTGGATTTGGTCATTGTAATTTTTTTTTTCAATTTTGATTAAGTTATAAACTTATTATAAATGTATTTTTAGTTATTTTAGTTAGTTATAAATTTATTTTTCTGTTTATTATTAAAATAAACATATTTATTCTCAAATTTTATACCCACTCTTTTTTGATTATCAACTGACTTTATAATTTTTTTCTATTTTTTTCATAAGGAAGGAGTTTAGAATATCAACCTCGTCCTGGGATCCGTTCATCACAGCACATCACAACACAGCATCACAACACAGCATCATAACACAGCATCACAACACAGCATCATAACACAGCATCACAACACAGCATCATAACACAGCATCACAACACAGCATCATAATACAGCATCACAACACAGCATAGCATTACTGCACACTATCACAACACATCACAACGTAACATCACAACATAGCATCACAATATGCGAGTCATCACAACATGCAAGTCATCACATGCGCTTGACTACAACATGCGCGTCATCACCATATGCGTCCACTTGCGGGGGGGGGGGGGATAATAAATCAACGAGAGTATAAAGAAAAAAATCGGAATTATTTGGCATTGGACATCCCTTCTCAAAGCCTTGGCTCCAACCAATGAAATAAATGCAGTAAATCATTCCACATTTGCATAGGGCAAAGGCCTTTGTTTTGGTAACGGGCGCTGGGCTTTGGTGCTGTAGTAGTTTGGTCGGGTGGTTATTCACCGCTCATTACTCTATAGGTCTGGTGCAGCTGCCCCCACCTCTACCTCCTCCTCCCCACAGCATCACCCCATCTCTGCCAGACCTCGACCCAGAGACTCATTTAGGTAGCCACGTAGTGGTACTTGGAGTATATCGGGAGAGGGTTTCTGGGATCAACGCTCCTGGGTCCCGGTCTGAGACCAGGCCTCGTGGTAGATCAGGGTCTGATCAACCAGGCTGCTACTGTTGGCCACACGCAAACTGACGTATGAACCACAGCCTGGCTGGTCCGCTACCGACTTTAGGTGCCTGTCCAGTGCCTTCTTGAAGACAGGGGTCTATTCGTAATCCCCCTTATGTATGCTAAGTAGTTGACAGATTTCCAATTTTTCTTCCTCATTCATTAGGCATCAGACTTTCAACACTAGTGTACTGTAACCTGGGAAACGTTCAGCATGATTTGCTCGCGACACCTCACGCAGGATGGCTTCCTCGTGACACATCACACAGGATGGCTTCCTCGTGACACATCACACAGGATGGCTTCCTCGTGACACATCACACAGGATGGCTTCCTCGTGACACATCACACAGGATGGCTTCCTCGTGACACATCACACAGGATGGCTTCCTCGTGACACATCACACAGGATGCTTCCTCGTGACACATCACACAGGATGGCTTCCTCGTGACACATCACACAGGATGGCTTCCTCGTGACACATCACACAGGATGGCTTCCTCGTGACACATCACACAGGATGGCTTCCTCGTGACACATCACACAGGATGGCTTCCTCGTGACACATCACACAGGATGGCTTCCTCGTGACACATCACACAGGATGGCTTCCTCGTGACACATCACACAGGATGGCTTCCTCGTGACACATCACACAGGATGGCTTCCTCGTGACACATCACACAGGATGGCTTTCCTCGTGACACATCAACAGGATGGCTTCCTATGACACATCACACAGGATGGCTTCCTTTGTGACACATCACACAGGATGGCTTCCTCGTGACACATCACACAGGATGGCTTCCTCGTGACACATCACACAGGATGGCTTCCTCGTGACACATCACACAGGATGGCTTTCTCGTGATGCATCATACAGGATGCCTACTGACACATTACACAGGATGGCTTCCTTGTGACACATCAAACAGGATGGTTTCCGTGTGACACATCGCACAGGATGGCTTCCTTGTGACACATCATGCAAGATATCTTCCTAGTGACACATCACACAGGATGCCTTCCTCGTGATACATCACACAGGATGGCTTCCTTGTGATTCATCACGTAGGATGGCTTCTTAGTGACACATCACAGGATGGCTTGCTTCTGACACATCACACAGAATGGCTTCCTAGTGATACATCACACTGGATGGCTTCTTTGTGACACATCACATAGAATGGCTTCCTAGTGACATCACGCAGGATGGCTTGCTAGTGACATCACAGAGAATGGCTTCCTAGTGACACATCATGCAGGATGGCTTCTTAGTGACACATCACACAGGACGGCTTCCTAGTGAGACATCACACAGGATGGCTTTCTTATACAGTACTATTCTCATCTTTCTGAACAGTCCATGATCTACATCTATAAATAAAACAACAGTAACGAGGTACATACTAAAAATAATATGGGAATAATTTTTCTCCTCATAAAAGTGCTGTATAACTCACGCAGATTCTACCACTTTCACTCTGTTGTAAGAAGTATCATTAAGTGGTTTCCATTGTGGCACAATAATAATAGTAATAAACTCTGATAAATATGTACAAATTTAAATTCATGTACAGCACAGTGGTTTGTGGTCAAGCATTTGCCTATCTTTGTAAGTTAGTCTAAATTTGGCTCTAGTTTGCTCCTCCTCGGGTTAACTCGTGGGTTTTATTAAATCATTCGAGGGGTCAGTTTGGGTTGGGATCCACTAATCATCGACACCATCATCTAGATTTTTTTTAATATATTTACTTGATTTCAGGCACAAGCATGGTGCAATCATGTCTTAAAGCGTGTAAAGCGTTTAGGAGTTTGAGAGAGTAGTGTACAATTAAGTTGTCAGGCTTATGTAGATGCATTCACATACTTGAGGGCAAAGACTATATAAAACGGCTCACTTCTGTGGTTGAAAGTCAGATTACTTATCCAGACAGCGTAATGAAGGCTGGAAGCACCGGTTTGTGAAGAAAACATAACACTGCAATCACTGCTAGCCTTTGAGCTATGTTCAACAATGGCGTGAGCGTTTTCAGCTTCCATTGTTTACAGGCGCCATAAAACCCAGCGATATCAAGCAATAAGACTGATATTTATATCGAAAAAATTAGCATACCATATTAGAATGGCAAAGAAATGAACGTGTGGTCGAAATTCTGTTATTATTATTTTTAAATATGATATTCGGAAGCAACCAAACAATGTTTCTTCAACGTCTCAAAGCAAAAAATAAATTTTAGTCTGAGTATCGAAACTTACATTCAGGTTTGAAAATGAGATGAATGCTATGGCAGGTAAGGAAGGGTCGCTCTTTAATATGAACGAAAAGGTCTAACAAACAAGTTCGTTCTACTGAAGCCCCAGGAGAAATAGTTACTGGTCACACCAGAGCGTCCTCAAGGACAGCAGAGTCACTTCATCGAAGAGTCGACTTACATCAGACTGCCGATTTGGCAAGATTGATGCCCACAAAGATGCCCACGAAAGAACAAGCTGGAAACTATGAAACACAGGAGGAAAAGAAGGCTAATTACTACGATGACTGTAGAAAATGCAATCAGTGATGCAGGGTGTCACAAGGGTCAGAGCTATGCCCCGATGTTGTTTTAAATTCATACAATTCACTTGCCAGGATGAATATATTTTATGTTCATATTTACGGGTGATGTGCAGAGCCAGCACAAAAAAAATGATAAAAAAATATTGTAAGCCGAAAAAAATTAATAAACCGAGCGATGATGAAATATAATAAAGATAAGTGTCAGGGAACGGAAATGAGAGAGAGAGAAATCGGTTCACATTAGAGACACTAGAGTGTGAAAAAAATGGCAAAAGTGTCAGACAGAAAAAGGATCAAAAAGTCATCGTTATTAACAAAGGATTATCACTGGAAATTAACACCACTAGAATTGTGAGACACTCAGAATGCCACACTATACAAACTGTGACGTAGTTTGCACATATATGGAAGAACAAATGTTAAAGAAGCTGTTCACAGCAGTGTTGCAGTGCCCAGTGTCCTCATCAACCAAAAAAAAAAAAAAAAAAAAACCCTACAAAATGGACGCCTTAGGTAAATTAAAATGCTTGCGAGAGATAGGTGAAATGATGAAAGATTCTCACGTGTAGTTCACCCGCCTCCTTTTACAGTTCAAATTTGATTACTTCCCATTCTCCAAAGGTTTTTATGACCTCTGCAGTAGTGCTTCCCATGAATACTATAATAATTGGCTGATTTAAAGAGAAGTCGGGGTTTACTAGCCATTCATATGGTTATAAAAAGACACGAAATAATATACGAAGATTTCTTACTCTTTGAACTGGGAGACAGAAGTGCATGATTTTATATTCAGAAAAAAAGTGATATCGACAGGATACTAGAAATTTTTATTCGAGCGTTTGTGAATCAGTGAATTGTTTAAGTTGAGGAAGTAAGTGCAATAGCTATTATAAACCTAAAGCAATAATATGATAGATTAAACACTAGACGGATCACACAAGCTACAAGTTGATATTTTTAAATAAGTACAGAGACGATGGAGGAAGCTCTGGTAATCTAACGACCATACTTAGAGTTGCGAGTCCTAAGTTGTGCACACTGTAAACTCCAAAGTAATGTTTGGATAATTTGTTACTTTTACGATATACTAAGTTCACCATTTCCAGTAGAACCAAAGAAGAACCAAGTGCTGGAGCTGAGCCCCTGCAAACTCCAACAGATAATTTAAAACAAGTAATTACAACGAAGTCATCTGACAGAATCAACATTATTTCCGTCATCATGACTCGGGTTCACGAGACGACACGCGGGAGGAAGCGACGCGGTACGCTTCAACAAAGGTGCTGGAAGCCATCACCGGAAGGCAGTTGACCAAAGATGACTCCAAGCACCGGCAGTCGGGGGTCAAAAGTCACCGCTGGTCAGCTAAGACGCGCTCAAGTAATTGCTGCCAAGCACCTTCCGTGAAAGCTTATTTCCTGCTTACTGCATCATCTCCCCCCCAACAACCCCATCCCTCCCTCTTCTATCTCCTCATTATCTCACTTTTATGTAGCTTCCTCTCTTCTTTCTCGTAATTTTTCACCCATCTCAACTCTGTAAACTTTTTATCACTGAGAAAAAGAGGATACCCAGATGTTAAGGTGATCAGTTAAAATCAACTATTAAAAAATATGACAAGGACCCATCCAAGTTATTTGCATTTTACCTTCATTATTAATCCGTAATGTTGAGCTCACGCGCGATGCTGGTGCTCCGGCATCTTTCTCGACGAGTCCCCTCAAGGAAAGTGTCTAGTTCCTGGAGACGCGCTCTTCATCCAAGGAATCAGACCTATCCTCGTCGTCCTTGAATCAAATCTGATTGCCTCCCATTCATCTCAGGTTCTACATAAACCCCCCTAAGGGTTTAGCGATCCCAATGAAAGTAACAGTAGTAGTAGTAGTAGTAATAATAATAATAATAATAATAAATAATAATAATAATAATTATTATTATTATTATTATTATTATTATTATTATTATTATTATTATTTTATTATTATATAATTTATGAGTATGAAGATGAGCAATGTTGAAAAACCTACATTTTAGATGAAATTTCTCACAGGATTTAGCTTTATTCTGAGCGAAGCAAAGTTACTTGTCTTTCTACCTCCACGTTGTCCCAGTCTACATACTTCATTGATGATAAACCACTATTTACGACTTTCTCAGTCACAAGAATACAAGCATATATGTTTTGGCTTCCTCAATCATATATATACACACACACACATACATATATATATATTTTATATATATATAATATATATATATATATATATATATATATATATATATATATATATATATAAAATATAGGGAGGTACCACCTCTAGAACTGTCCTGGGGATCCTCATCCTCAGAGAAAAGAATAAACTTGCTTCAGGGAAAACTCAAGGTTCTCCCTGAAGCTGTTTGAGAATTTTCTCCTGCTACCCCCTATATTTGATATTTTATTTAAAGACAAAATACATTGGCAAAACATTCACAAAAATACAATAGAAAGTAAAGTAACATAGATAACAATTCAGAGCTACATCTCGAATACTTCGTCCAGCTCCCCGGCGATGGCCCGCGTGCCCAGAATGCTGCAGGCATTTCCTCTCTGAAAGAGGAAGCTGGTCACCCTGTGGTCCTTGGTTTCTATGACTAGCTTTTCACCCAGCTCTTTGAGGAACTTTAGAGAACACTTGCCCCATGCTCCAAGGGTCTCCGACCCTATTGGGATGAAGTTATAACAAGGGGGAAGGTCTTCATATTTTCGGATCTTCTGGGTCTTCCTGTGGCTGGCAGCTCCACCCCCTTCAGCTGTGGAGTATGGCAAGTAGGTGTCTGCCAAAGTGGTGGCACAGGTGTAGTCCCAGGCAATCTGCTTTCCATCCTTCCAGGGTAGCAAAGTGGCTCCATCAGGACGCTTTTGACTTTCATCAGACCTCTGCAGTTGGGGTTCCCGTTGAGCTGGGCAACGGGCTGTGGCGAGGCTTCTCTTTATGATGTCATTGACCTCCTCATGTCCGGCATACTTCCCTTCTGCTGTGTGACACACGAGACCATGAAGTCCGAATTGATCAGCCGTCGCCCTGCCGCAAATACACCTATGTTCGGTGAGGATGGGGGCGGTTAGGCGAAGAGCAACACCAATCCGAATGGCCTGTGGGTCGATTCGGGTGCCCAGGGATGAATTGGGAACACCTAACAGGAAATCTCGTGAGTGTGGTGCCTTCACTGCCAGGAGACGAGCTTTGTCCTTTCCTGAAGCATTGGTGAGCATTGTGTTGGAGATTTTTTCCATGATCAGTTTGTCCCAATGGGACTGCTTGTGTTCTTTGGGAGGAGCTGATCTGCTGGAGGAGTCTACAAGGGTGTCCCACTGAATTGCTGCTTCAGTAAACCTGGGGTCTTGAGCTCCTACCACGTCTCTCAAGCATTCGGGGACAATCTTCTTAACTAATGCACCGGAAGCCAAACACGAAGACAGAAAAGCAGGTAAAGCAACATGTGCTGCTTTGCGCACCCCTATACCTCCCAGTCGCACTGGGAGGGTTGCCTGATCCCATTGCTGCCTTCTTAAAGGTTGATCTCAGGTGTGCATCATATTCGTCGAGTGTTGGGTTATCAAAAGAGGGTGCACACCTCAGGAAGTAAGTGAGTCTTTGCATAGTAAGACACCTTGTGAGGAGATACAGAGCATCATGGGCATCAAGATTGCTTATTGTCTCCTCCATTCTCATCAGGTCATTCAATTTGTCCTTGAGGACAGTGTCGATGGCCTGGTGACCCAGCGGTGCTCCCATGAGGGTACTGTTGGATGGAGCGGTAGTCGAGACTTCTGGGAGGATTCTTCGCATGGCATTGATTATTCCCTGGTTTGCTGTGGAGATTTCACACTTGGAGGGATTGAGGATGAGTCCAAAGTCTTCTCCCTATGTTTTCACCAGTTGTAGGTCCTCTAACAGGGACTCTTCAGTACCTGCCAGAGTACCATCATTCAGGTACCAGATGTTGAGCTCGCTGCATAAGCTGGACGTTAGTTCTCTTGCTGCCAAGCAGAAGAGAAGTGGAGCGAGTGGGTCATCCTGTCGAACACCCTCTGAAGAGAGAATTTCATGTTCTCCAAACAAAAGAATTGAGGGTTTGCTGTAGCCGGCTGAAACGAAGGGAAAAGGACTGGGGAACCGATCCCAAACAGCTGGCAAGACAACATCTCTATTCACCAAATTAAAGGCATTTCTAAAATCAAGTTTGACTACGGCCTTGTCTTCTCGTAGGTCCCTGATGTAGGCCCTTGCCGCATGAGCTGCGGCTTCACTGCCTTGAGAGACTTCATAGCCCAGTTGGTGTGGCTGGAATAAACTGGCAGTTTCTAGGCGAATGTTTCTTACTGGTGCTTTGGCAACAAGACGGCGAAGAGTGTTACCAACTGCAATGGGTCTGATTCCCCCATCCCTCTTCTTCAAAGCACATAGTGAGGCTCCAAAAAAGAAAAGTTTAATTTCTTCTGGGATTCGCTAATCCAGGCAGTTGTTGACGAAGGTTATTAACTCGGTGAGAAGAATTGATGCAGATGCACCGAGTCCTGGATTTACCATCTCTTTGAGGTGCCGAGGTCGAATTCCAGTGTAACCTCCTTCAGATCCTGCTGGAAATGACACAATCGCCTTATAGACTTCTGATTATGGCAAAATTAATTGTTCAGTGATGGGTCTTCCTCAGGGTTGTTGATGGCTATGGTGTCCCTGGTTGGATGCTTGTCTCTTAGTGCTTGGGCTGTGGTCTCATCCTTGGGGGCTACAGTGTCGTCACTTCTTATTATACTAATTGCTCCCACTGTGTTACCTTCGATTTTTTTGCTAATCTGTGCGCAAATTTTCTCGTTTTCAGTGGAATTTTTCTTGGGTCTATCTCTGTGATTCCTGCGATGATGGGGCAGAGGGACACACTTATCCCTTCTTGGGTAGTTGCGCACTGCCTTGATGACTGATGTAGTTAGCGGTTTGCCTCGTCTTTCAGGAACTGCAAGACAGATATTGCCGAACAGGAATAGGTTACGCCATGCTTTGATGGTGCCTCGGGCTTCTAAATTGGTGGAACCTCCATTCACCTGCTCAAGAAGGTCTGTGAATTTTCTTGCTGCATATGGGAGAGCCGCTTTAGGGAGTTACTTGGAGGTTACCTGGAGGTTATTCCGGGGATCAACTCCCCCGCGGCCCGGTCCATGACCAGGCCTCCCGGTGGATCAGGGCCTGATCAACCAGGCTGTTACTGCTGGCCGCACGCAGTCCAACGTACGAGTCACAGCCCGGCTGATCCGGCACTGACTTTAGGTATCTACCCAGCTCTCTCTTGAAGGCAGCCAGGGGCTTATTGGCAATTCCCCTAATGCTTGATGGGAGGCTGTTGAACAGTCTTTGGCCCCGGACACTTATGGTGTTTTCCCTTAGTGTACCAATGGCGCCCCTATTTTAACTGGGGGCATTTTGCATCGCCTGCCCAGTCTTTTACTTCCGTAGGGAGTGATTTCTGTGTGCAGATTTGGGACCATTCCTTCCAGGATTTTCCAAGTGTAGATTGTGATATATCTCTCCCTCCTGCGTTCCAACGTGTACAAGTCAAGTGCTTCCAAGCGTTTCCAGTAGTTAAGGTGCTTGACAGAACTTATACGTGCAGTAAAGAATCTCTGTACACTCTCTAGATCTGCAATTTCACCTGCTTTGAATGGAGATGTTAATGTACAGCAGTATTCCAGCCTAGAGAGAACAAGTGATTTGAAAAGGATCATCATTGGCTTGGCATCTCTCGTTTTGAACGTTCTCATTATCCATCCTATCATTTTCTTTGCACGTGCAATCGTGGCACTGTTGTGATCCTTGAAAGTGAGATCCTCAGACATTACTACTCCCAGGTCCCTTACATTATTTTTCCACTCTATTGTATGGCCAGAGTCTGTAGTATACTCTGTTCTAGTTATTATCTCCTCCAGTTTTCCATAACGGAGTAGTTGGAATTTGTCCTCATTGAACATCATATTGTTTGCCGTTGCCCACTGGAAAACTTTGTTTATATCTTCTTGGAGGTTAACCGCGTCCTCAGCAGATGACAGCCTCATGCAGATCCTAGTATCATCCGCAAAGGATGATACAGTGCTGTGATGTATATCTCTGTCTATGTCTGATATGAGGATGAGGAATAAGATGGGGGCGAGTACTGTGCCTTGTGGAACAGAGCTCTTCACTATGGCAGCATCCGGTTTAACTCTGTTGACCACTACTCTTTGTGTTCGATTTGTTAGGAAGTTGAAGATTCATCTCCCCACTTTCCCAGTTATTCCTTTAGCACGTATTTTATGGGCTATTACTCCATGATCGCATTTGTCAAATGCTTTTGCAAAGTCTGTGTATATTACAAGGTGGCCCGGTGGCCTGGTGGCTAAAGCTCCCGCTTCACACACGGAGGGCCCGGGTTCGATTTCCGGCAGATGGAAACATTTCGACACGTTTTCTTACACCTATTGTCATGTTCACCTAGCAGCAAATAGGTACCTGGGTGTTAGTCGACTGGTGTGGGTCGCATCCTTGGGGACAAGATTGAGGACCCCAATGGAAATAAGTTAGACAGTCCTCGATGACGCACTGACTTTCTTGGATTATTCTGGGTGGCTAGCCCTTCGGGGTTAAAAATCCGAACGAAATCTTATCTTATCTTAACTTAATCTTACATCTGCATTCTGATTTTCTTCCAGTGCATCCAAGGCCATATCATAGTGATCCAGTAGTTGTGAGAGGCAGGAGCGACCTGCCCTGAACCCATGTTGCTCTGGATTGTGCAGATTTTGGGAATCCAGGTGATTTGCAATTCTGCTTCTTAGGACTCTTTCAAAGATTTTTATGATGTGGGACGCTAGAGCTATTGGTCTATAGTTCTTAGCTAATGCTTTGCTGCCACCTTTATGGAGTGGGGCTATATCCGTTGTTTTAAGTGACTGGAATTTCACCCGTGTCCAAGCTCCTCCTCCATAGTGTACTTAGGGCACGCAAGAGGGATTTCTTGCAGTTCTTAATGAAAACAGAGTTCCACGAGTCTGGGCCCGGGGCTAAGTGCATGGGCATGTTGTCAATGGCTTTTTCGAAGTCTATCGGAGTTAGGGTAATGTCAAAAATCTGGCATACATTTATGGAGTTTTGAGGCTCATTCATGAAGAAATCATTTGGGTCGTCGATCCTCAGACTGATTAGTGGTTCACTAAACACAGAGTTGTACTGGGATTTCAATATTTCACTCATTTCCTTGTTGTCATCTTTGTAAGTCCCATCCTGTCTGAGTAAGGGCCCGATAATAGATGTGGTATTTGCCTTGTTTTGGGCATATGAGAAGAAATATTTTGAATTTCTTTCAATTTCACTAATAGCTTTAAGCTCCTCCTGTCTCTCCTGGTTCCTGTAAGAGTCATTTAACTTAAGTTCGATAGTTTCCACTTCCCTGGTCAGCACCTCCTTTCGTGTATCAGATATTCTAGCACTCCTGAGGAGCTCAGTGGCTCTTCGTCATATTCTGTTGAGGGAGCGTCTTTCTCTCTCCAGTTCACTCCTGCTCTTCTTCTTTCTTAGGGGAATATGCCTAGAACATGCTTCAGCTGCCAGGAAGTTGATCCTTTCAAGGCACTGGTTTGGATCCATGTCAATTAAGATATCTTCCCAATATGTTTCATTTAGGACATGGTTTGAACATTAAAATGGTATAAAATACCGACAGGTTGTTAGGTAAGACACATATACAACAGTTAGGTATCTTTATTTCGAAAATAAAGATACCTAACTGTTGTATATGTGTCTTACCTAACAACCTGTCGGTATTTTATACCATTTTAATGTTCAATCTGTCAGACACTGCAACACAAGGGTATCTTGGTACAGACCTGAAATCAACTTCGACAACCTCTACTAGTGAGAACGGCTGGATTTGAGAGGGACCTGACCTCCCAACATCTGCGTTCTACTGGTGACCTACGTCTCACCTCCTGGCACTATATAAGGCTCCATCCTGTCACTTCAACTCCATATTGTTTCAGACTATGGAACAATGCTCTTCTCCAGACTGAGGGACTGACCTCCTCAAAACTTTAAGGGTGATGGACTGATTACATCGTCTTCGAGTCTCTTCTGCTTCTATCAACTTTTCTGTACTCTACTGAAGAAGCCTACTGTGTAGGCGAAACATTTCGAAATAAAGATACCTAACTGTTGCATATGTGTCTTACCTAACAGGACATGGTTTACCTGGTCCCAGTTGATGTTCTTGTTGTTGAAGTTGTATTTCACAGGTACATGCATTCTGCTGATCAGGACCCCTATACATGTACGTCTGGACTTCGATTAGGTTGTGATCGGAATTAGTTGTTTTTGATATTCTTATGTCTCTTATCAGGTCCTCATTATTTGTGAAGATAAGGTCAAGTGTGTTTTCTAGTCTTGTTGGCTCCACTGTCTGCTGGCTTAAGGTGTGTTTTTCGCAGAGACTTAGTAGCTCATGTGTGTGTGTAACCTTTCATCTGCGCTACCTCCGGGGATTGTTTCAGCTATAACATTATTTGCTACATTCCTCCATTTTGTATGCCTTAGGTTGAAATCACCAGGCAGTAAGATGTTTGGAGATGGAGCTGGAAGGTTTTCCAGACAGTAATCAATTTTCAGTAGCTGTTCCTTGAACTGTTGTGAGGCTGCATCTGGTGGCTTATATACAACCACAATGACTAGGTTTTGGTTCTCGATCTTTATTGACAGAACTTCAACTACCTCATTTGTGTTCAGCAACTCCATGCAGATGAGGGACTCTTTGACATACAGGCCAACCCCCCCTTGTTGCCTGTTCATTCTGTCGCATCTAAAAAGGTTGTAACCACTTATCCATATTTCACTGTCAAAGTGATCTTTTGTGTGAGTCTCTGTGAAGGCTGCAAACATTGCATTAGACTCCTCTAGAAGTCCACTGATAAAAGGTATTTTGTTGTTGGTGGATGGCTTAAGCCCCTGTATATTAGCAAATATGAACGAGGTTGTATTCTGTATTTGTTGGGGGTATTTTGTTATTGGCATCAGTAGTTGTAGTTCTGGAGGGCCATGGGTGGCCACTGGCTGTGCCTCCAGTCCAACAAGGCTCCAAGGCTACCTGGAGGTTACCTGGAGGTTATTCCGGGGATCAACGCCCCCGCGGCCCGGTCCATGACCATGCCTCCCGATGGATCAGGGCCTGATCAACTAGGCTGTTATTGCTGGCTGCACGCAGTCCAACGTACGAGCCACAGCCCGGCTGATCCGGCACTGACTTTAGATATCTGTCCAGCTCTCTCTTGAAGGCAGCCTGGGGTTTATTGGCAATTCCCCTAATGCTTGATTGGAGGCTGTTGAACAGTCTTGGGCCCCGGACACTTATTGTGTTTTCCCTTAGTGTACCAATGGCGCCCCTATTTTAACTGGGGGCATTTTGCATCGCCTTCCCAGTCTTTCACTTTCGTAGGGAGTGATTTCTGTGTGCAGATTTGGGACTATTTTTGTTATTTCCTTCCATTTTCTTTTTCCGTTTCCTGCCACTAAAAAATCACCTGGAGTTGGGTTGTCGTAGCTACTATTGTTTGTCTTGTGGGGTCTGTGCCTCCTGGTCCCTTTTAGATAGCATGCAGGGCAGTTGATGTTGTAACACTGCTTCTGGAGGACCGAGGAGTGACACATTTTTGGGTTAAAGAAAGAACAGGAAGAAGAATGACACACTCCTTCAGACAGGAGGTCGCTACATTTTTTGGGATGCTCAAAGTTGCATGTCCCTTTTTTTTCCTGATATTCCATGCTTACAGATGCCCCAAGCATAATATTTGCACAAATTCACCTTTGGGTGAGAATTGTTGGGAGGTGTGTTGTCAATTTCTGCTGGTTCTGGGACTGCACTATAATCCTCAGTATCCAAGCCAGGGCCACCCCGTCCTGGTTTCCATCTACTTTCCTCAGTAGAGGAAGAAGGAGACTCCTCTCCTACATCTGTACTGTGGGCCACGGTCTTGTGCAATGATGGTTGTATCTTTACGGTTTTAGTGGTGGTTGTGGTAGGGTCCCTAGTAGAGTCTGGGCTATCAATAAGGCTGGGGGCTGGGACTGAGTCAGCACTGGAGCTGGGAATATAAACACATATGCAGTATAATGTGATCCTTTATTGACTACGTTTCGCCCACACAGTGGGCTTTTTCAAGTCACAAACAGAACTACCTGGGGTGTATGTATGTATAATGTTCGCCAAGACCGTAGTCCTGGCACGGGTCTCAATCTTGCGAGGACCCTTCTCTGGCTCCCGAGGGAGAAAGGTTTCTACAATGATGCGACATATGCTGTTCAAGCACTCTTCTGGTCAGTTCAACTGGTGCATCTCATAAGCGACAACACCGTATGTACTCCTAACTGTGGACACTAGCGAGGAGGAGGATATGTCGTTATCACAGGTAACAGCTTGTCTGGTTCGTTGACTCCATGGTACACTAGTGTGGCCGCAGTCATCTCTGGGTCCTCTTCGGGAGGGAATATCACCACCTGGGGTGGAAGGAACGCGAGTATTTATAGTCAGGTTCAGAATGCTGAGGTCAGGTGGAGAATGCTGCATCTGATGATGTACCGAGTGGGGTTATAGAGTCTAAAATCTTGGGTAGCTTGGAAAGGAGGTTGGATAAGTTTGTGAGCAGACCTTCTACAGTGTTCTTATGTGGGATATCGATGAAGAAGTTTCTTGGCAAGTGGTTCAGCTATGTTATAGAAGCCACTATTCTGGTTGAAGTTGTCGGATATAGAAATAAGTGATGATTCCAGGATTCTTCGGTATTGAGTGTTGTCTTCTGTGGCGATAAGTCTTGAGTTTCTGTAGTTTATCAAGTGGTTGTGTGAATTACGGTCTTGTACGAAAGGCATTCCTTGTGTCGTCAGACCTACTTGCCAAGAAACTTCTTCATCGATATCCCACATAAGAACACTGTAGAAGGTCTGCTCACAAACTTATCCAACCTCCTTTCCAAGCTACCCAAGATTTTAGACTCTATAACCCCACTCGGTACATCATCAGATGCAGCATTCTCCACCTGACCTCAGCATTCTGAACCTCACTATAAATACTCGCGTTCCTTCCACCCCAGGTAGTTCTGTTTGTGACTTGAAAAAGCCCACTGTGTGGGCGAAACGTTATCAATAAAGGATCACATTATACTGCATATGTGTTTATATTTCCATTGTGTCGGTATTTTATACCATTTATTTCCACTGGAGCTGGGGGCTGAGCCTGGGCCAGCACCAGCACTGTGGGTATTAGTATTATGACTGGGGGATGGGTCTGGTTTAGCATTATGTGGGTGACTAGATAGTTTCGAGTCATCTGTTGTGGTATGGGCATTCTGCATTTTTTGATACACTATCTCTTGCTCCCATGTTTTATATATTTTTGGTAGACTATCCAAGAGGTCATCTTTGTTTTCTTGAATATTTTTATCATGTGGGATGTGGGATAGGGTACTGCTAGCAGTGGATTTGAATGCCAACAGGTCATCTCAAGTGAGGAGGTTGCCACTGGAATTGTCATCTGCCTGTGGAAGCTGTGGGCTGCTCTCTGCTGGGGGCATATGTGATCCT
The DNA here is from genome assembly GCF_026875155.1 of Cherax quadricarinatus. Classification (NCBI taxonomy): domain Eukaryota; kingdom Metazoa; phylum Arthropoda; class Malacostraca; order Decapoda; family Parastacidae; genus Cherax; species Cherax quadricarinatus. The sequence goes on along the minus strand of NC_069401.1, from coordinate 49,950,410 downwards.
GCACACCCATGGTGTGCACGAATAAGGCCATCCCTCTTGCGTGCTCGAAACACTGCCTACACCTGACATGTGCCTCTTCTTTCATTGTTGGGTGCGCTGTTTCCCTGGCTTTGTGGCTGGCTGGCTGCATCCTCTGCCATATCTCAAACTGTGTGGTAAGCCCAGGCTGAAGGGAAAATGGTGCATAGCACATACCGCATGTGGTTCATGGTGGTGGGGGGGGGAGGAGAGGGGTCTCCCGTCCTTGTGGTGGGCGGTGGAAGAAAGATAGGAGTGGAAGATGTGTGATGAGGCGGAGTAGGGCACTCACTCCCTCCCAGGACAAGTCACTACACCACAAAGCTCTTTGCACATGTCACTATACACCACTATGCTCTGTACGCAGACCCTACTATAAACAACACACCGCTATACACTTTATTTTTTTATTCATTTATTTATTTATTTATGTATTTGCAAATAGTACATTGAGATTACGTATTTACAATAATGGGTTGCAATGCAAAGACAGCCTCTATTATGCCTAGGCATTATGTGCCGACTTAACATTATTGGTTTACTGACTTATTATTATTATTAAAGATTCGCCGGTAATTTTCCCGGCCCGGGCCTTTTCCAAGTGGTGGCCCGGCCTTGGCTCCCTCTTTAAGGAGTGTCTGAGACCTAAGTCTCCCATGGGAGGAGGTATAAGTACCTCCTCATCTTTGGGACCAACTGTCCCCTCTGGTCTGCCATCCCCGCCCAAGGGAAGCTAATGGGAATGACAGTCTTGTGAGCTGTAAGCTCGGGCTCAGGCACCTACCCTACCCCAGAAGGGTTAGGCATGGTGTCGATGGTTTACTGACTAACTTTACACTAAGTATTATATCAGAGTTGCACAGTAGAATATTAATTATATCATAGTTGTACAGTAGATTATTAATTATAAGTGAATCTAATTTATATAAGACAAGAGATATATTCATATATTCAAAAATGTTTTTTGTGAAAACAATGATTCAATTATATTCCTGTCAACAATGGATAAAAAGGTTCAAAAATAATCGTTGAAATTATGATGTGGGAATAACATAAGTGAGTATGTGAGTACTGAATATTTAACATTTAGTCTAGGGTGATTAAGTGGCTTTTGAGAAGAGTCTTAAATTGATTTTCAGACCGGGTTACTTTAGTATCTTCCGGTAACGAATTCTATATTTTGTGGCCCTTTATGTTACCTGGACGTTACCTGGAGGTTATTCCGGGGATCAACGCCCCCGCGGCCCGGTCCATGACCAGGCCTCCCGATGGATCAGGGCCTGATCAACTAGGCTGTTAATGCTGGCGCATAGAGCTTTTACACAATGTGATATGGACACGGGGTACACAAAAAAGAGATCTGTCTCTTGTGTTGTGGTCATGTGTCCTGTTAAGGTTGGTGAGGAGAAGTTTGAGTGGAGGGTTTATATTTGTGTGTATTGTTCTGTGTATGTAGTAGGCGCATGAATAAGTATGGATGTTCTTAATGGTGAGCAGATTTAGACTTTTGAAAATTGGTTGAGTATGCTGGCAGGAGTGGGAATTTATTATTTTGCTGGGTTATTAGAGGTCTTAGGTGATTGGATGTTGTTGATCCCCATGCACAAATTCCATATGTAAGATAAGGGTATATGAGTGAATGGTACAGTGCCAGGAGAGCTGATTGTGGAACGTAGTACCTTATCTTTGATAGTATGTCTACAGTCTTGGAGATTTTCTTGGTGATTTGTTGTATGTGTGTCTGGAACTTAAGGCTACTGTCAAGGTGGATAGCTAGGAATTTTCCCTATGCTATGTGCATACCATACACATACTATGCACTATACACTCAATACACTATACACACGGTGAACAAACACTCCATTGTCCTAACTAAACCTAATGAAACACCACTACATCCCACTGACACAGCTAACAAGATAAACAACTTCGTCTCAACCATAGGATCTAATCTCGCCAATAAAATCCCACATACCAATGCCCATGCCGGGGACTACCTAGATGGGAATTTCCCAAATTCCTTCTATCTTGCTCCAACTGAGCCCACGGAAGTCACCGAGATTATAAAATCACTTAAAAATAACTCAAGGAATCTGTCTCATGTCCCACCATTACTGTACAAGCGAGCGGCCCATGTCCTTTTGCATGCTATTTCATTACTTTTTAACAAGTCACTAGAAACTAGCACCTTCCCGAAACTACTCAAGATGGCAAGGGTTACACCAATACATAAAGGTGGTGACCCTACAGACTTAAACAACTATAGGCCAATATCAAACTTACCATTGCTATCCAAAATCTTTGAGAAACTCGTGCACAGGAGACTATCTTCATTTATAACGGCACAAAACATACTCAACCCCCGCCAATTTGGATTCAGGAAAAATAATAGCACTAATGATGCAATCATAAAAATGCTAGATCTGCTTTACACAGCATTGGAAAATAAGGAATATCCACTAGGAATTTTTATTGACCTAAGAAAAGCTTTTGACACAGTAGACCACGACATCCTACTCCACAAACTTGACCATTATGGTATAAGAGGCCATGCGCTTGCTTATTTCAAATCTTACCTTACTAATAGGTATCAGTATGTCACCATTAAAGACACAGCATCAACAACACGGCCACTTGATACTGGAGTTCCGCAGGGAAGTGTCCTTGGTCCCTGCTCTTCCTCATATACATCATGATCTTCCAAACGTATCCCAACACCTGAAACCCATTCTCATTGCTGACGACACGACTTATGTCATCCCTCACCCTAATCTTGCCACCCTCAACACCATTGTTAACGAGGAGCTGATCAAAATATCGACTTGGATGACAGCCAATAAACTTACGCTTAACACTGGACAAACCTACTATATTATGTTTGGTAGCAGAGCAGGAGATGCACAAATTAACATTAAGATCGACAACACTCTAATTACCAGACATAATGAGGGCAAATTCCTAGGCCTATACCTTGACAACATTCTGAATTTCAGCACCCATATCCAACACATAACCAAAAAAGTATCCAAAACGGTTGGGATCCTCTCCAAGATACGATACTACGTGCCGCAAAATGCCCTTCTCACACTATACCACTCACTTATTTATCCATACCTCACCTATGTTATTTGTGCTTGGGATCAACTGCAGCAACACACCTAAAGCCAATAATAACCCAACAAAAAGCTGCTGTAAGAATAATCACTAAATCCCATCCCTGGTAACACCCCCCCCTCTTCATAGATCTAAACTTACTCTCTGTTCAGTACATCCACACTTACTACTGTGCAATCTACATCTACAGGGCCTTAAACTCCAATATCAACCTTGACCTAAAACGCTTTCTTGATAGTTGTGACAGAACCCACAGGCATAACACCAGACACAAACATCTCTACAACATTCCCCATGTCCGACTAAACCTTTATAAAAAATTCAATGTATTCAAAGGCCCTAAAATCTGGAACACCCTACCTGAGAACTCTAGAACTGCAGACACATTCATCACCTTCAAAACTACCATTAGAAAACATCTTATCTCTCTGATACACCCCGTCAACTAACTACACGAATACCACCTGGTGGTTCACACTTACACTCACTCACCCATTTGACCATAAACAGAAATATTAATCTCAATCTTAAAATAATGAATCCTGTGATACTCCAATACTGAAACTATGTACTGTGCCAAAACAATAGCATTCACATTGCTAAACTCACAAACTAGTATTTAGTCACTTAGCCATAATACCAACTTACCTCATAATTTGTAATATTTTAAAATTAAGAATTAAACTAAGTCTGCCCGAAATGCCTAGCCATGCTAGGTGTTCTAGTGGTACACTCTGTAATCATTATTTTACTACCTGTAAACCACACAATAACCAAATTCTGTAAACTCAGCACTGTAATCCTTAAAGAGAATAAACTTTGAAAATTGTTGTAACACGAGCACACAGTGTATGCGCGCCTGTTTGGGGAAGGGAAAGGGGGAAGGGGGTGACACAGTTTTACCCCTCAACCTCCGCCTCCTCCTCCTCCATGAGGCCTCCCCTCACCGACCTCTCCTACCCATAGGTGATCCTTATATTCCCTCACTGAATTTACATACACAACACTTTTCTTGATTCTGAAGGAAGAGACGAAATGCAGTCTTCTGGCCATATATATATATATATATATTATATATATATTATATATATATATATATATATATATATATATTATATATATTTATATATATTCTTTCTTTCAACAAACCGGACGTATCCAACCAAGGCAGGGTGGCCCAAAAGGAAAAAACAAAGTTTCTCCCTTCAAACCCAGTAACATATACAAGGAGAAGGGGTTACTAGCCCTTGCTCCCGGCATTTTAGGTCGCCTCTTACAACACGCATGGCTTACGAAGGAAGAATTCTGTTCCCTTCCTCATGGTTATATTTATTTATATGATTTTATATTATATATATATATATGATATGATATTGTGTATATATATGTTATAATTATATATATATTGTTATAGTTATTACATGTTGATATGATATATTATTCATATATATATAGGTATGTTATATATAATTACATATTATTTATTGAGTAATATATATTGATATTACATATGTATAGTTTAGATATATGATTACATATATATATTGTATTATACATATATATTTATTTATTATAAGAGTATTGAATTTTTGTTATTTTTTTGTTGATTTCATATATTATATATATATTACATATTATGTATATATGTTGATTTACTATATTGTTTTGTTATATATAAATTAATATATATTTATATATATAAATTTTTATATATTTTATATTTAAAATATTATTATTTATAATATTTTATATTATATAGAATTATTATATTATATATTTATATATACATTTTTATATATTACAATATATTATATAATTCATATATATATATTATATATTTATATATTTATATAAAATATTATGATATAATATATTTTTATATATATTATACATATATATATATTATATAATATATATTATAAATATATTATATATATATATATATTTATAGTAAAATATATAATATATATATATATATTTTATATATAGTAATATATATAATATAAATAATATATATATATATATTTTATATAATATATATTTTTAATATTTTACATATATTTATTTTTAAATACTATATATA
>NC_069401.1:49882695-49942695 GCF_026875155.1 Cherax quadricarinatus | reverse complement strand
TGCTCTATTTATTCATGTGAGAGATTTTAACCATCCAACTGATTTTCAAAAAGTTGATTAAGTTGTATCAAGCAAGTCCATGGTCGACAGGAATATAATTGAATCTTGTTTCATAAAAAGCAGTTTTGACAATAATATGAATATTTCCTTTGGATTATATAAATTAGATCCATTTATATTTAATAGAATATGGGAAAATTTTAATAATACATTGGACAAATAATAAATTTTAAAATTCTTAATTCTTGGGGAGAATAGTTTGTTCGTGGGTTGTGTGAAGGACCTGTCTAGTTGGACCAGCGGGCCTACTGCAGTGTTCTCTTTCTCATGAGTCGCGCATCAGGTGTTGCTTTGTTGTGGGATGTGATAGTGAGGTGTGTTCAAGATCCTTTATATGCCTTCCTTTGTTGCATTACTTTTATTGTTCCTTGGTAATGTGAGTAGTCACGAAACCGCTTGGAATTTCTCTATTCTTTCACAGTGGTTGTTTTGCTCCTGGCCCCACCTCTTCACTGATCACTGATCGCAGGAACCATACATAGCTTAAAGCTATGTATGGTTCCTGCCTCCACTACATCACTTGCTAGGCTATTCCACTTCCTGACGACTCTGAAGAAATACTTCCTAACATCTCTCTGACTCGTCTGAGTCTTCAACTTCCAAATGTGACCTCTTGTTTCTGTGTCCCCTCTCTGGAACAACCTGTCTCTGTCCACCTTATCTATTCCTCTCAGTATTTTGTATGTCGTTATCATGTCTCCCCTGATCCTCCTGTCCTCCAATGTCGTCAGTCCGATTTCCCTCAACCTTTCTTCGTAGGACATTCCCCTGAGCTCCCGAACTAGCCTTGTTGCAAACCTTAGCACTTTCTCTAATTTCTTGACGTGTTTGACCAGGTGTGGGTTCCAAACTAGTGCTGCATACTCCAGTATGGGCCACACGTACACGCTACACTTATCAGGTACGTAGATAAAAAGTGACGTCCCAGAACTCATGTGAAGTTCGTCTCCTTCAACACTGTTTCTTTGGTTGCCAGATGACCCAAGTAGAATTCCAAACAAGAAAGAGACAAAAGTTACACACTGCTTAAGAAATCACTCTCCATGATAAGTAAAGCATTTAAATGACTGGTGAAGATTGAAATGCAAAACCTGGAAATCGAGGCAGAATGAACTACGTCTTAGAATCGGTTAAAAGTGAAGCTTTTAACCAATATATCCATTAAAAAAAGGAGCAAGGCTTTTACTTACAGGTGTGTTGGGAGCTGTGAGTCAAGTGATTACCATTTGGTCGGAGCCCCACACGTCACCTTTCCGGGTGGAGAAAAAGGGGGGAGGGGATAGCGAGAGCTAGACTGATCCTTCCTTAACAAGCAGACGGGCAATCAAACTATCGTCACCATATACTCGCTCGCTACTCCTATCTGTTGAACTTTTCCCTCACACCACGCAATCTTAAAGAATCAAGCACCCAGCAGAGCTCGGTGTTTTACCTTGATCCGAGGACATACGGTGGTGTGGGTGCCTCTGAGCTAATTTCATTCTTCCCCCCGTTTGGTGTACTAGCCTCCACAAATAGTATTTATATTACTGTGACCACGAACGAGCGGTATTGAATCAATAACAGGCCAAAACGACATGGGTTCGATTCCTCGGCTAGTCGCAGTGTTGTTACATGTATCACGATATGCAAAATAACCACTGTGAAAAAACAGTGAATTTCTAGGCGCTATCACCACTTAGCTAGATCCCAGATGTGGCTGAGTGGCGAAAGTACACACACATACACTCTGCAGAGAGAGAGAGAGAGAGAGAGAGAGAGAGAGAGAGAGAGAGAGAGAGAGAGAGAGAGAGAGAGAGAGAGAGAGAGAGAGAGAGAGAGAGAGAGAAACGAGACAAAGAAATTAGCTCTGAAGTGGGGAAGCGTATATCGTCACGTCCCCCACAACAAGTGGAGGATGCAACTTATTTTTAAGCACTTGACAACGCCTTGAATGGGCAAATTGACCCCACCCACTGTCCTCAGTGTCCGGTGACCTCTGACCCCTCCATCCGCTATTGACACACGGGTTTTGTCGATACATAATTAAGGAAGAGCTGATAGCGCCTTCAAGAGACTAGGAAACAAATTCGAGAAGCTTCAACGAATCATTGAGGATCTCCCCCCCCTCCCCCCCCCCCCCGAACCCTCTCATGCAAATCAATTATCTTTTTGAGTATTGCTGAACAGGAAACTGTGCGACACATAAAATATTTTTATACTAGGATGCACTTGATAAAAACCTTGTCGTGGGCGAAACGTTGTAACAATAAAAACTTCCCTGGCTGAAGACGAGTTACGGTCTTACCAACATCAAGAAATTTGTAACTAATGGCACTGAATATATTTATATGTATCTGTAAATGTACATCGTCATTGACACGGATCAGCGATAAAGCAATTGTGGCGTGCCATTTGTGGCCTTCAGTATATCATCATTTGCATAACTCAACAACACCTTCATACATGCGACACCCACCGTCACCCTCAATGATGATATATTGCTTATAATGCTTATGCTATCTGGCTAAAGGGAAAACAATAATACTCTCTGGATACTGAGTATAACGATATTAAATGAAAAAAAAAATCGTAAAGAGAGTGTTCGACATATAGAAGAAGAAAGTTGTAGCCCTAAGTAGTGGAATTATTATTATATTAATGTAGAAAGCAGTAAGGGTTATGCGAGCGCTTGGAGGATGAGAGGGCTGAGTTGCAACTGGGAAAGGGTAGACAGGTCTTATTTCTTGTATAGAAAGAGCTTCACCAGCATCAAGGCACATCCCTCCCCTTCCCACGAAGAACACTGCAAGGTAAACAGACTACAGTGCTACAGAATTCCTTACTAGCAGAGAAGTCGAATACTAGACGCTACGGACTAACATCTCCATCTCCAGTATACTTACATACATCCTCTCTCTAATTCCAGATTACTGTAAAATGGTGAATCTAGCGCCAGTAATCAAGCAATGAGAAAACCAGCGGGGTTAAACTAGCTGCCGGGATCCTTGACTTACACATGTTATAAGGTAACGGAGCTGATCAGGAGCGTATTGGAGCATCCGGAGAGAAGCGGTTTCATTAACGACATCCAAAATTGGTCTGGAATCGTTAAATACTGTCTGACGAATCTGCTGGAATTCTACTTAGTTTGTTTGGTTTATGCCTTACGACTCAAAGTTAATCATTAAGGTCTCAAATCACCTCTCCATTTACATGAAGCTTACTTAAATCATTGAGATAGGAAAAAAATAAACTCTTTATGTAAATACACTGAGAGATCCACATGAGTTTGGTCCTTTAACAAAAGCAGCAGGCGGGCACAACGAGAAAATTTTAACAATAGTTCATGAAAACCTACGATGAAGAAGGTAGAGAGTGATTGACATAAATGATCCACGGGGTTCCACTGGGATCAGTACTGAGACTGGTACTGTTACTGGTATATGTAAATCATATAACTGAATAGATAGAGCCCGATGTATCACTGTTGCGCAAATGATATAAACCTAATGAGAAGAATACCACAGATGACATGGCGAGAATAAAACATTATGTAGACAAGAAGACTAGATGCTGGAATTCCAGACCAACAGGTGCACGGTTATAGAAAATGCGAACGGGTAAAAAAAAATTACCAGGTTAGTTTAGGTAAGAACTGTCAGGAAACAGGATAAGTGTTTCCTGACGCAGGTCTTAGTCATATGATGACCCGCCACTGGAGCTTTTTAGTCATCTGGCTGAGGTCTTCTGTTGGTTTACCCGTCCACCCCTTTTAAAAATTAAGCTTATAATTATAAAAATATCACCACAGGAGTGGCTGGAATAGCTGCGCACCTCACGTAAGGAGAGCCTAATGGCGAATATAGTAGCGAGCATATCGCCGGAAGCTTACATCCAGAGACAATTGCAGTATACGCATGACTAGTAATCGAAAGATTTACTTATTTACTTTCAGCACACTCAGCAAAAAAAAAAATGTCATTCGTGGACCTATGCACGTCATCCGCATGGAGCTCATATGTAATAAAGCATAACTAGAAACTAAAGAAAGTGTGAAGTTGGCAATGAGAACTAGTCCCTGGAGGAAATGACCTATCACCAGAGACCAATGAACTGAACCTGACGGCGATAGGGGACAGAAGGACGAACGGAAAATATGATCATGATGATAATTATTGGAATCACTATGTACTTGATACTTAGAGTAAACAATGAAAGAATGTTGGAAAGTCGGTAACTGGGACAAGAGGGGGCAAAACGAGGTCATAGATGTCAATGAAGTCAAATGAATATGAGGAAATGTTTTTTTTCTTCAATCTTTGGGAAGTTAGAATGTTGATAGATACTGATGAAGAAAAAGTAGCAAAGTAGATTACATACACGGGATTAAGAAAAGGAACGATAATGTTCACATGCTGTGGATGTGCGAACACACAACACACACAACACACACACACACACACACACACACACACACACACACACACACACACACACACACACACACCACACACACACACACACACACACACAAACACAACACACACACAAACACACACACACGCACACGCACACACACACACCGTGAAGTATGTGAGGAACTCAACAAGAGATTTAAAGAAGTGTTCACAGAGGAGACAGAAGGGGCTCCAAAAAGACGGACAGGTGGGGCACATCACCAAGTGCTGGACACAGTACACACAACTCAGGAAGAAGTGAAGAAGCTTCTGAGTGAGCTAGATACCTCAAAGGCAATGGGGCCAGATAACATCTCTCCATGGGTCCTGAGAGAGGGAGCAGAGGCGCTATGTATACCCCTAACAACAATATTCAATACATCTATCGAAAAAGGGAGATTGCCTGAGGCATGGAAGACAGCAAATGTAGTCCCAATCTTTAAAAAAGGAGACAGACATGAAGCACTAAACTACAGACCAGTGTCACTGACATGTATAGTATGCAAAGTCATGGAGAAGATTATCAGGAGAAGGGTGGTGGAACACCGAGAAAGGAATGATCTCATCAACAGCAGCCAACATGGTTTCAGGGATGGGAAATCCTGTGTCACAAACCTACTGGAGTTCTATGACATGGTGACAGCAGTAAGACAAGAGAGAAGGGGTGGGTGGACTGCATTTTCTTGGACTGCAAGAAGGCGTTTGACACAGTTCCACACAAGAGATTAGTGCAAAAACTTGAGGAGCCAAGCAGGGATAACAGGGAAGGCACTACAATGGATCAGGGAATATTTGTCAGGAAGACAGCAGCGTGTCATGGTACGTGGCGAGGTGTCAGAGTGGGCACCGGTGGCCAGCGGGGTCCCACAGGGGTCAGTCCTAGGACCAGTGCTGTTTCTGGTATTTGTGAGCGACATGACGGAAGGAATAGACTCCGAAGTGTCCCTGTTTGCAGATGACGTGAAGTTGATGAGAAGAATTTATTCGATCGAAGACCAGGCAGAACTACAAAGGGATCTGGACAGGCTGCAGACCTGGTTCAGCAATTGGCTCCTGGAGTTCAACCCCACCAAATGCAAAGTCATGAAGATTGGGGAAAGGCAAAGAAGACCGCAGACGGAGTACAGTCTAGGGGGCCAGAGACTACAAACCTCACACAAGGAAAAAGATCTTGGTGTGAGTATAACACCAGGTACATCTCTTGAAGCGCACATCATCCAAATAACTGCTGCAGCATATGGGCGCCTAGCGAACCTCAGAACAGCATTCCGACATCTTAATAAGGAACCGTTCAGGACCCTGTACACCGTGTACGTTAGGCCCATATTGGAGTTTGGAACCCACACCTAGCCAAGCACGTAAAAAAACTAGAGAAAGTGCAAAGGTTTGCAACAAGACTAGTTCCAGAGCTAAGAGGTATGTCCTATGAGGAAAGGTTAAGGGAAATCAACCTGACGACACTGGAGGAAAGGAGAGATAGGGGGTACATGATAACGACATACAAAATACTGAGAGGAATTGATAAGGTGGACAAAGACAGGATGTTCCAGAGATGGGACACAGCAACAAGGGTACACAGTTGGCAGTTGAAGACACAGATGAATCACAGGGATGTTAGGAAGTATTTCTTCAGCCACAGAGTAGCCAGGAAGTGGAATAGTTTGGGAAGCGATGTAGTGGAGGCAGGATCCATACATAGCTTTAAGCAGAGGTACGATAAAGCTCATGCTTCAGGGAGAGTGACCTAGTAGCGACCAGTGAAGAGGCGGGGCCAGGAGCTTGGACTCGACCCCTGCAACCTCAACTAGGTGAGTACAACTAGGTGAGTACACACACACTACACTACACACACACACACACACACACACACACACACTACACACACACACACACACACACACACACACACTACACACACACACACACACACTACACACACACACACAAACACACACACACACACAAACACCACACACACACACACACACACACACACACACACACACACACACGCACGCACGCACACACACTTACACAACCTAGCAAGTGAGGTAGTGGAGGCAGGAACCATACATAGCTTTAAGATGAGGTATGATAAAGCTCATGGAGCAGGGAGAGAGAGGACCTAGTAGCACTCAGTGAAGAGGCGGGGCCAGGAGCTGAGTCTCGACCCCTGCAACTACAATTAGGTGAGTACACACACACTACACACACACACACACACACACACACACACACACAAACACACACACATACACACACACACACACACACACACACACACACACACACACACACACACACACACACACACACACACACACACACACACACACACAGATGAGGATCAGGCAGGACTTCAAAGAGACCTGGACAGGCTGGATACCTGGCCCAGCAACTGACTTCTCGAATTTAACCTCGACAAATGCAAAGTCATGAAGATCGGGGAAGGTCAAAGAAGTCCGCAGACGGAGTATAGGCTAGGCGGGCAAAGACTGCAAATCTCGCTCAAGGAGAAAGATCTTGGGGTGACCATAACAACGAGCATGTCTCCGGCAGCACACATCAACCAGATAACTGCTGCAGCATATGGGCGCTTGGCAAACCTGAGAATAGCGTTCCGATACCTTAGTAAGGAATCGTTCAAGACACTGTACATCGTGTACGTCAGGCTTATATTGAAGTATGCAGCACCTGTTTGGAACCCGCACTTGATCAAGCACGTCAAGAAATTAGAGAAAGTGCAAAGGTTTGCGACAAGGTTAGTTCCTGAGCTAAGGGGAATGTCCTACGAAGAAAGGTTAAGGGAAATCGGCCTGACGACACTGGAGGACAGGAGGGTCAGGGAAGACATGATAACAACATACAAAATACTGCGTGGAATAGACAAGGTGGACAGTGACAGGATGTTCCAGAGAGGGGACACAGAAACGGGAGTCACAATTGAAAGCTGAAGACCCAGGTGAGTCAATGGGATGTTAGGAAGTATTTCTTCAGTCATAGAGTTGTCAGGAAGTGGAATAGCCCAGCAAGTGAGGCAGTGGAAATAAATGGTATAAAATACCGACATAATGGAAATAAAACACATATGCAGTATAATGAGATCCTTTATTGACAACGTTTCGCCCACACAGTGGGCTTTTTCAAGTCACAAACACCTGGGGTGGAAGGTACACGAGTATTTACAGTCAGGTTCAGAATGCTGTGGTCAGCCCACTGTGTGGGCGAAACGTTGTCAATAAAGGATCACATTATGCTGCATATGTGTTTTATTTCCAAGTGAGGTATTGGAGACAGGAACCATACATAGCTTGAGGACGAGGTATGATAAGCTCATGGAGCAGGGAGAGAGAGGACCTAGTAGCGATCAGTGAAGAGGCGGGGCCAGGAGCTGAGTCTCGACCCCTGCAACCACAATTAGATGAGTACACTACTCGCACACACACACACACACTACACATACACACACAGTAGCGACCAGTGAAGAGGCAGAGCCAGGAGCTATGACTCGACCCCTGCAACCACACACACTAACACATCCTCCGCCATGCGGAAAAGTCACACCATTCAACCACCTCCCCGCTGCGAATATATGGCAGGGTAAACAAAAAAATAGAAGAGTAATTGAAAACCAATAACTTTTTTTTGGGGGGGGGAGGGGGGAAAAAACCCGGGGGAGAGGACCCCAAATTTCCGGGAAAAACCCCATTAAGGGCTATTAAAGGTGGAATTTTCCCATTTCCCCCCCCCTTTCCTTTCCCCCTTAAACCCTCACCCCCTCCTCCCCCCTTTCCCCTCCCCCCCTTCCCCCTTTTCCCCTTTCCCCTTTTCCCCTTCCCCCCCACCCCCCCTTAACCCCCCCTTTGGGGTTTAATTTCTTTTCAACGAAAATTTGGGGGAAATTAATTTTTTCCAAAAACCGAAAGGGCCATTTTTTTCCCAATTGAAAGAAAAGTTTTTTAAAAGGGGGTAAAAAACTTCCTTGAAAATTTGGTTTCCCACCCAACCCCCTTTATTTTCCCCCCTAGTGTTTAAATTTTAAAAACCTTTTTTCCCTTAAGGTTTGAAATGGTGGGAAACCGAAACATTTAAATTGCCCAAATTGTGATTTTTCCGAAAAACTTTTAAGTTTTTTTAGCCCAGCCGGTTTTAATTTTTATGGACGATTGAAATTTGGGGGTGATCGAAAACAAAAACTGTTTTTAATTTTCAAAATTTGTTTAAAAAAATACAGGCCTTTAAATTTAATTTATAAAATTTATACCTTTATTTTTTTAATATTTTTAAATTAAAATTTTTTTTTCTTATATATATAAAAAATTTATAATATAAAATTATAATATATATAAAATTATATATATATAATTTTTTAAATATAAAAATATATAATATATATTTATATATAAATATTATATAAATCTATATAAAATATATTATATATATATATATATAATTTTAAAAAAAAATTAATAATTAAAATAATAAAAAATAAAAATAATTTAAAAATATAAAAAAATTAAAAAATTTTTGGGGTTCTCCTAATTTATCACAAATGATGAATTAAAAAATGAGAAAAAATAAAAAAAAAAATTAAAAATTTTTGTTTTTAACGTACTAGGAAAAAAATTTATTTTTTTAACAAAAAAAATAAAATTTTAATTGCACCCAAAATCCCCCCCAAATTCACCACATAGTCCCCACCAAGCAAAACCATGTCACAACCATAGTCCCCCCAAAGTCACCACCATAGCACCACCAGTCACCCCCATAGTCACCACCATTACCACCATAGTCACCACCATAGTCACCACCAAAAAGTCACCACCATATCACCCCCAGGTCACCACCAAGTCACCACCAGGGCACCCCCATATCCCCCCCAATATCACCACCAAAATTCCCCCCATATCACCACCAAGTCACCACCTTTGCCCCCCCAACCCACCCCAGGTCCCACCATAGCACCAAAATGTCACCACCATATCACCACCATAGTCACCACCAAGTCCCACCATAGTCACCACCTAGTCACCACCATATCACCACCATAGTCACCCATGGTCACCCCCATGTCACCACCTAGCACCACCATACACCACCATAGTCCCACCATGTCCCCCACCATATCACCACCATAGCCCACCACCATAGTCCCCCCCATCCCCAAATAGTCACCACCATTCACCCCCAAAAGTCACCACCAGGTCACCACCATAGTCACCACCAATACCCCCAAGTCACCCCCATAGCCCCCACCAGTCACCACCATGGCACCACCATGTCCCCCCAATCACACCACATCACCACCAATCACCACCTTCACCACCATTTCACCACCATAGTCACCACCATGGTCACCCCCCAAATAGCCCCACCCCCAAGTCACCACCAAGTCACCCCCATGGTCACCACCATATCCCCACCAAGCACCACCAAGCACCACCATATCACCACCAAGCACCACCATAGTCCCACCATAGTCACCACCATTCACCACCAAGTCCCACCATAGTCCCACATGTAAACCCCAAGCACCACCATAGTCACCACCTAGTCACCCCCATGGTCACCACCAAGTCCCCCCATAGTCACCACCATAGTCACCACCAAGTCACCACCATATAAACACCATAGTCCCCAAACCAATCACCACCAAAGTCACCACCAAGTCCCCCCAACCATAGTCACCACCAAGACCCCCAAGTCCCCACCATAGTCACCCCCATACACCACCTATCACCACCAAGTCACCACCATAGTCACCACCATAGCCCCACAAAAGTCAACCCATAGTCACCACCATAGCCACCACCAATCCCCCCATAGCACCCCCATATCACCACCATAGCCACCACAATAGTAAACCCCATGTCACCACCATGCCACCACCATAGTCACCACCAAGCCACCACCATAGCCACCACCATAGTAAACCCCCCAAGCCCCAAACCATAGTCCCCACCATAGTCAACACCTAGTCCCCCCAAAAGCAAAAGTCAACAATAGTAAACACCATAGTCACCACCATATCCCCCCATGCACACCATATCACCAAAGCACCAAAAAGTCACCACCATAGTCACCACCAAGCCCACCACCTTTCCACCACCATAGCACCACCATACCACCAAAATAGAAACACCATGTCACCACCCCCAATGGCACCCCATAGTCACCACCAAGCCCCACCATAGCACCACCATAGTCCCCCACCATATCACCGCCATATCACCACCATATCACCCCCCTAGTCACCACATGTCACCACCAAAAGTCCCCGAAAATTTCACCACCATAGTCACCCCATATCACCACCAAGCCACCCCCATATCCCCAAGTCACCCCCATACACCACCATAGCACCCCCTAGCCACCACCAAGTCACCACCAAAGTCCACCTAACCACCAATTCACCACCATGTCACCACCATATCCCCAAACCATGGTCACCACCAAGCCACCACCATAGCACCACCATAGTCACCACCATACCCCCACCAAGTCACCACCATCCCACCAAAACACCACCATCCCCCACCACCATAGTCCCACCAAGTCACCACCATGTACCACCAAGTCCCCCCCCCCACCCCCCCCCCACCACCACCAATCACCACCAAGTCACCACCAATCACCACCATAGTCCCCCCCTCACCAAAACCACCAAAGTCACCACCAAGTCACCACCATAGTCCCCCCAAATTTCACCACCATGCACCCCCCATATCACCACCATATCCCCAAAAATGTCACCCCTAGTCCCCACCATGTCACCACCATAGTCACCACCAAGTCCCACCATGTCCCACCATAGTCACCACCACAGCCATCAATAGCCCCTTTATAGTCCCCCACCAAGTCACCACCATATCCCCCACCAAGTCACCCCCCTAGCCCCTCCACCATAGTCCCCCCAAATACTACCACCATAGCACCACCATATCCCACCAAAGCCAACCTATCCCCACCATATCCCACCCCAGTCACCACCAAGTCCCACCATAACACCACCAATCACCACTATTCCCACCTAGTCACGACCATGACACCACCATATCACCACCATAGTCCCCAAAAATACCACCACCATAGTCCCACCAAACTCACCACCAATCACCACCAAGTCACCACCATAGTCACCACCACAGTCACCACCATATCACCACCATAGCCCCACCACCATAGTCCCACCAATCAAAAACCATAGTCACCCCTAGTCACCACCAAGTCACCACCAAGCCACACAATACCACCACCAACCCACCACCAATCACCACCTAGTCCCCCCATAGCCACCACCATACTCACCACCATAGCCCCACCATAGTCACCCCCATAGTCCCACCAAGCCCACCACCATGTCACCACCATAGCCCCACCATAGTCACCCCCATAGTCCCACCATAGTCCACACCATATCCCACCACATCATCACCATAGTCACCACCATATCACCACCACAGCCACCACAATAGCCACCACCATAGCCACCACCATAGCCACCACCATAGCCACCACTATAGCCACCACTATAGCCACCACCACACCACCACCAAACCACCACCATAGCCCCACCAAAAAGCCCCCCTTTAAGCCACCACTAAGCCCCACTAAGCTACCCTATTCCCCCACCATACCACCACCATAGCCACCACTATGCCACCACCACCCCCCCTATAGCCCCAAAAAATAGCCCCACAAACCACCCCCAAAACCCACCATAACCCCACTATACCACCACCAAGCCCACCACCATACCCACCACTTAGCCCCCCACTGTACCACCCCATACACCACTAAGCCACCCCCACAGCCACGACTATAGCCCCCACCATAGCCCCACCATAGCCACCCCAACCCCCACCAACCCCCACCATAGCCACCACTTTACACCACCATAGCCCCACCATAGCCACCATTACCCCACTATACCACCTCTATACCACCACCACAGCCCCCAAATAACCACCACCATACCACAACCATAGCCCCCCAAGCCCCCACTATACCACCATCATACCCCAACCATAGCCACCACCATAGCCCCAAAAAGCCACCACCCTCCCACCACCATAGCCACCACCATAGCCACCACTATACCCCACCATAGCCACCCACCATAGCACCACCATACCCCACCATACCACCACCATACCCACCCCCACCGAGCCACCACCAACAAAACCAAGCCACCACCACCCACCACCCCCGTACCCAAACCACCCCCACCGTACCCCACCAACAAAACCCAAACCCCACCACCACCCACCACCAAGCCATCACCACCACCCCCACCACCATAGCCACCCCCCATAGCCACCACCCCCACCCCATCCCCATCACCCCAAACCCCACCACCAAAACCCCACCAAGCCACCACAACCACCACCATGCCACCACTATAACCCCCACTTAGCCCCACCATATCCCCCACTATGCCCCACCACGCCACCACCATAGCCACCACTATACCACCCCCAAACCACCACCTTTCCACCCCCATTGCCACCACCATAGCCACCACCAAGCCACCCCCATACCCCCACCGTAGCCACTACCACCTAGCCACCACCACCACCGTATCACCCCCCGTTGCAACCACCCCGTACCCACCCCCAAAGTAGCCACCCCACCACACCCACCAAACCGTACCCCACCACCAACCACCACCACTATGGCTACCACCCCCCGTACCACCCCCACCACCACCACAGCCACCATTACCCAGCCACCACCACCACACCCACACCACCACGGTCACCAACCACAGCCACCACCACCACAGCCACCCCCACCGTACCACCACCACCACACCCACCACCACAGGCTACCACCACCGTACCCCCCCCAACCACAGCCACCATTACCACAGCCACCCCCACCACAGCCATCCCCACCACGGTCACCACTACCACACCACCACCCCACAGCCACCACCCCACAGCCACCACTACCACAGCCACCCCACCACACCCCCCACCACCGTAGCCACCACCACCACATCCCCCACACTAGGCTACCACCACCGAGCCCCACCACCACCCCCACCACAGCCACCATTACCACAGCCACCACCACCACGCCACACCCCCCGGGTCACCATACCACACCACCACCACCACAGCCACCACCACCGTAGCCATCACCCCCACACCCACCAGCACTAGGGCCACCACCACCGTGCCACCACCACCCAGCCACCACTACCACACCACCACTACACGCACCACCACCATAGCCACCCAAAACCCATGACAATTTAACATGCCCAACATTCACTTTTATGATTCTAAACATAACAACTCGCGCGATCGGGTTTCTGTAAAGCGCCACTCAAATTAAATAATAAATTTTTAAAAGTATGTTTTTAAAATTCAAGAGGGGCAATATGTCACTATTTTGGGGTGAGGTCATGCTTTTACTGATACGATGATAAAAGGCAATTTTGCCTAAAAAAATACAAATCAATCTGAGAACAAACTCTGCTAGACTGACTTTGACTTCAACACTCATAAATAAGTTTGCACACATAGGAGTATCTAACACAGAGACGAGTTCAAACACGAAAATAGTTTCTAACACACATGATGAGTCTGAAAAACATAAAAGGCTCTAACACTCCATGCAGAATAAGCTTTCCTGGGAAAAACTTTTCGCCTGGCTGATAGGCGAAACCTTTTAAAAGGTAAACGTTTTGCCCAAAGGCATGTCTTGTGGTGACGCTAGGCCTGCGGGGCAAACACGGTTGCTGTAATTTAATCCAATAAAAGGATTGTTTTCGTTTTCTTTCTGCCTCCTGAACAATTTATTTTTCAATAGGTTTACAGGGGTGGGGAGAGTGAACTAGACTATCGGGCACTACCCATACTCTTGTTCAGTGCCCCTTTCCCCGTTCTTTTTTCTTCTATATTCAGACTGTGATCTTGGTTCACTTCACTAAGAAATAGCATTAAACAATGTCAGTTTCTTATCTTTTTCAAAATAAATAAATACTACTACTGCTACGCCCCCCTCCTCCCTCCTTTTCCCCCCACTTACAAAACTACAAAAAAATATGCAAAACTACAAATTGTATAACATTTCATTACTATGCTACTACACTTTACAACAACAACAAAAATAATAAAAATAATAAATTAATAAATTAATAAATAATAATAATAAAAAAAAAACAAAAACGGTGTTGTTATGATTAGAAAAATGTAACAGGGGTCATCACATAAATAATATACTGCTAACTCACTACTCGAAATTACCTACCACAGAAGAGAGAAACCTTGAACAAATGATCACGACAAAAAAGGAGGGTGATTCTGTAAGTAAACAGGACACAGGCGCGACACCAGGCAAAGGGGAAGGGGGGGAGATTTTTTGGGGGACTCTATCCAAAGAGGGGGTGGCCTGCCGCCCCCCCCGCGACTCCGAAACGGGCGAGGAAACCCAGGTTCCCCGCTGCATGACCCTTTAGGCCACCTCACACCACCCCAGGGAAGATACCTCCGGTTTCTAAACGTTGGGAAAAAATTTAATAAGTCCAGTTTTTGCAGGAGAGTTCTCGTTTCTCGCTCTGGCGAAGGGACAACCGGGGGGGGTGAAAACGAGCTAAAGGGGATCAAGGGGACGGAAGGTGGGGCCCAACTTTTGGGAGGGAAATGGAGGAGGACCAAGCTAACGCCGCTGGGGGGGAATGTCCCTTGGGGCTTGGGCGCTGCTCCCCACGGTTATGTTTTATTACACACACCACACACACACACACACACACACCACAAAACACATACACCGGCAAGCACAGCAGTGCATTGGTTGCGCGGAGGGGACAGAGGACACAGGAAGTGCTGCTTGCCTCAAAACCCCCCACCTCATTCACTACAGCCCCTCTTTTCTCTTCTCTTTTTCTCTCTCCTCTCCTTCTCTCCTCTCTCCTCTCTCCTCTCTTTCTCCTCTCTCTCTCTCTCTCTCTCCCTCAATTTTTCCGTTACCTCTGACCACTCTGCTCAACCTCATCCACAAAAAAGTAAAATTTCCGGGAAAACTCTGAATATCTTAGTCAACATCAAATGCTTTAGGGGGATCTCCATCCCTACCCACATCATGCACCTCCAAAGGGGTCCCGCCAAAACAAGTACTCTTACCCCACTCAAGATACACTTACAATTCTTTCTTCCGCGGGAGCCTTTTAAAGGGGAAGGTAAGTTACAGGGAAAACGGCAAGCATATTAATTTTAAGCTATAACCAAGGGAATCCGCCGAGTGGAGCGAGACTATAAATATGGTTCTAATGAAAAGCAGGGGGTTTCTGCTGGATGGTAGTTCATGTTTTGATACTTCCACAGAGGTTTACTCCCTTGATGTTGTTTAAAAATTTTTTTTGTAAAAAATTGGAAAAAAAAAAAGTTCAAAGACAAATGGTAAATTTTTTTTTTTTTGGAACAATATCTTTTACAGACAGACATAATACAATATACAGTAACCGTGAGAACAAAAAGTACAACATTAAATTTTCACAAAACGCCACTTGGTTTGGGCCAGGAGAAGAAACAAAATAAGTGGATTTTATTTTATACAGCAACTACTACCTGATGAAACATGTAATATGTTTGTATGTTTTTTTGTACGATGATGTATGTATGTAGTTATGTATTATGTATGTATGTAGTATTTGTATGATTATGTACTCACCTAGTTGAGGTTGCCTCACCATTGAGTTCAGGGTCGGTCCGACTCATCCCCGCCTCTTCCTGTCGCTACTAGGTCACTCTCCCCCGAGCCGTGAGCTTACATACCTCGCTTAAAGCTATGTATGGATCCGCCTCCACTACATCCTTCCCCCAAATATCCACTTACGACTACCCTTGCTGAAGAAATACTTCCAACACCCCGTATTCATCGTGCTTCATTTTCCAAAATTGTCCCCCCTTTTACGGTCCCCAAACTCTGGAACTCCTGTCTTTGCCACCTTGTCAATTCCTCTCAGTATTCTGATTTTTTACATGTCTTTCCCCATCTCTCCTTCCTCTGTGTCGCAGGTTTTATTTTCCCCTTTAAACCCCCCCGAGACATACCCTTAGCCTGGGACTATCTTGTTGCAAACCTTTGCACTTTCTCTAGTTTTCCTTACGTCTTTACAGGGGGCCCTCAGAGTCATTTCCCTTCCGTCATGTCTTTCACAAATACCAGAAACAGCACGGCCAGGACTGACCCTGTGGGACCTCGCTGGTCACTTTCCCACTCTGACACCTCCCACGTACCATGCCGCGCTGTCTTCCTGACAAGTATTCCCATTTACTGTAGGGTTCCCTGTTTTCCCCGCTTTTGGCCTCCAGTTTTTGCACAATCTCTGGGTGGGAAAGTGTCAAACACCTTTTTGCATCCAAGAATGTGCAATCCACCGACCCCTCTCTCTCTTTCTTACTGCTTCACCATTTCATAAACCCAGTAGGTTTTGACACAGGGTTTTTCCCTCCCCAAACCAGTTGGCTGCTGTTGAAAGTTATTTCCCTTTTTAGGGGTTCCACCACTCTTCTCCTGATAACTTTTCCATGACTTTGCATACTATACATGTCAGTGACACTGGGCTGTATTTAGGCTTTATGTCTGTCCCTTTTTTTAAAAATTTGGGACTACATTTGCGTCTTTCCATGCCTCAGGCAATCCCCTTTTTCGAAGATGTATTGAAAAGTTTTTTTAGGGGGACACATAGCGCCTTGCTCCCCCCTCTCGGACCCATGGGAGATTTATCTGGCCCCCTTTCCTTTTAGGATCTCTCACTCAAAGCCCCTTCCTTTCCCGGGTTTTGGTTCTTTCCAGCACTTGGGGTGTGCCCCACCTCTCCATCTTTTTTGGAGCCCCTTTTGTCCCTCTTTAACACTTCTTTGAATCTCTTTTTTTATGTATGTATGTATTATTAATGTATGTAATATTATTAAATTATTTTGATGATGTATGTATTTTGTAGATGTATGTTTTATGTATATGTATTATTATTATTTGTTGTAAAATTTTGTATTATGTTGTACTATGAAGTAATTGAAGTATGTAGAATGTAAGTATGAGTTGAGTATGATGTATGTATGTATGTATTATATAATTTTTGTATGTAGTATTACTAGATGTAGGGGATTAGAGATGTATTATGTTGTATGATGTATTAGTTGTATGTATGTAGTAAAATCAAAAAGGCACAAACCGGATGGAACGATACAAAAAACCCCACATAAAAGACAGAAGCACACGACGTTTCGGCCACTTGGACCCTTGCAAATCACCTAACAAGAGGACAGACCAAAATAGCAGGGAAAAGGTAAAGGTATATAGTGTAGTATATAGTATAGATACAAGAAATTTTATTAATACCGACAGGATGAAAGACAATGCACAACCCCGGGCATCCCCACCGGACTTTCGCCATCCAGCCACCCGATGGCGAAACTCCACAACAAAACAACCCAAACCCCACATGGTCTAATTTCATCAAATGTAGTAGAAGAAGAAGAGGTATAGTAGTGGGAGTGGAAAGGGGGAAAAAAGGGAAACAGCCACAAATACAAAAGCCACGGGGGGGAGCCCGGGGGTTTTCATGTCATTTCATCCTGCGGTTTAATACAATTCTGTACACTACACTACTACTACACCACTACTACACCCTTTTCCCCTTTCCCGCCTATAATAGCCTTTTGCTCCTCCCCTGTTAGTGTGACTTTTTCAATGGTCCAATCGGACCGAAAAGTCTCGTAACTTTTGTCTTTATTGGGGGGTTTTTGTGTATGATGAAAGTATGTATGTAGATGTATTTATTGTGATGTATTTAGTTGTAGTGCATAGGGCCAAATCTAGGAAAATTTAAATTTTAATATCATGAAAACAGGGGGCGACTCAATGAAGGGAAAAATGATCAAGATTTTTGTCCATCCCGCTACACTTTTGTACAAAAACTGTTCC
Source organism: Cherax quadricarinatus (assembly GCF_026875155.1). Taxonomy (NCBI): domain Eukaryota; kingdom Metazoa; phylum Arthropoda; class Malacostraca; order Decapoda; family Parastacidae; genus Cherax; species Cherax quadricarinatus. The sequence goes on along the minus strand of NC_069401.1, from coordinate 49,924,258 downwards.
CTTGTTACGACCTCTGCCTCTTAATCTCTCCTACTGGCCCCAGGGATTACAAAAACACAAATAACCCCCCCATAGAGAATGAATCTCATGAGACGTTCGGTCCGCTTGGGGCCCTTACTAGTTAAGTGTGACTAGTTAAAGGCAAATCGGGGCCAAAAAAGGGGTCCAAGTACACCCCCTATGTCGGGGGGGGGTTTTTTTGGTATTGTGTATTTGTGTATTTGTTATTGTTTTCCCGTCACGTTTTTTGGGGCTTTTTTTTTTTTAGGTATTATAATATCTCCGTTTTTATCATGTTTTCTTCGTCAACTTTGGGACTGTATTTCAGTGACAGGTTGACGACGGGAAGGAAAACGATCCTTGCAGTCTGTCGAAAAACATCATTTAGGGTTTTCCCATCTTTTCCACTTTTTCTTTCTTCTCGTTAGTTTGCAAAATCCCTAAAAAAAAAATGTTATCTTTATCTAGTCGGGATGTATTTACTCGTACGTATACTATGTGAAAAGTACACACAAAGGGGATATCACTTTTGCCATCCCCGCCTTCTCATAACCCCCTTTCTTACCCTTTCACTCTCCACCTTAATAAGGGCTTGAACTTTATTCCCGTCTGCTCTTCTCGGTTTTAGATTAAAATTTTCCCCTGTGGCACAGAAACAAAATCTTACAATCCAGGGAAGTGCAGACCACCCCACTTTCCGTATTTCTCTATTTTTGCCCCTTGAGACCTCTTGTAGGGTTAAAACAAGATTTTCCTACCTTTAAACCCCTTATTGTTATCTTTATGAATCTTTCCCAACCCCGGGGCTGCCAATTCTCCTTGTGTGTGTGTGTGTGTGTGTGGTTTTGTTGTGTGTGTGTGTGTGTGAATTTTTTTTTAAACAATTTCTGTAACATGCCGCGATATTTATTGAAAAAAAAAAGTTTAAAAACCATTTAAAAAACCCAAAATCGATATTATTCGGGGGGAAAACATTTTACGTTGTAGTAGTGCCACAGCCTTTAAGTTTTCGGGGAGAAGGTTTTAAAAAAAGATAGTTCCGCCAAAACTGAACTCACAATTACTCAAAAATTTCCCCGAAACAAAATTTCATAACGCCAACACCCCACCACCAGATACGATAGTCTTATATCCCGTCCACCCTAAACCACCTCCACCACCCGTCGCGATAAAGTCTTTTATCCTGCCCATCACCTTTATACCACCCCCTCACGATTTTACTTTTACCTGCCTACCACCCCACCATCACCACCACCACCACCACCCCCCACCACCACCACCACCACCACCACCACCCCCACCACCAACACCAAACCCCACCTCCACCCTTCACGACATCTTCTATCATGTTTGCCACCACCACTACCTGTCTTTTGAAACAGATATCCCGCGCACAACCCAAAATGGTCTTCTAGGACAGCGGCGGGGGTGAATTTCACCCTGTTGGAAGTGACGACATTCCAGACAAAGTCAACGAAAAAAAGGGAAATACCAAGCACTGCTACTTCTCCATTAATTTTGGGAAAAATTAAAGTCCAGAGAATGTGTGGGAAACCCCTTCGGATCAGTTTTTATATTCTTGCCGGTTTTTTTGTAATTCCAGATAAATGGACAAGAGTGGTGAAGAGAGAGAAAAAAATGGGGGCCCCCTTTTGTGAAAATTGTGGGGCCCTAGCCTCGGGGAATGGATTTGGATTTCTTCCCCAAAGCTATTTTAAAATTCCACTTCCCCCCCCACCCACACTAACCACAATCGTATCACCCTTTGTCAACAATGTCAAAAAAAAGCAAGAATTTTGTCTCGGGAAAGGGACAGAAATTACATACCAAAGAGACAAAGGGAAAAAAAGAAAGATTAGGCGGAGAAAATTCCCAAACCTTTAACAGGGGAAAAAATGAAAACCGAAATACAGGCAACCCTCCAAAAAAGGCTGAAAGAACAGCACTTACCCAGGGAAATTTGAGCAACCCCTCCACTTTAATCATAAAATGTTGCCTCCCTTCCCAATGCGATTTTTCCCCCATAGGTTTAGCGCTACCCAAATTTAAAATAAAATAATAATATTTAAAAATAAAATAAAAAATAATAAAATAATAAAAATAATAATAATAAAAATAATAATAATAAAAATAATAATAACTTTATACTAAGAAAATAACGTAAAGTACCTAAGAATAATAACATCAGATGGCCTATCATTTACAGAACACAATTAGGCAAATGCTTCGAAGGCCAAGAAAATGAGTTGGGTTATGAGAAATATTTCTAACGAAGTGTGTTCAAATGTCTTGTTCATCAACTATAAGAACAAGCATAATAAAAGATGACATGCTGGTTATGGTGCCGTTTAAGCACTTGTGCATCTACGTCCTGAATAATGTGTAGTGCTCACTGTTTTTTGTAAAGCAGGAAGTCATCAGAGCGGGAGAAATATTCTGACATCGTTTACAGCACAACTACAAGCTGCTGGCAATGCCTCAAACGTCTTGAAATGTACTGTCTTAAACAGAACAGAAGCCAGTAACAGCCTGGTTGATCAAGCGCTCAACAGAGAAGTCTGTTGAGAACTTGACCAGGCGCTCAACAGAGAAGTCTGCCCTCAGGCCGGGCTGAGAGAGTAGAAGAAATTTCGCGACTAGTCAGAGTTATGAATGTCTCTTGCCGTCCACAAGCTTGTTCACACTCCACCCTCAAGGTTGCTCACACTCCACCCTCAAGGTTGCTCACACTCCACCCTCAAGGTTGCTCACACACATAACTTTCACTCCCTACAATTCACGTCTTCCCCCCACCCCCACTTCTGCAACTCACAATATCTCAAACACACAACTTATATCCCCTCATACCCACATTCCACATTTGGTAATGGACTAGGACAAGTTTGGTTGCCGTTTCCAGTGTCTGACTTAATTATGAACATTTCATGCAATATATTTTGCATTCTCTCACCTTTTGTCCTCTTCCCCTCATTCTGTTCCTCGCCACTGCCTTCCTTTACCCATTTCCTCCCCCCACTTCTCTCTCTTTCACTCCCTCTCTCTTTTTTTTTCCCTTTCCCCCCTTCCTTCCCTTTTCGTTTTTTCCTCTCTCCATCTCTGTGTCTCTGTCTCCCTCCCTTCATCCCTCTCTAACGTTCTTCCTTGCCTCTCTCCTACTTCCCTCTGTTTCCCTCTTAAAATTTTTTTCCCCGGAACATTCCCCCAGAGAAAAAAATTCAGAGTTTACAGCATTAGCATCAATTCCATTCATTACTGCGTGGTTCCCTAAGCGAACCCCCTATGCTCCACCATCTAAAACCGCACACAACCCCCTCCTCCTTCCAATCACAGTTGACAACATACACACATACACACACACCAAACACACACCAACACCACCACACACACACCACAAAAAACCACACACAACAACACCAAAAACAACACACACACACATACACACACAAACTACACACACAAGGATGTAGGGCACCTCGGTGTTTACAAAAAATCAGAAACCCCATGGGATGCTATTTCCCGGGGATTTTTTCTTATTTTTTTTTTTTAAATGAAGGTAGTGGAAATAGAGACTCTAAAAACCCAAAAAAAAATCTAATTTACGTCTATTTCTGCCTCCCTCCCTCTTCTTCTCTCTCTTCTTCCTTTTCCTCTCCTCTCCTTTTCTCTCTCTCTCCTCCCCCCCCCCTCCCTCTCTCTCTCCCTTCCCTCTCTTCCTCTCCCCCTGTTCTTTCTTTCTTCTTTCTTCTTCTGTCTCTCTCTCTCTTTCCCCCCTCTCTCTCTCTCCCGTCCCCCAATGTGTTCCCCTCACAAAGTAAAAATTTTTTGGAGACTTTATGTTGACATCTTTTACTGTCTTTGTATTCACACTTGATAAATGCCTATATGGGATTTCCCCTTCTGGGGATTTAGTGGGGGTAGGGATACTTTTTTATACTGGTTGAAGGTTTGTTACCCCGGGTTTGTGGATTTTTCATCTTTTCTCGTTGCTTGCATGCATAAAACTATTGTTTGTAAACCATTGCTAATTTCCTCACAAGTGAAATAGCGTTTATTGAACATAATATTTAATCGTTCAATAGTTTGCGGTGACAACTTATCTTGTACAATACCACTGATAAACCAATCACATTGTCTTAGGTCATATTTAGCATCTAGAGATCTGAGACTATTGTCTAATGTAATTCTAAATGCCTGTAAGTCTGAAAAACAATGTTTGGGTGGCTTCAAACTTGATATTAAGACTGCATGTCTAACTCTGGCCTTGTCAGCATCGAAGTAATTGTCTGCTAAGACACGTAAGGCTATTTGATAATTGCCTTTGACCACCGGAAATAACTTAATCAGTTCATAGGGTTCTCCCTTCACAAGACATTTAAGGTAATTGAACTTAGCAATCTCATCTATGTCAGTTCGTGAATTTACTATGGAATGAAAACCACTAATGAATTCTTCATAATTATGACCTTGGAAAATAGGTAATGACAATATAGGTAAGCTTGGTAATGGGACACTTGTTGTTGTTACAGGTGTAACAGGTGGTTGATTACTAAAAGTATCCAAAACATTTTGAATTTCATCCTCAGATGGATCTGATTCAAGAAATTTATTTTCATAATGTGTATAGTCTGAAAATTTAAAATTTTTTCCAGACGTTGTGTAAATAATTCGAATTTGACCTCAAGATCTTCAAAATCTATGTTTGTATCTTGAGTTAATCCTATACAGACTGAAATTAGATTTTCTAATTGTGTAATCTTAGTCTGTAAAGACTGAAACTGAGTTTTCAAACAAGCCATTTTAATGGTATACTGAAAATTCTAGCACCACACTTAGAGTGTTTAAAAAACACTGTACTGCTATAAACAGCTGAGTTTTTGTTATGCTTAAGTCAGCAATAATCGAGTCAGACACTACTGACCCACTAAGCTTAACCTCAGGGTCAATGACCATGAAGGGTACACAGTACATATGGCTGGTGCTTATGGCTTGAGTTTGCTGTGTCAGTCTGACCACGATGATTAATCGTAAATAACGTTATACACTTCATTCACTATACACTATAAATGTCACTGTATAACTGTAAATCACACGTGAATATTACTTACACATATATAAATGTCACTGTTAATATATATTTGAAAGCTTACACTTTATATATACGTTCCTTTAATATAACAGGTTTATCTATAAGAAACAAACTTTAACACAATCTTGTCTCTTAATTTCTGTCTATAAACATTATAAACACTATGTGTATATATACTCAGACAAACTGAACATCACTTGGGTTGTTGTTGTCGAAGTCAGCGATTTTCGAGATTGGAGCAGTGGTTGGAGGGTGCCATCCCCCGTTTTCTTGTTGGGTGAGTCACCCAGCTCCCGTTTTCTTTGGGTGAACGCTGGGTGAGCGCCCGTTTTCTTTTGACTGCCCATTCTCTGTGATTGAGTCTGGAGGGACTCATATATACTGATTTATATTGTAAAACACTAGTTTTACAGCTTTTTTCGAAGGACCTTGGCTCGTAGGTTATTTGTACACTGTAGTACAACGTATTTGGACCACAGTGTGGTCTTTATCCGGTTCGAGCACGACCAAATTATGATGTAGCAAGTCTTAATGACTGTCTGATGACCGGACCCTCACTAACTGAGAAGCTTGGAGACGTGCTTATGAAATTTCGCACAAACCCATATGCCTACTCGGCTGATATTTCCAAAGCTTTCTTGAGAGTAGGACTACAAGAAATAGATAGAGATTATACTCGATTCTTGTGTCCTGAAAATCCACATGATCCTCAAAGTCCTGTGAAAACTTATCGTTTCAAATCAGTATTGTTTGGTGCAACATCCTCTCCATTCTTACTAGAAGCAACTCTAAATACACATTTGAAGAAATCTGAAAGTCCCTTCAAAGAAATCTTTAAAGAAAAGTTTCTATGTGGACAATTTTTCAAGGTACTGTGAATAAAGAGGAGGATTTGAAATCCTTATACAGAGAAGCTAACAAGGAGATGAAAGAAGCAATATGCCTCTAAGGGTGTGGAATACAAATTCAAAGCAATTAAGGGAACTTATCAAATGATAATTCGTTGAAACTGAAATTCCTGATTGCAAACAATGTGCGGGGGACTAAATTGGAACACACGGAAAAGATACTTTAGACTAAAAAGGAAAATAAAACAAATTTTTTCATGCAGTACACTCATAAACGTAGTTTATGTCGAGGTAAAAAAATTTTTTTGATATCTAGGACTGTCTAAACCAAATCCCAAAAAAAGGGGTAAAATGTTAGGGCAAGACCTGGAAAGCTAAAAATTGGATGGGATGAAAAATTGCCTCTAAAAATGAGTCAAGTGGGATAAAATATCCAGGGAGTTTAAAAACAACTTCTCAAATTAAATTTCCCGGACAATGGTCAAAGGGAAAAAAGTACACATTACATGGTTCTGTGATGGCAACCGGGGTTTGGCGTTGTAGCTTACATGGTAATGCTGAAGGAAATACACTAATTACTTAAAAAGGCCAGGGAGCCCCTTGAAGGTCAGAACAGGCCACTTGGGGGAACTGACAGCACTCTTGTAGGGTACTTGCTGTCTATCTAAACAAAGTTTGTCATCTCCTATTGAAAAACCGGATCTGGAGTGATAATGAGGCAGTTCCCCATGGTTAAGAAATAAAAAGGAATTTGGTCTATTACAAACAGAGTACAGAAATAAAAGAGATGAGAGAGATTTAACTTTCTTCACTCTCTCCCAAGAGAATCCAGCTGCATGTTGTCCGGGGTGTCCCACTTAAGAAATTTGTGGATAAAAAAAATTATGGCTCCACGGCCAACTGGCTCCTAATGAAAAAAACTGGCCTCAGCAAAAAAGTCAATTATGCCAAAAGAAACATTTGCGGGAACACGAGAAAAAGTTGTGTAAATACTGGAACAAACAAAATATCATTGTGGATCAAAATACTTTTTTTTTGGGGGTAAGTTCTTAAGAGTTACAGCTTTTTTTCTTTAAATTCTTTAAAAGGGAATAAAACCTGATTTGAAGTTTGAACCCATTAAATACGGGTGAAAAAAAAATACAAAAAGGTTTTTCTACAAAATAAAATTTTAGAAACACAAGATAAACCCCAAAAAAAAACCTGTTTTGTTTAATTCTTTAGGCTTTATCTCGACTCAGAAAAGATTATAAGATGTGAGGGGGGAAAATTCATAATTCTTACTACCTAAAGAAGCCTACATCCAATTTGATCCCCAAGAACATTGGCTAAAAAAAACTGATTGTGCAAAACGCCCACAGTAACGGTTAATGGTGGGGGGGGCTGACCACTTTGTATATACGACAACCCTACTGGATACCTCAAGGTCGACAAATGTGAAAAAGAAATAAAGGATGTTTACTTGCGTCACTACGATATCGAGTATGTCAGTACCCGGTCCACCCCCTTCCCTCTAAAAGATTTTGTTTCCCCCTCCTTTTTGAGGTGACGGGTTAGATTACACGGGCCAAAATTTTAACCCCAAAACAGTTGACAAAGTTCCCATAAGGGTCATTGTTTGTTCACTTGTGCACAACTAGAGCGAAAATCTAAAATAGCCACGACATGTTCCCTGAAACTTTTATAAAAAATTATTCAAAAGGGTTTTGCAGCCAAAGGGCATGCCCAAAATGATGATTTCGATAATGCAACGAACTTTGTTGCTGGTGCTGCTTATATAAGCAAGATCTTTGATAAACCGAAGTACAACAGTGCTGAATCAACGCGTTGTCTTTGGATACATTCCCCCAAAATCTCCAGGCATGGCGGATTTTAGAAAAATGATCGGCATTGAAAAACGGGTTTTTTAAGAAAGACCTTCATCGTCAGAGAATCGACTTAGAAGAATTTTGTACTTTTTTGACTGAAATAAAAATAGAGTCAAAAACAACCTCAAAATTATGTTACCGAGATCTGCACAATTTAGAAGTGGTAAGCCATTCTTTACTCCCTGGCAGAAGGCTCGAACCCGTTCCCCCCATGAATATAAAGAAACATAGAGGATCCTACTTATTTCCAACCTAGCAACTCAGGGCGTAATTTAAAAACCTTTAATAAAAAGTATGAACGTTGGGAGAAAATTTTGGGGAGAAGATATCTCCCCCTCATTGAGGAACACTTTTAGGGGGCTGCTGTTCCGAAAAAATAATCTTTTAAAACCCGGGTGACATATTTAAATTATTGACAATGATTGTCCAGGTCCCAAATGGCCACTTGGGAAAAAAAAAAAAATTTTGACATATATCCTGTCAAATGGAATCACAGGAAGTTGTGTTTTAAGCAAAGGTGTATGGGGTAAGTGGAAATAAATAAACTAGTGCCGTTAGAAATTCACAGTTTGAAAACAAAATTAGTGATTCTCCAAACCACCAGACTAAAACTGTTCAGAAAGACAACACTTTGGGGGCGGGGAAAAAAAACAAATTAAAGTTAAGTGTGAATAGTTCACCGCAGCGAAACCCCCGCCCCCCCCCCATGTGGAAAATTTTCTCCAGGAGGGGGGGGATCAGCCCCCCTTTAGCCCTTGAGCCCCCTTTTAGCCCTGAGGGGGGCCCGCCTTCAGAGGGGCAAGCGTCTTTTTTTTTGCTACAGTGGTAATTGATCACAGATGCCCTAAGTATCTGACGTGGTCAAGTACCGATGCTCTTTTCAGCCCCGTGTTGCAAAGTGATTTTAATTTTAAAGACAGTACATCTCTTTCTTTAGCAGGAAATTAAGGAAAAAACCCGCTCCCTCTTTATTACCATGTAAAGATTTTTGGACATTTTTTTGTTTTATGCTTAAGCAGCAAGAAAAAAACATTTTTTTTTTGATTACGAGGAAGTGGCAAGGAAGCAAAAAATACTGGTCCTTTTTTTTGTGCTGGGGGGGGAGTGACGGGATGGGGGGGTGCTGTGGCGTCTTCAGATTACTTTTTACTTATGAGAGTGACACTGATGCCGGAAACCAACAAAGAAAAAACGATCTGTGCGTTAGGTGAACAAAGTGTTCACAAAAAAACAAAACACTTAAGAGAAGTTGATCAGCTTCCTTGTGATAAGATTGTGAACAAAAGACAAATCTTGTGGAACATAGTGTCCCGCGTGCGTTTCCCAGACAAAGGAAGACGTGGACATCCAAAGGGCATTCATTCTATCAAGTAGATACCTGTCGAAGGTGTGAAGAAAACCAAGCTACGTTACAAAAGCAAGGGGTTGTTACAAAATTTTTTGTGGTAGGGGGGACTGCGCGTTCTTGGGGGCCCAAGGGTTTGTAATCAACCTATAGTTCGGCGTAAAGGTTTTTTAGACTTTTTAGTCCAAACAAATAGTATTTTGTCAGCCCTCAGTGAATGAAATATGCTGACATAACACCCCCCGGGGTAATTTATAATCTTACAAATTATATTTCTGAAGCCCTTGTGGATGGTTTCGACAGCTTCTAAACCTCGTCTGCAGGGGGGGGTGTGCAGGCGATGAGTTGTCCTTAAGTTAAGTTTTCACGTTTAAACTTAGCTGGTAAATCCCATTTCTCAACCTCTCTTTTCCTCTTCTATATATATATTATATAAAATATAATATATATATATATTAATATAATTATATAATATATATAAAATATATATATATATAAATATATAATATATATATATATATATACAAAAGTCGTGCCAATATGAAAAACGGTCAATTAGGAAGAACTCTTTTAAAAAATTAAGTTCTTTCAAATTTTCCGATCGTTTAAAAAATATTTTTTTCTTTAAATTTTAAAATTTAAAAATTTTTAATTTTCACCAAAAGAATCTTAGAAAACTTACCAAACCCTTTTTAACAAGCGCAATTTATTTTAGCCAAACCCCCAATAAATAATTTTAAATTGTTTACAGTAATTTAATATAAACAAACAGTGAAATTTTTTTTTTTTCGTTAGGTTCAGAATGATTTTAAAAATTTTTTGGCATGCACAAATTTCACTTGTCCTATATGGCAAATGAGCGTTGCATCAAGCCAAGAAGCAAGTTCTGCCTTTTTCGGCAAAAATATGTATATAATATATATATATATATAAATATTATAATAATATATAAAATATATATATAATATATTATATTATAATAATATTTAAAATTTATAAATAATAATGTCGTGCCAAAAGGGAAAAAACTTGCGATTTTGGTTAGAAGAAAACTCTTCTTGCCGAATAAGACAACGAAAATTTGTTTGCAATAAAATTCACAAAAATCATTCTGAACCTAACGAAAAAATATTTTTCATTATTTTCTTTTTATTAAATTATTGAAATTTATCAAAAATATATTTTGAGAGGTTTAGGCTAAATTAAATTGCGCTCGTTATAATAAGTTTTGGAAAATTTTCAAGGTTCTTTTGGTAAAAATTTAGTAAAAACCCACACAAAAGCGGCCTTTTATTAAATTACAGCTAAGTTTAATCGGCTTCCATCTTAAAAAAGTTCCACATCGCTGGGACCCAAACGTCGGCTCAAGTTTTTTTTCTCCAAAAAACGCAACAAAAAAAGTTTTTTCCTCATAAACAAACGCTGATTTAAAAATTTTCGGGGATCCCCTTAAAAATTGCTGGACAGAAGGGCTTTGATTGAAAATTGAATTTATCTCACCATCCTCGATCAAACCTGATTTACCTCCCATTACCCCGGGGACCCGGGGGTCCCAGGGTTAAGCGCTCTGAATTATTAAAATAATGTTTCTGCAGGAGTGTTTGCTTAGTTCCTGCAAATCTGTGATTATCTGAGGCCATGATTATCCCGGGGTAATTTACCCGCGACCTTAATGATAACTCATGAGTGCTTATAAACCCTGAGTTTTTTATGATAACTCCTGAGTGTTTATGATAACTCCTGAGTGCTTATGATAACTCCTGAGTGCTTATGATAACTCCTGAGTGCTTATGATAACTCCTGAGTGCTTATGATAACTCCTGAGTGCTTATGATAACTCCCGTGCTTATATAACCCTGAGTGTTTATGATAACTCCCATGTTTTGATAACTCCTGGTGTTTATATAACTCCTGAGTGTTTTTAAAATAACTCCTGATGTTTTAAAAAATCTGAGTGTTAGATAATCAGGTGCTTTTGAAACTCCTGAGGATATTAACTCATGGTGCTTATGAAACTCTAGTGTTTTGATAAATCAGAGTGCTTATGTAAAACCCCTATGGGTTATATAACTCATGAGTGCTTATGATAACTCGATGCTTATGATAACCATGAGTGTATATGATAACTCAGAGTCTTTGATAACTCCTTTATGTTTTATAACTCCGAGTGTTATGAAACTCCGATGCTTTTGATAACTCCTGAGTGTTTAATAACTCCTGAGGGTTTATGTAACTCCTGGTGTTTAAGATAATCCTGAGTGTATATGATAACTCCCGGGCTTATGATAACTCCTGATGTATATGAAAATCCTGAGGGTTTTTTAATAACTCCTGAGTGTTTTGAAACCCTGAGGGTTTTTTGATAAACTCCTAGTGCTTTTGATAACCCCCAGTGTATTTTGTAACCCTGAGGGTTTTTGATAAAACCTGAGTGCTTATAAACTCCGGGGTGTTTATATAACCCCGAGGGTTTTTTATGATAACTCCGATGTAATGAAACCTTTAGGGTTTATGATAAACCCCGATGTATATGATAACTCTTGGGGTTTATGAAACTCCTAGGGTTTATGTAACTCCTAGGGTTTATAAACTCCTGAGGGTTTATGTTAAATCCTGAGGGTTTTTTATAACTCCTGAGTGTATATGAAAATTCTTGGGGTTTTGATAAATCCTGATGGTTTTTGATAACTCCGAGGGGTTTTGATAACTCCTGAGGGTTTATGATAAATCCTAGGGTTTTATGATAAAATCCTGAGGTATAGGGTAACCTTGAGGGTTTATGATAACTCCTGAGGGTTTTTTGAAACTCCGAGGGTTTTGATAACTCCTAGGGTTTTTGATAACCCCGAGGGTTTTATGATAACTCCCCGAGGGTTTTGATAACTCTGAGGGGTTTATATAACTCCTGAGGGGTTTTTGATAACCCTAGTGTATATGATAACCTTGGGGTTAAAGATAAATCCTGAGGGTTTATGATAACCCTGAGTGGGATATATAACTCCTGAGGGTTTATGATAACTCCTGATGTATATGAAACCCTGAGGGTTTTTTGATAACTCCTGAGGTTTAGATAACCCTGAGGGTTTATGATAACCCTGAGGGTTTATGATAACCCTGAGGTTTTTGATAACCCTGATGTATATATAACCTTGAGGGGGTTTTTGATAACTCCTGAGGGTTTTTTGAAAATCCCGAGGGGTTTTTTATAATCCTGAGGGTTTATGATAACCTGAGGGTTTATGATAACTCCAGGGGTTTTTAAAAACCCTGAGGGTTTATGATAACTCCTGAGTGATATAAAACTCTTGGGGTTTTGATAACTCCGAGGGTTTATGATAACTCCTAGGTATTGATAACTCTTTAGGGGTTTTTGATAACTCCTAGGGTTTATGAAAAACTCCTATGTATAATAACCTTAGGGTTTATGAAACCCTGGTGATTTAAACTCCTGGGGTTTATGATAACTCCTGAGGGGTTTTTGATAACTCCTGAGGGTTTTTTGATAACCCTGGGGTTAAAGATAACTCCTGAGGGTTTAGATAACTCCTGATGATATAAAACTCTTGGGGTTTATGATAACCCGAGGGGTTTAGATAACTCCTGAGGGGTTTTTGTAACTCCAGGGTTTATGATAACTCCTGGGGTTTTTGATAATGAAACTTTTGAAGAAAATGTAGGGGGTTTCCCCCCAAAAAAATTTAAGAAGCATAGTTAGGTAGTTTTCCCTCCTCTTTATCTTCTCTCTTCTCTCTTCTTCTTCCTTTTTTCACCTTCTCTTCCTTTCCTCATCTACTCTTTCTCTTCCCCCCCTCCTTCCTCCCCCCCTCCTCCTCTTTTTTGCCCTGCTTCCCAAGACAGCCACCCCATTTAATTAATTGGGGGGCCCAAGGTCGAATAAATCCGCGCCAAAGGCCAAAAAAAATGGATTTTCTAACTTACTTAGGCGAATGGCCCCTCTCCAAATGCCTCCGTATCTTAATGTTTCGCTCGGCTTCCCCTTTTTTCAGTTACCCCCTTTTTTAAAGGCAAAATTTGAGTTTTCGTCACTCCTTTAATATCGCTCTCCTCGCCACGTCTTGGGAGTTTTATTTACCGTGTTTACCAGGGAGGGAGACGAAGAGGTCCAAAAAAAAAAAAAAAAAAAAGAAAAGTCCCCCGTTGAAATGCATCCAACATGGGCCCTCAGGGTGGAACTTGAAGGCATTTGGAGTCGTTTTCTGTGCGGACCGCAGTGGACGGTGCAGTGAGGGGGGGGGAGGGGAACTAAACCCTGTGGGCAAGCTTCCCGGGTGAGTCAAATATCTTTTATAACCTAAGATACTTGGCGTTTCTGGCAGGTTTTAGGGATAAGTGAGGGTTGTAAGTGATGCGGTAGAAGTAGACAGATCTGTTTGTGTCGGCTCCAGTATGAAAGAAGGAAAACACGGAAGAATGAGAGAGAGAGAGAGAGAGAGGGGGGGGCCCGAATGGATTTAATCGGCGTCGTCTCCGTACATGTTGTTTTAACGTTGGTTTCCCTATATCTGCGGCGCCCGTTAAATATTACTTTTCTTCCCATCCTTTCTCATCTTCGATGGTCTCCCCGATTTGTCTTTTTGTCTTTCCTGCTCTCTCATTCTCTAAATTCTCTCCTCCTCTCTCTCTCTCTCTCTCTCTCTCTTCTCATCTCTCTTCTCTTTTTCTCTCTCTCTCTCTCTCTTTCTCTTCTTTCGTCTTCTCTCTCTCTGTCTTCTCCCCTCTCTCTCTCTCTCTCTCTCTTTCCCATTTAACATCTCATGATGAAGAAACGTTGAAGAAAAGGTTTTATTGGAACAAGGTTTCACTCGAGAGTTTTACCATTATCAAATAACTTACAATTATACAGCGGGAAAAGTTGTCCTATTAAAAGCCAGTTATGAAACGTGTGACTTTCAGTATTCTCGGCAGTACGCCATTTGGATCCTACCTCAACTCATTTCAAACATCACTTTGTTAAAGATTAAAAAAAGAATATTAAACAGCTTATTTCAGTGAATATGAAGTCACATAAACGATGGGAACATGGGGAAGATGGAGCCTGGAGATTTCTCTATTGTATGTACGTTGAGATATGTTCCAGAGGTGAGGCAGTTGAGAAACTGATGATGTCTGATGGGGTGATGTCCTTGACAAGCTGAAGTTTTTAAATGAAACATACAGTGCGAGTGACACCATTTTAATGTGAAAGCGTATCGTTCGCCAGGGACTTTATCAATTTCTTAATTGATGTAGTCGCTGGTGGACGAAATATCTTCACAATTAATGTCATAATCAGCATTGTAACTTACGTACAAGCTATCGGTGTGCTTTACAATTGTGTTGCCACAGCTAAGCTTGTGGTACAGTTGCTATCCGACAAGTTCTTGGTAGAGGATGAGACATTGTTTGGGACTTAGAGTTTCTGCATTTATCTAAAAAACACGAAGAGCTTTTATAGTTATATTGTTTATTTAATGTTTAAACATATATTTGGTACAGAGTAAAGTTGGAGCCACCTATCATTAAGATCTTTTTCATATGATGTGGAAACTCGGTCCGAAAGTCAGCAGGTCAAGAACTGAATAATTGCAAAGCGTATTCCTTGAAAACTAAGCAGTCGAGAGAGAGAGAGAGAGAGAGAGAGAGAGAGAGAGAGAGAGAGAGAGAGAGAGAGAGAGAGAGAGAGAGAGAGAGAGAGAGAGAGAGAGAGAGAGAGGAGAGAGAGAGAGAGAGAGAGAGAGAGAGGAGGGGAGAGAGGGGGAGAGAGAGAGAGAGAGAGAGAGAGAGGAGAGAGAGAGGATGAGGATGAAACAGAATAACAGTAACACAAACGCTCAGGCATGATCTAGACAAGAGAAGTGAAAACCCCTCCCCTGTCTAACAGCATAATAACAAGCCTGGGATGTATCTTCACGCTGGTAAACGTGAAGGCTATATAACCCCCTCGGATATGCGCTGCAATTAAGCCGTCCAGATTTACCCCAAGTGTAGGAATTAGTGTCATGCTGGAGGCTGGAGGCGGGCCACCCGTGTCCCGAGCCTCACACAATACAGACAGCGGTGTGAAGGTAATTATAGGCCTCGCAGCTACATTCCAACGACGGTAGAAGGAGACAGGTGATTTTGATGGATACTTAAGATTGGCTGATTGGTTTGTGGAGTTCATAGTCTCTCGAGTACAAGACGGTCGTTGTACCTGCGTCTCACCTGTACACCACCAATCGAGAATACATTAATCGCTTTAAAAAGAGGACTGAAGAAAGTTCTCAGTGTATATTTACTGAGAGATGTATACCTCTCGGTGTAAATACTCTTGACAAAAGATTTTTATTCGTTCCAGCTACATAGTAGCTAAGTTCCTCATGTCATACAATTTTATGTTGCTAAATACCACCTTGCAATTAATATTTTCTTCAACAAGAAGCGATGTGTATAAATTTTAGCATAAATGAGATATTTATTTCAGCAGCTTAAAGGAAACTCTCTGTCAAGCACTTCCAGCCCTTCATCATAAGGGGACAGCAGTAACGTGTAGTACAGTCTGAGAAAAAGGAATTACAATTTACACTGTTGATGTAGGGACAATGCAGTACAATATATATATATATATATATATATATATATATATATAAAATATATATATATATATATATATTTTATATTTAAAATATATATATATATATATGTGTGTGTGTGTGTGTGTGTGTGTGGTGTATATGCAAAACAACCACTGTGAAAGAATAGAGAAGTTCCAAGTGCATTCGTGACTACTCACATTATCAAGGAACAATGAAAGTAAAGCATCAAAGGAAGGTATATAAAGGGGTAGCCCACACCTCACTATGAGATCCCACAACAACTTAACACCTGACGCGAGACAGCAGGCTCGCCGGCCGAACTAGACAGTTCCTTCGCACAACCCACCAACAAACTATTCTACCCAAGAAATAAGAAATTTAAAAAATTATTATTTCTCCAATGTATTATTAAATTCTTCCCAAATTCTATTAATTATAAATGGATCTAATTTATATAACCCAAAGGAAATTTTCATATTATTGTCAAAACTGCTTTTTATGAAACAAGATTCAATTATATTCCTGTCTACCATGGACTTGTTTGATACTACTTTCTTAACTTTTTGAAAATCAATTGGATGGTTAAAATCTCTTACATGAATAAATAGAGCATTGGAATCTTGTCCAGTTCTAATGCTATATTTATGTTGTTTTAATCTTAGTTCGAGATTTTTACCAGTTTGACCGTAACAAACTTTATCGCAAATTTTACAAGGAATCTTATAGATACATACATCGGCATTTTGGGGGGAATTCTTTATCAAAAGTTTTTTTATTTTCATTGTTCCTTGATAAGGTGAGTAGTCACGAAAGCGCTAGGAACTTCTCTATTCTTTCACAGTGGTTGTTTTGCATATATATATATATAATAAAATATATATATATATATATTTTATATATATTATATATATATATATTATATATATATATACATATATATATATATATAATATATGCGAGGGGCTTGGACTTCCAGCAGGCATGCGTGAGCGTGTTTGATAGGAGTGAATGGAGACAAATGGTTTTTAATACTTGACGTGCGGGTTGGAGTGTGAGCAAAGTAACATTTATGAAGGGATTCAGGAAACCGGCAGGCCGGACTTGAGTCCTGGAGATGGGAAGTACAGTGCCTGCACTCTGAAGGAGGGGTGTTAATGTTCCCAGTTTAGAAAACTGTAGTGTAAAGCACCCTTTTTGGAAAGGGACAGTGATGGAGTGAATGATGGTGAAAGTTTTTCTTTTTCGGGCCACCCTGCCTTGGGGGGAAAATCGGCCGGTGTGATAAAAAAATAAATAAAAAAAATATATATATATATATATATATATATATATATATATATATATTGGATGGGGTCCTCCTCTGGTGTAAATTGTGGGACCCATAACCTCGGAAAAGTGGATAAAAAGGCTTAAAAGGAAAAATTTAATTTGGATTTCTTCCTGAAGCTGTTTGAATATTCCATTCCCCTACCACCCCATCTTTTCATTTTTTTTTTTTTTTACCAATAGAAATATTTTATTACATAATATGGTACAAAAGATTTAAGAGATACATTTTTGATATAAAGGTGGCATGTACGGAAATATATATATATATATATATAATATTATAAAATATATATATATATATATATAAACACTGATCTCTGGCTGAAGGAGACTCGAACCTACAAACCTTGGAACAAGGTACGCAGTGCTTTACCAATCTACCCACACTGGACAATACCTTGGAGTCCAGCTTGCGCTAGACTTTGATCCAAGGCAGCCAGCTTTCAGGGAGAAGGCTTACAGCTCTCCATCTCATCCCCTGCATGCATCAGCCTTACAAAAACTGGATCTCGTTTTTATGTTATCAATATCTGTGTGTGTTTTGTTAGTGTCATTTATTTACTATGTTCATTGCACGACTCAGTACTCGACCCGGTGCACGACCCGGCTATAAACCGCCCTATTGTACACTACCCAATAAAACGCGCTGCGTCGTTAAGCGGCATTTTACCGCCTAACCTCTAATACACAACACTCACGCTTGCAACCACACGCACAAACACGCAGGCTCAAACAAGCTCGCTGTATCACGCACACTCACCCTCAAGGAGGTAGTCACGCACAAGAATGCAACAATACGCACGCAGGAACACATGCAGGCGTATTCATACCGACGAAGGTAAGTAAGTAAATTTATTCAGGTGTACACAAATTCAGTTACATAGATTATCATACATAGCAGCATATGTGCAGAGAACCTGGGACAACCCAAAAAAAAGTCAAAGTGAATAATTTCCACGGACATACACGCAGGCGCAAGCTCGCGCACGCAGGTGTATGGATACACAGATACACAATGATAATGCACACACGCAGATGCACCCAAAAAAACGCTTGCACGCGCACACAGAAGCTGACACACGCCGGAGCAAGTGCGCAAACACATTCATGTAGAAAGCCTAGGTTATACAAGTATATAAAAATGGGATCATGAAAATACGATCTGAAAAACTGAGTACAAAACTCTAGGACGAGGAGACTGCAGACCTTACAGAGCTGGAACAGAGGTGCAGACAGTCATATGATGGACCAGAGTCTGCAGACCCTACATGGGAGGCCAGAAGTTGGAGACTCACTTGCAAAGAGATTATAGAATTCACTTTGAGGGACCAAGGTTACAGAGCTCACATGTGAGGACCATAGGTTGCAGACCTCACAGGAGGGGGACCAGAAACTCAGACTCACGGAGAGAGTCAGAGGCCACTGTACCTTTACATATGGGACCAGAGACTACAGACCTCAGATGAGAGGGACCAAAGCTGCGGATCTTCACACGAAGAGACCATGGAGTTACAAAAAACCCACATGAGAGGGACCAGAGTTAGCAGCCTAACTTGAGATGGACACAAGACTGCAAAACCTTACAGACGAGGAACAAGACTGCAGACCCTCACAGAAGAGGGACCAGAGACTGCAGACTTACATAAGAGGAACCAGCAGGATACAGACCCACATAAGGACATAGACTGCAGACCTCACAGGAGAGGACCAGAGAATTGTTCAAGACCTTACATAATAGAGAACCAGAGACTACAGACCTCACATGAGAAGTACCAGAGGCTGCAACTCACATGTGAGCATACCAGAGGACTGCAGACTCACAGGAGAGGGACCAGGAGACTGCAAACTCACAGAGAAGGACCAGAGAATGCAAGCCTTACAAAGAGGAACCAGAGACTACAGACCTCACAGAGGGACAGGACTGCAAACCTCACAGAAGAGGGACCAGAGACTACAGACCTCAGATGAGAGGGACCAGAAGCTGCAGATCTCACACGAGAGAGACCAGGAGTTACAAAACCTCACATGAGAGAGACCAGAGGTAGCAGACCTAACATGAGATGGACCAGAGACTGCAGACCTCACAGGAGAGGGAACAGAGACCGCAGACCTCACAGAAGAGGGACCAGAGACTGCAGACCTTACATAAGAAGAACCAGAGACTACAGACCTCACATGAGAGGGACCAGAGACTGCAGACCTCACAGGAGAGGGACCAGAGATTGCAGATCTTACATAAGAGGAACCAGAGACTACAGACCTCACATGAGAGGTACCAGAGACTGTAGACCTCACATGTGAGCTACCAGAGACTGCAGACCTCACGGGAGAGGGACCAGAGAACTGCAGACCTTACATAAGAGGAACCAGAGACTACAGACCTCACATGAGAGCTACCAGAGACTGCAGACCTCACAGGAGAGGGACCAGAGACTGCAAACCTCGCAGGAGAGGAACCAGAGACTGCAAACCTCACAGGAGAAGGACAAGAGACTGCAGACCTTACATAAGAGGAACCAGAGACTACAGACCTCACATGAGAGGGACCAGAGACTGCAGACCTTACATAAGAGGAATCAGAGACTGCAGACCTCGCAGGAGAGGGACCAGAGACTGCAGAACCTTCAAGAGGAACAGAGGAACCTACAAGAGACAACTCTCACATGAGAGCTACCAGAGACTGCAGACCTCACAGGAGAGGGACCAGAGACTGCAGACCTTACATAAGAGGAACCAGAGACTACAGACCTCACATGAGAGCTACCAGAGACTGCAGACCTCACAGGAGAGCTACCAGAGACTGCAGACCTCACAGAAGAGGGACCAGAGACTGCAGACCTCACAGGAGAAGGACCAGAGACCGCAGACCTCACAAGAGAGGGACCATAGACTGCAGACCTCACATGAGAGGGACCAGAGACTGCAGACCTCACAGGAGAGGGACCAGAGACTGCAGACTTCACAGGAGAGGAACCAGAGACTGCAGACCTCACATGAGAGGGACCAGAGACCGCAGACCTCACAGGAGAGGGACCAGAGACTACAGACCTCACAGGATAGGGACCAGAGACTGCAGACCTTACATAAGAGGAACCAGAGACTACAGACCTCACATGAAAGGGACCAGAGACTGCAGACCTTACAGGAGAGGGACCATAGACTGCAGACCTCACAGGAGAGGGACCAGAGACTGAAGACCTTACATAAGAGGAACCAGAGGCTACAGACCTCACATGAGAGGGACCAGAGACTGCAGACCTCACAGTAGAGAGACCAGAGACTGCAGACCTCACAGGAGAGGGATCAGAGACCGCAGACCTCACATGAGAGGGACCGTTGGGTAACAATAGTACGGAGCATAATGCCAAAGGTGCACATCACCCGAGTTACCTCTGTAGTGAATGCGTGTTTGGCAAATCCAACAGGTATATGGAAGTAAGATTTGGGCCAGGATAGGCTCACTCAAAAGTAACTCAGGTCAGATCACTGACAGTGATTAGGAAATGTGTGAAATTTTTACCTTATTTCCTCTTAGCTTTTACTCAGGAAGATACTAGAGAAATTCCAGAAATAAAAAATTATGTAGAACAGGACGATAATAAACTATGCACTTTAGGGTAACTAGTGACATGGTCCTCAGACAAATAGTGACAATAAAACCGAACAATTCCCCAGGCCCTGTGAACTGTTTGCAAGGGTTTTAAAGGAATGTAAAGAGGAGCGTTGCAAACTTTTGGCTAGTCTTTTCAACATATCACTAGAAATTGGCAAAGTGCCAGACAAAGGGAAAATGGCAAATGTAATACCTATTTACAAAGCAAGAAACAGGTCCTTAGCTTCGAACTATAGACCAATAAGCCTCATCTTCATAGTGGGATAATTTATGGAAACAATAACTGTCGAGGAAATTCATAGCCATCTTGAAAGGCATAATTTGATTAATTAATCTCAGCATGCTTTTACAAAGGGGCGTTCCTGCCTTAGCGATTTACTAACGTTTAATCATCATGGTATTTGAGGAAGGAGATCATGGTAGATCATGGACTTCAGTAAGGCTTTTGATAGAGTGCCACATCATAGGCTATTGAGGAAAATTAAGGCACAGGGAATAGGAGAAATTTTTTCCTGGGTAGAGGTATGGTTGATAGACAGGCAGCAGAGAGTTTGCATCAATGGAGAGAAATGAGAGTGGGGAGGAATCACGAGTGGTGTTCCACAGGGGTCAGTGTTGGGCCCTTCTTTGTTCACAGTTTATATAAACGACATTGATGAAGGAATAAATAGTGACATAAGCAAGTTTGGACAAGAAAATAACCATGCCAAACATCAAAACTTAAACAATGTAGACGTTAATAACTGATTGCGAAAAGAGATTTATAGGAGAGTTCTGGTTACAGTAATAAACCAAGACAGCAGTGCATAAGTGTTTGCAATAAAGCGAACAAAATCCGTGGCTTCATATCAAGAAGCATAAATAATAGGAGTCCTCAGGTTGTTCTTCAACTCTATATATCTTAGGTTATGCATCATTTAGATTATGCTGCACAGTTTTGGTCACCGTATTACAGAATGGATATAAAAGCACTGGAAAACGTACAAAGGAGTATGATAAAGTTGATCCCGTGTATCAGAAATCTTCCCTATGAGTATAGACTGAGGGCCCTGCATCTGCACTCTCTAGAAAGGCGTAGAATTAGGGGGGATATGATTGAGGTGTATAAATGGAAAACATGAATTTTAATAAAGAGATTGTAAATAGTGTGCTAAAAATATCTAGCCAAGACAGGACTCGCAACAATGGTTTTAAGTTGGAAAAATTCAGATTCAGGAAGGATATAGGGAATCACTGGTTTGATAAGAAAGTTGTGGAACAAACTTCCGAGCACCGGCATAGAAGCTAAGTCATTGTGAAGTTTTAAAACTAGGTTGGGTAAATATATGAGTGGGTGCGGGTGGGTGTGAATTGGACCTGAGCAGCTCGTGCTAATAGGTCTTATGCTGTGCTCCTTAAGTGGATGTGACCTGACTTGACTAGGTGGGTCATTGGTTTAAGCTGGGAGGTGATGCGGACGTGCCTCGCATGGGCCAGTAGGCCTGCTGCAGTGTTCCTTCTTTCTTATATTCTTATATAATCTGGGCTGAACTTGATGTAATAGTACCATTGACCAAATACAATGTTACGTTCAATTTTCCTAGCAATAATTCTGGGGATACCTAAGTCTCTTCAAATATTAGGAAGCTTAGTAGTTTTTGGACAGTTAAGAATAATTCTGAGAGCTTCGTTTTGCATTATTGTGGCTCCAGGGGACGAAGAGATTTTCCTTTAACTCGTTCTTAGCTAAGGGGCAACATAATCAGATAACAATCTAACTTAGTCTGTGTACATTATTCTCACATAGTACAATTCAGCATTAAAGGGAAAAGATGAGGAAAAGAGGATCGTACAAAAAGTTTTTATTCTAAGGGATCGCTTGTATGATACTTGGCCAAATATAATACAATAATAGTATCCCAACGCAAAGAATGAAACAATGTATTGACGAAGTGGGAGAGATCTCCCTACGTGAGTAAACCTAGAGCTGAGAATAACGTGTGACTATAAAATTTCTTAAGATTAAATACAATTTTGCCGCTTCTAGTTGTGGATAAGATGGTGCAAGGGGCTTGTGCCTCAACTGGTAATGCCCTCGGCCTGTAATTAAAGAATCAAACCCCAGACCGAGTGGAAACGTCGGGCATGTGCCCTTTATGGTTGCCCTTGTTCATGTAGCAGTAAGCGCCTACATAGTGGATGTTAGCAGACTGTTGTGGTTCGCATCCTGAGGAAAAGGATCACAGGCACCACATGAAAACAAGCCACTCAGCTTATTTTTTTTTTTTTTTTTTTTTTTGGGGGGGGGGGTTACCTTAGATTACTAACCATCTAGATTAATAATTCAAATAAGCCCACTTCTACAGTACCCCTGTCAACGAGGCTGCAATTTCTTTCCGTTCTGTAAACGTTCCCGCACAAAATTATTGTAATTTTCTCGTATCGCTTCTCGAAGGCTTTCAGACGGACAGTTTAGTTACATGGTGTCAATGGTTACACACACACCCTTTTGTCTGCAGCGCTGCGTTGACTCGGACGCGATTTTCGAAGTATTGTGAGCGTTGACTGCATAATGACTGCAAGTCTCCTTACATCTGTTGTGCCTGCTCATCTAGCAGTAAATGGGTGCCTGGGAGTCAGCCGAGTGGAATCCTGGAGGGTTGTAGTACAGTTTACTGTACTAAGGTTTGACTTTGAATTGAAACTATAGTGTCCATGGTATTAAAAAATTTTTCGGTATTTCGAGACTAGTTGCTACTACAATCCCGTGAGCAAGACCCACCTCTCTAATCTCTTTGATGTTAATTAACCTGAAGGAGTTGATGATCAGGCGGTGTGAGGATAACAAAATAATTCTGAGTCATTGTCATAAAAAGAACTGCTCAGTCAGTGTTATGAAAACAAAAGGTGTTCACACACTCTTGCGTCCAGTGATGATCCTTTTCAAATCACATGCTCTCTCTAGACTGAAATATTGCTGTACATTAATATCTCCGTTCAAAGCAGGTGAAATTGCAGATATGGAGAGTGTACAGAGAACCTTTACTGCACGTATAAACTCCATCAAACACCTCGACTACTGGGAACGCTTGGAAAGACTTAATTTGTGCTCGTTGGAACGCAGGCGAGAGATATACATCCTAATCTACACTTGGAAAACATTAGAAGGAATGGTACCGAATCCGCACCCAGAAATCACTCCCTACGAAAGTAAAAGACTGGGCAGGAGGTGCAAAATACCCCTAATGAAAAGTAGGGGCGCCATTGGTACACTAAGATAAAACACCATAAGTGTCCAGGGCCCAAGACTGTTCAACAGCCTCCTACCAGGCATAAGGGGAATTAACAATAAATCCCTGGCTGCCTTCAAGAGGGAGCTGGACAGATACATAAAGTCGGTGCCTGATCAGCCGGGCTGTGGTTCGTACGTTGGACTACGTGCAGCCAACAGTAATAGCCTGGTTGATCAGGCCCTGATGCACCGGGAGGTCTGGTCGTGGAGCGGGCCGCGGGGACGTTGATCCCCTGAATACCCTCCAGGTAGACTGTGAGGACAGCAAGAGATGCTCAACCAATGTTAAGATAAGTGATGCTCAGTGTGGATAACGAAAAGAGCTGCTCAGTAACTGTGAGGATAACAAGACCTAGTCATTCACTGTGACGATAACAAGAACTGGCCAATCACTGTGAGGATAGCAAGAACTGGCCAATCACTGTGAGGATAACAAGAACTGGTCAATCAGTAATAATAATAATAGTAAAACTAATAATAATAATAATAATAATAATAATAATAATAATAATAATAATAATAATAATAATAATAATAATAATAATAATAATAATATCTTTATTTATTACAGGTACATACACAAGGTATACAGGCCTAGCTGAGATCAATAACACTACTGTATAGAAAGCCGTTTGTTATGCAGTGCATTTCGGGTAAATTAGGTCAGTTTCGCCACAGGATGCGACCCACACCAATCAACTAACACCCAGGTACCCATTTTACTGATGGGTGAATATAGACAACCAGTGTATGGCAACACGTCCCATGTTTCCACCCCTTTTTTTTTTTTTTTTACACAGGGTTTGACAAGGTTAAGGATCCCTAGCTTTATTGACAAGCTATTTACAGGTTAAGGATTCCTAACTTTATTGGCAAGCTAAGAGCTGTTACCTACATCAGCTCATTTGAAAGCATTTTTATTGTTATGAGACATACAAATAGGGAACAGAATGAAGTTGGAGCCATCTGTGGGCCAGCATTTTCATTTGATCAACTGACTTTATCTCGTTGACATCATTATGCTGTACGAATATGTTCCATACTCGAGTCATCCTGGGTATGCATGATCTCAGATGGAGTGATGTTCTGGAGAAGGGTACAGCCAGAGTGAAGTTGCTGCTTTCTGCCCGTCTTGCGGCATAAAAGCTTGTTTCACGCTGTCCTCGAAGTGGATCCAAGTGTGGTATTTTGACAATATTGGCCTTGTACATAACAGTAAGGCCACCCACATCCCTCCTATGTTGAAGGCTCTGCTGAAATGACAGATCTATCCAGGATGGGTCCAGGCGAGAGATGAGACGTCATGCTCTGTTCTCTACTCTGTCAAGCAGTCGCAGATGAGAGGAGGGGGGGGGCAGGCAAACCAAGAAAGTGGAGCATACTCAAGGTGTGAGCGTACTTGCGCCTCGTACAGGATCTTGCAACCCCTACTGTCAAGTAGATGCTAGATACGGCGAAGTGCTGTAAGCTTCCTGGCTGCCTTGTTTGCAAGATTTACAACATGGTTCTTCATGGTTAGTTTGGAGTCAAATTTCACCCCAAGGATATCAACTTCTTCTCCAGGTGCCAACACCCTCCCATTCATCCTTACTACTGCACCAGCATTACCATCATGGTGCCTAGAGACGATTATCATTTGCGTTTTCTCAGGTGCAAATGTTACTTGCCATCTATTTCCCCAAGCTGATATAGCTCTCAGCTGGTGATTGATGTAGCTTAGAGCAGCTGGCATTTCTTCTCTTGGATAAGTGAATGTCAGTGTACAGTCGTCTGCATATGCATGTGATTCTGGGATGAGATGAAGAAGGTCGTTGAAGTAGACATTCCCTTCTCCGGGAATCGAACCCGGGCCCTTACCGTGTGAAACGAGAGCTTTGGTCACCAGGCGAGGATAACACCAAGAGTTCCTCAGTCACTGAGGTAAGACGAACCTCAGTTACATATGAGGAAAAAGACATTTGACGATTAAAATTAATCTAAAAATCCCAACTGTGTGCTCCATAATAAGAAATAATTGTAAGAAATACTTTTTGAAATACAGAATCTTAAAAACGAAACATTTGGACGAAGAGAACAAACACAGTTTTATTGGGACAACTTATCGTCTCTGTAGAACTTTATCAAGTCGCGACTTGATGAACCTCTACGCTCAGCAAGACTTTGTCAATACAAGTGCTCGTTCTGCTGTCCGTAAAGTTATCTCCAACGAGGAGACGTTTTCATTAATTATTATTGAGATTTAAAACTTTATCAGGACTGACGAAGCCACTGGTGGCTAAGACGTTTCCTTATATAAACATCATGAACTACACATAAGAATCATTATCCACCGTATCAAGTCAGCATTAACAGCCTTATAGCTAATCTGTTCTGTAAAGTCGCCAGTGTTTATTGTCTTCATGAGCTTCGAAGACAAAATATGTGAGGTAAAATACGTGTTACTAAGAGTAAATGTTATTCTTCAGCAACAACAGTTGAGGTCACTGGAAAATAAAAGTTTTCTCTACGACATACACATAATTTTTCTTTTATCAAAAATGCTCTGACGATATTAATTCAAATGCATTCCTCGTACTTCGTATGTTAATTCAGATTCAAATTTAAACCCTCAATTGTGAACTTTTTTCCACAAAGTTTGCACAGTTAAGACTTGTTTGAACAAAGAAACAGTTCTAACTTATAATGATGAGACTCACAATTTATATACCAGAGCCGAAGAATATTTCTGATATATTGTAGAGATCTACATGGTACATTGTAATTATAATTATTATTAAAATTAGCTCTTTGTAAAGCGCTAAACTCTCGCCAGGAGTCATACAGTACCTGGAGAATGGAAGGTAATCAGGTTTGATCCGAAGTAGGGAAGGGTAGCGTACATTTCATGAATGAAGAATCCTTTACCAGTATTTCATTTCAAAGGAAATTTTTTATTAGAAATATTACAGACATAGCCATATTAGCAGAGGAATTGTATGTTTAAAAACAATTCTCTAGACAATGGATCGACAAGTCTAAACTCACTTATAATATGTGACTGCAGAAATATTAAATACTCGTATATATATATATATATATATATATATATATATATATATATATATATATATATATATATATATATATATATTATATATATATATATATATATATCGTGCCGAATAGGCAGAACTTGCGATCTTGGCTTAAATAGCAACGCTCATCTTGCCATATAGAACAAATGAAAATTTGTGTATGCAATAATTTCGCCAAAATCATTCTGAACCTAACGAAAAAAATATATTTCACTGTGTTTGTTTAGTATTAAATTATTGTAAACAAATCTAAAATATATTTAGTTGGGTTAGGCTAAAATAAATTGTTCTGGTTATGATAAGGTTAGGTAAGTTTTCTAAGTTCCTTTTGGTGCAAAATTATAAATTTTTACATCAACATTAATGAAAAATATATTTCTTTAAACGTATAAGAGAAAATTTTAGAAAGGACTTAATTTTAAATAAGTTCTTGCTAATTGATCCGTTTTACATATTCGACACGACATATATATATATATATATATATATATATATATATATATATATATATATATATATATATATATATTATTATTATTATTATTATCACACCGGCCGATTCCCACCAAGGCAGGGTGGCCCGAAAAAGAAAAACTTTCACCATCATTCACTCCATCACTGTCTTGCCAGAAGGGTGCTTTACACTACAGTTTTTAAACTGCAACATTAACACCCCTCCTTCATATATATATATATATATATATATTATATATATATATCAGTAATAACACTGCGACTAGCCAAGGAGTCGAACCCATGCTGCTTTGGCCCTCCTCATGGTGAGCGAAAGACATTCTTGAGGATTGTGTAGTCCCGTGGACTAGAGTGTCTTGTGTCTTTCGCTCACTATGAGACGGGCCAAAGCAGCATGGGTTCGACTCCTTGGCTAGTCGCAGTGTTGTTATTGATCAATACCACTCGTTCGTGCGTACAATAATATAAAATACTGCTCATGGGCTAGCACACCAAACAGGGAGTAGAATGACATTAGCTCAGAGGCATCCACACCACCGTGTGTCATGGATAACGGGTCCAACACCTAGGTTGGCTGAGTGCGTCATTCTTGAGGATTGTGTAGTCCCGTGGACTAGAGCGTCATGTGTCTTTCGCTCACCATGAGGTGGGCTAAAGCAGCATGGATTCGACTCCTTGGCTAGTCGCAGTTTTGTTTTTGATCAATACCACAGCTGGATTTCAACCTGCAAACTCGGCAATAGAGTACATAGTACTTTATCCACAAAGCCAGACTCCAAAGTGCAGCGTTATTGATAAACTACTGAGCACTCTCAGGCCGAGTTTGCAGGTTCGAATCCTGCTGTGGACTGAGATACACACACACACACACACACACATATATATATATATATATATATATATATATTATATATATATATATTATATATATATATATATATATATATATATATATATATATATATATATATATATATATATAATATATATATATATATATATGTGTGAACTGGAAGATGGAGGGAATATTTTGAGGAAATGGTAAATGCTGATGGAGATAGAAAAGCTGTGGTTTCGTGCATTGGGAAGGGAGGTATAACATCTCGTAGGAGTGAGGAGGAGACAATTGTGAGTGTGGGGGAGGTGTGTGATGCAGCGGGTAGAATGAAAGGGGGTAAAACAGTTGGGTTTGATAGGATAAGGATAGAAATGTTGAAAGCAGGTGGGGATATAGTTTTGGAGTGGTTGTTGCTTTTATTTGATAAATATATGAAAGAAAATAAGGTACCTAGGGAGTGGCAGAGAATGCTCATAGTTCTTTTGTATAAAAGCAAAGGGGGCAAACGAGAGTGTAAAAATTATAGGGAAATAATCCTGTTGAGTATACCTAGTAAAGAGTATGGTAGAGTTATTATTGAAAGAGTTAAGAGTAAGACAGAGAGCAGGATCGGAAATGAACAAGGAGACAATTAAATTTAGTCGAATCCAGTCAAATATATTTTAGATAAGTTTACAATAATTTAATAATAAACACATTGAAATATTTTTTTCGCTAGGTCCAGAATGATTTTTGTGAAATTATTATATACACAAATTTTTGCTTGCCTTATTCGGCAAGAAGAGAGTTGCGATTTAAGCCAAAATCGCAAGTTTTACCTATTCGGCACGATATATATATATATAAAATATTTATATATATATATATATATATATATATATATATATATAATATATATATATATATATATATATATATATATATATATTTTACATATATATATATATATATATATATATATATATATTATAATATATATATATATATATATATATATATATTTTATATATATATTATATTATATATATATGTCGTGCCGAATATGTAAAACTGGTCAATTAGCAAGAACTTATTTAAAATTAAGTCCTTTCTGAAATTTTCTCTTATATGTTTAAAGATATATTTTTTTCATTAATGTTAATGTAAAAAAATTTAATTTTGCACCAAAAGAATCTTAGAAAACTTACCTAACCTTATTATAACAAGAACAATTTATTTTAGCCTAACCCAGCTAAATATATTTTAAATGCGTTTACAATAATTTAGTACTAAACAAATACAATCAAATATATTTTTTTCGTTAGGTTCAGAATGATTTTGGCGAAATTATTGCATACACAAATTTTTACTTGTCCTATATGGCAATATGAGCGTTGCTATTTAAGCCAAGATCGCAAGTTCTGCCTATTCGGCACGACATATATATATATATATATATATATATATATAATATATATATATATTATATATATATATATATGTCGTGCCGAATATGTAAAACTGGTCAATTAGCAAGAACTCATTTAAAATTAAGTCCTTTCTAAAATTTTCTCTTATACGTTTAAAGATATATTTTTTTCATTAATGTTAATGTAAAAAAATTTAATTTTGCTCCAAAAGAATCTTAGAAAACTTACCTAACCTTATTATAACAAGAACAATTTATTTTAGCCTAACCCAACTAAATATATTTTAGATTTGTTTACAATAATTTAATACTAAACAAAACACAGTGGAATATATTTTTTTCGTTAGGTTCAGAATGATTTTAGCGAAATTATTGCATACACAAATTTTCACTTGTCCTATATGGCAAGATGAGCGTTGCTATTTAAGCCAAGATGGCAAGTTCTGCCTATTCGGCACAACATATATATATATATATATATATATATATATATATATATATATATATATATATATATATATATATATATATATATATATATTATATATATATATATATATATATATATATATATATATATATATATATATATATTGTATATAGTCTATAGTGTACAGTGCATAGTATGTGCATGGCATGCGCATAGCATGTGTAGTATATAGCGGTGTGTCGTTGATAGTGGGGGCTGTGCACAGAGCATAGTGGTGTATAGTAACATGTGCACAGAGCATTGTGGTGTATAGTGACTTGTCCTGGGAGGGAGTGAGTGCCCTACTCCGCCTCATCACACATCTTCCACTCCTCCCTTTCTTCCACCGCCCACCACAAGGACTGGACACCCCTCTCATTTCCCCCACCACCGCCATGAACCACATGCGGTATGTGCCACGCGCCATTTTCCCTTCAGCCTGGGCTTACCACATAGTCTGAGGTATGGCAGATGATGAAGCCAGCTAGCCACAAAGCCAGGGAAACAATGCACCTAACAATGGAAGAAGAGGCACATGTCAGGTGTGTGGAGAGTTTCGAGCACGCAACAGGGATGGCCGCATTCGTGCACACAAGGGGTGAGCAGGATCACATATGCCCCCAGCAGAGAGCAGCCCACAGCCTCCACAGGCAGATGACAATTCCAATGGCAACCTCGTCACTTGCGATAACCTTCTGTTGGCATTCAAATCCACTGCTAGCAGTACCCTATCCCACATCCCTAAAGCGGCTCGCCCATATGCAGCAGGGAAATTCACAGACCTTCTTAAGCGGGTGAATGGAGGTTCCACCAACTTAGAAGCCCGAGGCACCATCCAAGCATGGCGCAACCTACTCTTGTTCGGCAATGTCTGTCTTGCAGTTCCTGAAAGACAAGGCAAGCTGCTAACAACGTCAGTTATCAAGGCAGTGCGCAACTATCCAAGAACGGACAACTGTGTCCCTCTGCCCCATCATCGCAGGAATCAAAGAGGTAGACCCAAGAAAAGTCCCACTGAAAATAAGAAAATTTGCGCACAGGTTAGCAAAAAAATCGAAGAAGGTAACACAGTGGGAGCAATAAGAATAATTACAAGTGATGACACTGTAGCCCCCAGGGATGAGACCACAGCCCAAGCACTAAGAGACAAGCATCCAACCAGGGACACCATAGCCATCAACGACAACCCTGAGGAAGACCCCATCATTTAACAATTAATTTTGCCAGAATCGGAAGTCTATAAGGCGATCGTGTCATTTCCAGCAGGATCTGCAGGAGGTTACACTGGAATTCGACCTCAGCACCTCAAAGAGATGGTAAATCCAGTACTCGGTGAATCTGCATCAATTCTTCTCACCGAGTTAACAACTTTCGTCAACAATTGCCTGGCTGGGCGAATCCCAGAAGAAATTAAACCTTTCTTTTTTGGAGCCTCACTATGTGCTTTGAAGAAGAAGGATGGGAGAATCAGACCCATTGCAGTTGGAAACACCCTTCGCCGTCTCGTTGCCAAAGCAGCAGTGAGAAACATTCGCCTAGAAGCTGCCACTTTACTCCAGCCACACCAACTGGGCTTTGGGGTCTCTCAAGGCAGTGAAGCTGCAGCTCATGCCACAAGGGCCTACATCAGGGACCTACCAGAAGACAAGGCCATAGTCAAACTTGATTTTAGAAATGTCTTTAATATGGTGAAGAGAGATGCTGTTTTGCCAGCTGTTCGGGATCGGTTCCCCAGTCTTTTTCCCTTCATTTCAGCCGGCTACAGCAAACCCTCAATTCTTTTGTTTGGAGAACATGAAATCCAATCATCAGAGGGTGTTCAGCAGGGTGACCCACTCGCTCCACTTCTCTTCTGCTTGGCAGTAAGAGAACTAATTTCCAGCCTACGCAGTGAGCTCAATATCTGGTACCTGGATGACGGCACTCTGGCAGGTACTGAAGAGTCCCTGGTGGGGGACCTAC
The DNA here is from genome assembly GCF_026875155.1 of Cherax quadricarinatus. Classification (NCBI taxonomy): domain Eukaryota; kingdom Metazoa; phylum Arthropoda; class Malacostraca; order Decapoda; family Parastacidae; genus Cherax; species Cherax quadricarinatus. The sequence goes on along the minus strand of NC_069401.1, from coordinate 49,892,098 downwards.
AACTGGTGAAAACACAGGGAGAAGACTTGGGACTCATCCTCAATCCCTCCAAGTGTGAAATCATCACAGCGAACCAGGAAATAATCAATGCTGTGCGACGAATCCTCCCGGAAGTCTCAACTACCACTCCGTCCAACAGTACCCTCTTGGGGGCACCGCTGGGTCACCAGGCCATCGACACTGTCCTCAGGGACAAATTGAATGACCTGATGAGAATGGAGGAGAGAATAAGCGATCTTGATGCCCATGATGCTCTGTATCTCCTCACAAGGTGTCTTACTATGCCAAGACTCACTTACTTCTTGAGGTGTGCACCCTCTTTTGACAACCTAACACTCGATGAATATGACGCACACCCGAGATCAACTTTTAAGAAGGCACTGAACCTGTCACTAGAGGATGAGCAATGGGATCAGGCAACCCTCCCAGTGCGACTGGGAGGTATAGGGGTGCGTAAAGCAACGCATGTTGCTTTACGTGCTTTTCTGTCTTCGTGTTTGGCTTCCAGTGCATTAGTCATGAAGATAGTACCCGAACGCTTGAGAGACGTGGTAGGAGCTCAAGACCCCAGGTTTACTGAAGCAGCGATTCAGTGGGACACCCTTACAGACTCCTCCAGTAGACCAGTTCCTCCCAAACAGCACAAACAGTCCCATTGGGACAAACCGATCATGGAAAAAATCGCCAACAATGCTCTCCAATGCTTCAGGAAAGGACAAAGCTCGTCTCATGGCAGTGAAGTGTTACGCGCCCCTACTTCACTCCATTATATACAAAAATAAAAGGCCTGGTTAAAATAAGTTCTGTAATAATATATCGCGAACCACTTTATTACTAGCTAGATAAAGCAGGTTCGACTATATATTATTATCGGGTACAGTATGAATCATCAAAAGTACTCTCATTGTATTATATTGTATTATATTATATCTTTCCCCATGATTATTATAACTATAATATTATATTATATTATTATTAGGTTAGGTATTACGAATGTGTAACCACTACTGTAGTGACCAATTGGTGGTTCTAGAATTGACGCCACGCGTCGCCTTCTGGCCGAGCTGAAGTCATACTATGAAGTAGTTGAGTGAGTCAGTCAGCTCCTAGCTCTGACTCGGTACGGGTCTTCAACACAAAGCTCCTAGCTTAAACTAAAACTTTATACCAAGTCTTGCCTTTGCCATTAGTCTGGTCACTTATGAAAGATAACTATTTCGTTACCCTAGACCTTTCTAAAAGAGTAGATTATTAATTGAAATTATTGTATCATACTCTGTTAATGAGAATTTGAACGTAAGATCGGGTTTCTTGTTGTATAGTGTTTCATTTATAATTGCTTGTGGTTATTTTAATTCACTAACCAAATACCAATGAAGCTAAATGATTGGTAATAAAATAAAACTAACAAAAAAAAAAATGGAGTTATTTGTGCCCCTATCCCCTCAAGAAAGGTTCCTTGATGTTGGTGAGGGGCTCTTGATTTAGGGAATTGGATCTGTGCTCCAGTTCCCCGAATTAAGCCTGAATGCCTTCCACATGCCCCCCCCCAGGCGCTGTATAATCCTCCAGGTTTAGCGCTTCCCCCTTGATTATAATAATAATTGTGCCCCTATTGTTACGGTGAAGATTAAGTCGTAACAGAAGGCACCACACTCAGGAGATTTCCTGTTAGCTGTTCCCAATTCCTCCCTGGGCACCCGTCTCGACCCACAGGCCATTTGGATTGGTGTTGCTCTTCGCCTAGCCGCCCCCATCCTCACCGAACATAGGTGTATTTGCGGCAGGGCGGCAGCTGATCAATTCGGACTTCATGGTCTTGTGTGTCACACAGCAGAAGGGAAGTATGCCAGACATGAGGAGGTCAATGACATCATAAAGAGAAGCCTCGCCACAGCCCGTTGCCCAGCTCAACGGGAACCCCAAGTACAGAGGTCTGATGGAAGTCAAAAGCATCATGATGGAGCCACTATGCTACCCTGGAAGGATGGAAAGCATATTGCCTGGGACTACACCTGTGCTGCCACATTGGCAGACACCTACTTGCCATATTCTGTAGTGGAAGGGGATGGAGCTGCCAGCCACAGGGAGATCCAGAAGATCCGAAAATATGAAGACCTTCCCCCTTGCTATAACTTCATTCCAATAGGGTCGGAGACCCTTGGAGCATGGGGCAAGTGTGCTCTAAAGTTCCTCAAAGAGCTGGGTGAAAAGCTCATCATAGAAACCAAGGACCACAGGGCGACCAGCTTTCTCTTTCAGAGACTCAGTGTTGCGATCCAGAGAGGAAATGCCTGCAGCATTCTGGGCACGCGGCCCACTGCAGGGGAGCTGGACGAAGTATTCGAGATGTAGCTCTGAGTTACCTATGTTGTTTTGCTTTTTGTTGTATTTTTGTGAATGTTTGGCCAATGTATTTTTGTCTTTAAATAAAACATACTTGAAATATAGGGGGTGGTAGGAGAAAATTTTCAAACAGCTTCAGGGAAAACCTTGAGTTTTTCCTGAAGCAAGTTTATTCTTTTCTCTGAGGATGAGGGTCCCCATGACAGTTCTAGAGGTGGTACCTTCCTATATTATATATATATATTATATAATATATATATAATATATAATATATATATAATATATATATATATATATATATATATATTATTACTTTCATGTGCGTTTTGCATGCATTCACTTGTGGTAGTTGTGGGAATTTCTGCAAGAAACTCATTTGAGTGTTTTAATTAAGTGTATTGCTTCAACTTAGGAGGAAGCCAGCGGGTAGTCCCGGAGAGAATACACTGCCTCTTTTATTAATTATATTATATGACTGCTTGTAGTATATACAGTTTCTTTTAGATGGTGGTAGTGTTATTTTATAACTATTATTATTATAATTATTATTATTATTATTATTATTATTATTTTTATTATTATTATTATTATTATTATTATTATTATTATTATTATTATTATTATTATTATTATTATTTTGCAGATGTACCACTTTCCCTGTACCACTCCCTTCATGCTTGTAACACACGTGGGACTGATGTTATAACACAGAACAGGAGTTATCCTTGTATCAAACCATTCCCCAGGCGCTTCTCCACAAATTCAACAGTAATACAATATCGTCCAAAAGTGAACAAGCTCTCTCGGTGCCAGTTTCCACACGGCATAGTTATGGATAGAAGTCTTAGCATATCACCAACAATCAGCTCGCCATGGCAACAGATGTAACTTTCATTTCCTCGCGATTGCTTCATTACTTCTCTGTGTTTTGCATATCTTTGCCAGTTGCCTTTGCCCCTCCCTCTGGTCTTTACTGTGCAAACGTTTCACAATCACCTCCCAACGATCTCACAATCACCTCTTGATTTCCCAATTTTTAATATGTTTGTAAATGTTCGCTAAATACAGGGTCTTAGGAACATGGATACACAAGACACATGTACAACTCTTGAGTACCAATAATGTAGAGACGTATCACCAACCAGTTGCCTTACCACTCTAATACAGCTAATAAATGCCGGAGACGGTGGAAAATTCGAAGAAGTTATTTGAGGAGACCAGTCCCACAGCCTTAATAAGAGGTGCTTAGTCCAACAACCATGTAAACAGGTGTCCAGTCCCACAGCCTTGTTAAGAGGTGCTCAGTCCTACAACCATGTTAACAGGTGTTCAGTCCCACAGCCTTGTTAAGAGGTGCTCAGTCCCACAACCATGTTAACAGGTGTTCGGTCCTACAACCATGTTAACATGTGCTCAATCCCACAGCCTTGTTAAGAGGTGCTCAGTCCCACAAACATGTTAACAGGCGTTCAGTATCACAGCCTTGTTAAGAGGTGTTCAGTTCCACAGCCTTGTTAAGAAGTGCTCAGTCCCACAGCCATATTAACGGATGTTCAGTCCCACAACCATGTTAACAGGTGCTCAATCCCACAGCCTTGCTAAGAGGTGCTCAGTGCCACAACCATGTTAACAGGTATTCAATCCCACAGCCTTGTTAAAAGGTGCTCAGTCCCACTACCATGTTAACTGGTGTTCTGTCCCACGTCCTGGTTAAAGGTGCTCAGTCCCACAACCTTGTTGAGAGGTGCTCAGTCCCACAGCCATGTTAACAGACATTCAATCTCACAGCTTTGTCAAGAGGTGCTCATTCCCGCAATCTCGTTAAGAAGTGCTCAGTCTCAAAGCCATGTTAAGAGGTGTTCAGTCCATCGGTCCTGATGAATCTATATTAAAAATATCCAGGTGTTGCACACGTGTCTTGATCATGTACTACTCGGTTTAATAAACCGATTTCCTAATAATGATCTAACAAATTACACTGTGGCTTAGCCAAGCACTCACTAAATTCCCACAGTAGATAAAACGTCTTAAAATAAACCTTTTTTTTATCTCCCTGCATAAAATGACACTGTAGTGTCATGGCCTCTCTCTCTCTCTCTCACTCTCTCTCTACACACACACACACACACACACACAAATATATATATATATATATATATATATATATATATATATATATATATATATATATATATATATATATATATATATATATATATATATTATTGTACACACGAACAAGCGGTATTGATCAATAACAACACTGCACTAGCCAAGGACTCGAACCCATGGGCTCACCATGAGGCGGGCCAATGCAGCTTGGGTTCGAGTCCTTGGCTAGTGCAGTGTTGTTATTGATATTATATATATATATATATATATATATAATATATATATATATATATATATGCAAGGAATTCGCAAGAGCAGGCGAAATATACACAAACACTGATCTCTGGCTGAAGGAGACTCGAACCTACGAACCTTGGAACAAGGTACGCAGTGCTTTACCAATCTACCCACACTGGACCAATACCTTGGAGTCCAGCTTGCGTTAGACTTTGATCCAAGGCAGCCAGCTTTCAGGAGGAAGGCTTACAGCTTTTCATCTCGTCCCCTGCATGCATCAGCCTTACTAGAGATATTAACAATGCAAGGAATTCGCCTGCTCTTGCGAATTCCTTGCATCCTGAAGGGGGTGGGAGAGTTTCAGTGGAGAGGAATAAATGGGATTAGGTCAGGGGTTTCAAATAGAGTTAGAGATAAAGAAGGAGTAGCAATAATGTTGAAGGATAAGCTATGGCAGGAAAAGAGGGACTATAAATGTATTAATTCAAGGATTTTTTGGAGTAAAATAAAGGTTGGATTTGAACAGTGGGTTATAGTAAGCGTATGCACCTGGAGAAGAGAGAAGTGGAGAGGAGAGAGAAAGATTTTGGGAAATGTTGAGTGAATGCGTGGGGAGTTTTGAACCAAGTGTGAGAGTACTTGTGGTTGGGGATTTCAATGCTAAAGTGAGTAAAAATGTTGTGGAGGGAGTAGTAGGTAAATTTGGGGTGCCAGGGGTAAAATGAAAATTGGGAGCCTTTAATTGAGCTATGTCTAGAAAGAGGTTTGGTAATAAGTAATACATATTTTATGAAAAAGAGGATAAATAAATATACAAGGTATGATACAGCACGTAATAAAAGTAGTTTGTTAAATTATGTATTGGTGGATGAGAGGTTGGTGGGTAGGCTCCAGGATGTACACGTTTATAGAGGGGCAACTGATATATCGGATCATTATTTAGTTGTGGGAACAGTTAGAGAAAGAGGTAGATGGGACAAGAAGAAAATGGCAAAGATTGGTAAAGCACTGCGTACCTTGTTCCAAGGTTCGTAGGTTCGAGTCTCCTTCAGCCAGAGATCAGTGTTTGTGTATATTTCGCCTGCTCTTGCGAATTCCTTGCATTGTTAATATCTCTAGTAAGGCTGATGCATGCAGGGGATGAGATGAAAAGCTGTAAGCCTTCTCCCTGAAAGCTGGCTGCCTTGGATCAAAGTCTAGCGCAAGCTGGACTCCAAGGTATTGGTCCAGTGTGGGAAGATTGGTAAAGCACTGCGTACCTTGTTCCAAGGTTCGTAGGTTCGAGTCTCCTTCAGCCAGAGATCAGTGTTTATATATATATATATATATATATATATATATATATATATATATATATATATATATATATATATATAAACACACCGGCCGTTTCCCACCAAGGCAGGGTGGCCCTAAAAAGATAAACTTTCATCATCATTCACTCCATCACTACCTTGCAGAGGCGCGCTCACACTACAGTTATAAAACTGCAACATTAACACCCCTCCTTCAGAGTGCAGATACTGTACTTCCCATCTCCAGGATTCAAGTTCGGCCTGCCGGTTTTCCTGAATCCCTTCATGAATACCACCCTGCTCCAACAGCTCTTCAAGTCCTAAGAACCATTTGTCTCCATTCGCTCCTATCTAACACGCTCAAGCATGCTTGCTGGAAGTCCAAGCCCCACGCACACAACCTCCTTTACCCCCTCCCTCCAACCTTTCCTAGGCCAACTTCTACCCCGCCTTCCCTCCACTACAGATTTATACACTCTCGAAATCATTCGATTTTGTTGCATCCTCTCTACATGTCCGAACCACCTCAACAACCCGTCCTCAGGCCTCTGGATAATAGTTTTGGTAATCCCATATCTTCTAATTTCCAAATTATGAATTCTCTGCATTATATTCACACCACACATTGCCCTCAGACACGACACTTCCCCTGCCTCCAGCCTTCTCCTTGTTGCAACATTCACCACCCATGCTTCACACCAATATAAGAGCATTTGTTTAGAAAGACACGTAAGCAAACACTATGACATATTTATTAGAAAACGTTTCGGTCCTGGGACTTTGATCACTTCTAAACATACAGAGGTAGAAAGACATTATGTACAGGCGGAGAGTGAGGTGTGAGTGATGCATAGTGACCTGAAGAATGCCATGTTGGGATGACGGGTAGACGATGAGATCATGTGACTCCAGTGTTGTTGGGTTGTTGGTGCTTAAGTATCATGTATGCTAATGTTTTTGAAATTTTGTGGTTTCCAGTGTTACGTTCTGTTGTGTCGGTGACGGCGATTAGTGAGGCTTCTAGGCACCGTCGGCGTCTGAGGTTTGGTTCGGTGAGAACGAGTTGTGCCTCATTCCAGTTCATCAAATGCCCAGTGGAGTCTCTGTGGAGGACACAGGCGTACTTTAAATCGTCTCTGTTAAAGGCATTTCGATGCTCTTTTAGGCGGACCGCCAGATTTCTGCCTGTCTCGCCTACATATTTTTGGGGGTCAGAATCCATAGGGGATGGTGAAAACCTCTAACTTCTACAGCAGGCGTCTACACCATCCCCTGTGGATTCTGTCCCAAGAAATATGTAGGCGAGACAGGCAGAGATCTTGCGGTCCGCCTGAACGAGCATCAAAGTGCCTGTAACAGAGACGATTTAAGGTACGCCTGTGTCCTTCACAGAAACTCCACTGGGCATTTGATGAACTGGAATGAGGCACAACTCGTTCTCACCGAACCAGATTTCAGACGCCGACGGTGCCTAGAAGCCTCACTTATCGCTGTCACCGACACAATAGAACGTAACACTGGAAACCACAAAATTTCAAAAACATTAGCATACATGATACTTAAGCACCACCAACCCAACAACACAGGAGTCACATGATCTCATCGTCTACCCGTCCCCATCCCAACATGGCATTCTTCAGGTCACCATGCGTCACTCACACCTCACTCTCCGCCTATATATAATGTCTTTCTACTTCTGTATGTTTAGAAGTGATCAAGGTCCCAGGACCGAAATGTTTTCTAATAAATATGTCATAGTGTTTGCTTACGTGTCTTTCTAAATCAACTTGTTGGTATTTATTACCAAGGTTTATACCAAGAGCATTTGTATAACTATACTCTCATTCCCCGCTTTGCTTCCACGGACAAAGTTCTTTAACTCCACAGACTCAGTGCACCACTCACCCTTTTCCCCTCGTCAATTCTATGATTCACCTAATCTGTCATAGACCCATCTGCTGACACATCCACTTCTAAATATCTGAATACATCCACTTTCTTCGTACTTCCTCCTTCCAGCCTAATATGCAATCTTCCGTACCCTTTTTTTTTTGTTCTCATCATCTTACTCTTTCCTACATTCACTTTCAATTTTCTTCTTTAACATACCCTACCAAACTCATCCACCAACCTCTCCAGCTTCTCTTCAGAATCAACAAAGAACAACTGTGACAACTTCCACTTCATGTTATATTCTTTATCTTTTAATCCCAAACCTCTTGCCAACACAGATCATTCACTTCTCTTACAACCCCATCTATAAATATATTGAACAACCATGGTGACATCACACATCCATGTCTAATGCCTACTTTAACTGTCTAATGCCTACTTTAACTCCTACATACTCTAACCTGAGTCTCAATATCCTGGTAAAAACTTTTCACTGCTTACAATAACCTAACTTCTTTTCCATACATTTGCAACATCTGCCACATTGCCCCCTTATCCACCCTGTCATACACCTTTTCCAAATCCATAAATGCCACAAAAACCTCTTTACCCTTATCTAAATACTGTTCACCTACATGTTTCACTGTAAACACTTGGTCTACACACCCTTTACCCTTCCTAGAAACCTTGTTCATCTGCTATACTGCTCTCCATCTTACTCTTAATTCTTTCAATAATAACTCTACCACACACATTACCCAGGTATACTCAAAAGACTTATTACCTAATAATTTTTGCATTCTCTTTTGTCCCCTTTGCTTTTATACAAAGGAACTATGCACGCTCTCTGCCAATCCCTAGGTACCTTACCCTCTTCCATACATTTATTAAATAAAAGCACCAACCACTCCAAAACTGTATCCCCTCCTGATTTTAACATTTCTATCTTGATCCCATCAATCTCAACTGCTTTACCCCCTTTCATTCTACTCACTGTCCCAAGCACTTCTTCCCCACTCGCTCCTCCTCACTCCTACAAAATGTTATTCCTCCTTGCCCTATACATGAAACCACAGCTTCAGTATCTTTATCCGCATTTAACAATTCCTCAAAATATTCCCTCCATCTTCTTGATACCTCTAACTCTCCGTTTAATAACTCTCATCTCCAGTTTTTAACAATCAAGTCCATTTGTTCCCTAGGCTTCCTCAACTTAATAATCTCACTCCAAAATTTTTTTTTATTTTCAACAAAATTTGTAGATAACATCTCGCCCACTCTCTCATTTGCTCTCTTTTTACATTGCTTCACCACTCTCTTAACCTCTCTTTTCCTCTTCATATACTCCTCTCTCCTTGCATCACTTGTACTTTGTAAAAACCTCTCAAATGCTAACTTTTTATCTCTTACTACTCTCTTTACATTATTATCCCACCAATCGCTCTTCTTCCTTCCCACACCCACATTCCTGTAACCACTAACTTCTGCTGAACACTCTAACACTACATTCTAAAATGTAC
>NC_069401.1:49872695-49877695 GCF_026875155.1 Cherax quadricarinatus | reverse complement strand
GTATACACTGGCGATGATACGAAATGTCGCCTGGATACCAGGGGTTAATTTTTGCCCTTTTCCTGTACAACTCTATTCCAAAGCTTTCACTTAATGTGGTGCGTGTGAAGTGAGTTAGCTATGCTAAATGTGTCTTAAAAACACACGTGAGCAAACACTTGGACGGTTTTAAATTAGAAAACGTTTCGGTCCTGGACCTTGATCACTTCAAATACAAAAAAGGGCGACAATAATACACTATATAGGATGAAAGTGAGGTGCGCGTGAGATGTAACGACCTGATAAAAGTGAAAATGAACTTTGTTTTATGAAGGTGATTTCTAATAAATTAAGCAGAAAGTTTTGCTTACCTGATTTAAATTTTGAACCACTATCTGGGTACTGTTTACCAAGATTTATAACATTAGGTAAATGAACCTCGGGATTTTTTTTCAGGGTGGTCTGTGTACTAATAATAGCTGCTTCTAAGCACGTTTTTTTTTTTTTTGTCTGGTTCTGTCTCTTCGATGACGGGTTCGGTGTCTCATCATTCCATGCGTTAGCGGCAGTTTCCGTTGGTGCTGTGGGTCCTAGTCATGTTGGTGATGAATAAGACTCATGCGAGACACAAGGCTATCTTTATTGCTTAAACGTTTCGCCTGCTCGGCAGGCTTTCTCAGTGGAATACAAGCGAATATAATACTGGAGAAAGTAGAAGAAGGCTGGGGCCACGTCGTATCAAAGACAATGGACTGATTACCTCAAAATTGCTTCTTCTAGCGTTTCCATTCATCGGCTCGTGAGAGGTTTCGGCGATAAAGATACCCAAGTGTTGTGCCTGTGTCTCATTCATCAACTGGTCGATATTGTTTACCATTGAGGATATAAAATTATGTTAGTGTTCCTGATTTTGTGTTTTTGAAGTGTCGCCAATATTTTTCCTGGTACAACCATCACAGCCGATGGTCTGTCCTCCGGAATTAACATTTTCTTGACATTTATTCTCTAGAGAGAGAGAGAGAGAGAGGGGAGAGAGAGAGAGAAGAGGAGAGAGAGAGAGAGAGAGAGAGAGAGAGAGAGAGGAGAGAGAGAGAGAGAGAGAGAAATAGAGAGAAAGAAAGAGAGAGGGAGGGAGGGAGGGAGCGAATGTAGATAGACACAAAGCGAATGTAGATAGACACAAAGCAGAGGACTTCGAAGTCTCCACATCGAGTTTCTGCAGAGAAAGAAAAATCTACTATCTAGAATAAGGACTATCGCATATTGTCTAGTTATATCAGAGAGAGAGAGAGAGAGAGAGAGAGAGAGAGAGAGAGATCTGTCATTTTAGCAGAGCCTTCAACATAGGAGGGATGTGGGTGGCCTTACTGTTATGCACAAGGCCGATATTGTCAAAGTACCTCACTTGGATCCACTTCGAGGACAACGTGAAGCAAGCTTTTATGCCACAAGACGGGCAGAAAGCAGCAACTTCACTCTGGCTGTACCCTTCTCCAAAACATCACTTCATCTGAGATCATTTATACCCAGGATGACTCAAGTCTGGAACACATTCGTACAGCATTATGATGCCAACGAGATAAAGTCAGTTGGTCAGATGAAAATGCTGGCCCACAGATGGCTCCAACTTCATCCTGTTCCCTACTTGTATGTCTCATAACAATAAAAACGATTTCAAATGAGCTGATGTAGGTAACATCTCTTAGCTTGTCAATAAAGTTAGTAATCCTTAACCCGTAAATAGCTTGTCAATAATGCTAGGAATCCTTAACCTTGTCAAACCCTGTGTAAAAAAAAAAAGAGAGAAAGAGAGAGAAAGAGAGAAAGAGAGAGAGAGAGAGAGAGAGAGAGAGAGAGAGAGAGAGAGAGAGAGAGAGAGAGAGAGAGAGAGAGAGAGAGAGAGAGAGAGAGAGAGAGAGAGAGAGAGAGAGAGAGAGAGAGAGAGAGAGAGAGAGAGAGAGAGAGAGAGAGAGAGAGAGAGAGAGCAATATCATTTTTACTGTTATTGCCTATCCCGTCATTGACGTTGCCCCAGCGATTCCAGCCGAGAGGTGTGACCCGCCGCGCAGGAACACTTCTCCGGGGGGGCCGCTGCTGTACCTCCCCTCCCCCATATCGGGAACCCGGTGGGGAACCGATTCCCTCCCTCTCCCCTGCTGGGAAGAGGGCAAGAGTCATGGTATGGCGGGGGAAATAGAGGGAGGGGGGTCACAGGTTTTAATGGTGAGGGGAGGGAGGGAGGAATAGTGAGACGGAAGAGGTGAAAGGAAGTGAGGAGAAGAAGGATGAGGGGCAGAAGCAAGAAAGTGGGAAAGGAAGAGTAGGGGTAGGAGGAGAATGGAAAGTAGACAAAGGAAAGAGAGGAGAGAGGAAACAGGAGGGTGGGATCAAAATGGAAGATAAATAAAGGGGAAAAGAGAGATAAGGAGAAATGGTGGAAATAGGAGGAGATAGTAAAGGCAGGAGAGGAGGGGAGGGAAGAGGAAGGAGAAGAGACAAGGCATGGGAAGATAGAAGCAGGAGAGAGGACAGATGGAGAGGAAAAAATGGAGATAGGAGTGAGGAGAAGAGAAAAAAAGAGAGGAGAGTAGAGGGGAATAAGAAGAAAAGGGAAGGAGTAGGAAGTGTGGAAGGGAAGAAGAGAGAGAAGAGGGAGCACAAGAGGGAGAGGAAGACAGGTGATGTTGATGACGTTGGTGGTGTTGAGGATGTGGTAGTGTTGGTGGTGTAGGTAGTGTTTGTTGGTGTGGTAGTGTTGATGATGCGGTGGTGTGATGATGCGGTGGTGTTGATGATGCGGTGGTGTTGATGATGCGGAGGTGTTGATGATGCAGTGGTGTTGATGATTGCAGTGGTGTTGATGGTGTCGTAGTGTTGATGATGCGGTGGTGTTGATGATGCAGTGGTGTTGATGGTGTGGTGGTGTTGATGGTGTGGTAGTGTTGATGATGCGGTGGTGTTGATGACGCTGTGGTGTTGATGGTGTGGTGGTGTTGATGATGTGGTAGTGTTGATGATGCGGTGGTGCTGATGGTTGTGGTGGTGTTGATGGTGTGGTGGTGTTGATGGTGTGGTGGTGTTGATGGTGTGGTGGTGTTGATGGTGTGGTGGTGTTGATGGTGTGCTGATGTTGATGTGTGGTGGTGTTGATGGTGTGGTAGTGTTGATGGTGTGGTTGTGTTGATGGTGTGGTGGTGTTGATGGTGTGCTGATGTTGATGGTGTGGTGGTGTTGATGGTGTGGTGGTGTTGATGGTGTGGCAGTGTTGATGATACGGTGGTGTTGATGATGCGGTGGTGTTGATGGTGTGGTGGTGTTTGATGGTGTGGTGGTGTTGATTGTGTGATGATGTTGATGGTGTGGTGTGTTGATGGTGTGGTAGTGTTGATGGTATGGTGGTGTTGATGGTGTGGTGGTGTTGATGGTGTGGTGGTGTTGATGGAGTGCTGATGTTGATGGTGTGGTGGTGTTGATGGTGTGGTGGTGTTGATGGTGTGGTGATGTTGAGGATGTCGTAGTGTTGATGGTGTGTTGGTGTTGATGGTGTGGTAGTGTTGATGATGCGGTGGTGTTGATGATGCGGTGGTGTTGATGATGCGGTGGTGTTGATGGTGTGGTGGTGTTGATGGTTTTGCTGATGTTGATGGTATATGGTGGTGTTGATGGTGTGGTGGTGTTGATGGTGTGGTGGTGTTGAGGATTTGGTAGTGTTGATGTGTGTGGTGGTGTTGATGGTGTGGTGGTGTTGATGGTGGGGTAGTGTTGATGATGATGTGGTGTTGATGATGCGGTGGTGTTGATGATGCGGTGGTGTTGATGGTGTGGTGGTGTTGATGGTGTGCTGATGTTGATGGTGTGGTTGTGTTGATGGTGTGGTGGTGTTGATGCTGTGGTGGTGTTGATGATGTGGTGGTGTGGATGGTGTGGTGGTGTTGATGGTTGGTGGTGGTGTTGATGATGCGGTGATGATGGTGTGGTGGTGTTGATGGTGTTGTGGTGCTGATTCTGTGGTGATGTTGATGGTTATGGTGATGTTGTGGTGCGGTGATGTTGATGGTGTGATGGTGTTAATGGTGTGGTTATGTTGATGGTGTGGTGATGTTGATGGTATGGTGGTGTTGATGGTGTGGTGATGCTGATGGTGGGTGTGATGTTGATGGTGTGATGGTGTTGATGGTGTGGTGGTGTTGATGGTGTGGTGGTGCTGATTCTGTGGTGATGTTGATGGTATGGTGATGTTGATGGTGCGGTGATGTTGATGGTGTGATGGTGTTAATGGTGTGGTTATGTTGATGGTGTGGTGATGTTGATGGTATGGTGGTTATTGGTGGTGTGGTGGTGTTGATGGTATTCTGATGTTGATGGTGTGCTGATGCTGATGGTGTGGTGGTGTTGATGGTGTGGTGATGTTGATGGTGTTGGTGGTGTTGATGGTGTGGTGATGCTGATGGTGGGGTGATGTTGATGGTGTGATGGTGTTGATGGTGTGGTGGTGTTGATGGTGTGGTGGGTGTTGATGGTGTGGGATGTTGATTTGGTGTCGTGGTGTTGATGGTGTGTTGATGTTGATGGTGTGGTGATGTTGATGGTGTGGAGATGTTGATAGTGTGGTGGTGTTGATGGTGTGGTGGTGTTGATAGTGTGGTGGTGTTGATGGTGTTGTGATGTTGATGGTTTGGTGAGGTTGATGGTGTTGTCGTATTGATGGTGTGGTGGTGTAGATGGTGTTGATGGTGTTGATTTGGTGTTGATGGTGTTGATGGTGTTGGGTGGTGAGGTGGTGTTGATGGTGTGGGGATGTTGATGATGTGGTGGTGTTAATGGTGTGGTGGTGTTGATGGTGTGGTGGTGGTGTTGATGGTGTGGTGGTGTTGATGGTGTATTGGTGTTGATGGTGTGGTGATGTAGATGATGTGGTTGTGTTGTTGTGTAATGGTGTAGATGGTGTGTTGGTGTTGATGGTGTTGTGGTGCTGTTGGCCTGGTGGAGGTGTTGATAGTGTGTTGGTGTTGGCCGTGTGG
>NC_069401.1:49845195-49862695 GCF_026875155.1 Cherax quadricarinatus | reverse complement strand
TGAGTATAATACCGAGTACATCGCCAGAAGTACACATTAACTAGATAACTGCTGCGGCATATGGGCGCTTGGCAAACCTGAGAATAGCGTTCCGGTACCTCAGTAAGGAATCGTTGAAGACTTTATACACGGTGTACGTTAGGCCCATACTGGAGTACGCAGCGCCAGTTTGGAACCCACACCTGGTCAAACACGTCAAGAAATTAGAGAAAGTGCAAATGTTTGCAACAAGGCTAGTTCCAGAGCTAAGGGGAATGTCCTATGAAGAAAGGTTAAGGGAAATCGGTCTGACAACACTGGAAGACAGGAGAGTCAGGGGAGACATGATAACGACATACAAAATACTGCGTGGAATAGACAAGGTGGACAGAGACAGGATGTTCCAGAGATGGGACACAGAAACAAGGGATCACAATTGGAAGCTGAAGACTCAGATGAGTCAAAGGGATGTTAGGAAGTATTTCTTCAGTCATAGAGTAGTTAGGAAGTGGAATAGTCTGCCAAGCGATGTAGTGGAGGCAAGAACTATACATAGTTGATAAAGCTCATGGAGCAGGGGGAGAGAGGACCTAGTAGCGGTCGGTGAAGAGGCGGGGCCAGGAGCTGAGCCTCGACCCCTACAACCACAATTAGGTGAGTACACACACACACACACACACACACACACACACACACACACACACACACACAGTGTATGTGTTTACGCACAATTCACTACGTGTCTTGATGCTATTTTGAATTTTTAGTTCCTGGCCCTTTCAAGAGCGCTGATCTCCTGCTCCTGGATATTTGAGTGTCAAGCTTGCTAGTGATGCTAGACTCCTTGGGTGTGTTGAGCTAAAACTCCTTTACCTCCTTGAGGTGTTGATCTCCAGGTCCTGGGCAATTTGGGAGAGTTGAACTATACACTAGAAGTCTCAAGGAAGCTGACCTACAGCTCCTCTGCCTCTTGAAGATTTAGAGATTCATCTGCATTGCTCCTTTCGTGCATTGAGAAACACAGAACGGGAGTTATGAAATATGGGGGGATACCATTCTCGGATCTCTCAGCCACCGTAATACATCCAATTTATGTAGAAAATTTGAGGTAGAGTTAGGATTCACTGCATTTTGTTTTCGAGGTGAATCACTAAGTGTATCTCAGATCTGAGAGTTTATCTTTTGAATCAGATTACGTACGTTTAAAGAGAAAATTTGAAACAAATACCGAGCAGCGAGAACACGAAGCTATGATAAACCAGGCAACACTCCTCTTGCGTGCACAAATTTAAATTAAAAAAATATGGCAATCATAAACACCTCAACATATATTATCTTATCTGATTTTTAAATTAAAATTTTGAATGTCTTGATTGGTGGTGAGTAAAAGTTATCTGCTCGCATCAGCAGAGTACCATGATACATTGCCCAAGACGACATATCTGCTTTGACCATCCGCAAAGTGGAGGAGCCGAAGCAACTGCAGTTTTGAGCCCACTGCCGAGGAATCTACTGATTTTAAGGGAAGGTGCGTGAACATGATTCAGCTAACCTATATATCTTAAGTACAGGCTTTAATAATCTGACAAGAGATCACATTGATATGTATCTGCCAATGCTTCTGCACCAGGAATGTCAACATTGCTTTAAATTCCTACATTAATATTGTTAATGTGGATATTATTAATGCAATACATCATCATAATTATTTATTGTAATTATATTTATTATTAAAATAAAATAATCGAGACTCATCATCATTCACTATTATTGTTTAAAACAATTATGGGTAATATTCATAATTTGTATTATGACTGTTGAAACTATCAATCAAATTACCCACTCCAAATCTTTACTTCATGTTTACTTTGAAATTAAAAAATAAACCCCCAAAAATCGAAATCATCGTAACACGTTGTCCCAAACGATTTCCTCTGTTGATTTAAAGCTACCTGCCTCTCCCACCTCCGACGATCCTCTTTAATACCGCCGGGGGTAAGAGTTTCAATAGACGATATTAGCATTGGAATAATAAGCTGAACACAGGATAGACAGACGCATCTCGTCCCTGGTTCTGGTGAGGTTGCCGGGTACAAAAGGGATGTCTGCCTGCAATTTAATGGTTGTGATTCGTCAGCTAATAAGAAGTTGTGAATGGTAGAGTGAGATCAATTCCTTACTGAGGTTCAGAGGGGGGAGGAGGGGTGAGAAGAGGAAAAAAGGCTCTCATCTGCTAGCCAGGTGATGCTGTATGCATCACCACCACCAATCACCTGTACTCATCTTCACTACCAAGCTGGTGATTCTGCACTCATCTCCCCCACCAGCCACTAGTCATGTGATGCTGTGCTCGTCTCATCGACTAACATGCTAAAATTATGCCTATGGTGTATAGAAATATACCTAATTGGATGAATCTTGTTAGGCTGGCCTGGGCCAGTAGGTAACACACTGATCTGTGAGGATTCTATTAATCAGGGAACGGATGGGGATCGAACCCATAGCAGGCGAGTCCTATAACTCACAGGCCAGTGTGTTAACCACTGGTGCTTGCTGTCCTAATAAGATTCATCTAATTAAGTATATTTCTATAGCATGGGTCCCACTGTGACCAAAAGTGCATTTTTCTCGGAGACGAATCCCACACCAGTGGAGTGCGAGTTTCAAGACTCTCCTGCCGTGAGTTCGAAACCAACCCGTTCGAAACCCACTCGTTTTCAGTCGTGTTATTAGGATCTCGTGACTGGTGATGGTGGCTTTGAGGGCACTTTGGATAAAAACACGCTACAGCCACACTGGTGTGAGATTCGTCTGCAAAAACCTGCATTCGTGGTCACACTGGGGCCCATGCTAACGTTCCTGTGGTGCCTAGAAATATATATATATTTAGGTGAATCTTATTAGGCTGGAGTGGACCAGTGGTTAACACACTGACCTGCCAGTTTTAAGATTCGCATGCCACTCCCTTCTGTGATTTGTTTACAGTCGTGTTATTACGATTTCGTGAGTTAGATATCTATATATGCAACGAGACATTCAAGAAAAATTAAATGAAGATGTGACGTTCTCTGAAAGATTATTGTTATTGTATTCGGAGGGAAGCTCTAAACTGGTAGGAGCCATACAGCGCCTGGGGAATTGGAGGTAATCAGGTTTGACCCCAAGAAGGGGAAGATAGCTCTGATTCCTTAGATGAAGTGCCCTTCACCAGCGTCATGGTACCCCTCTGGGTTACCTGTTTTCTGGTGAGATGTTATGGTAACAATGTGAGATAATACATTTGAATCCGAGACGTAATTCTCATCACTGTGAAGACTCTAACACAATGTACGTACAAGTGAACGATTCTGTGACCAAATAATTACAGGAACATTTTCTTAAAGGTGACAAAAAATGTCAGGGGGCAAAGTACGGGTTATATATCTTTCTGTAAGCAATTGCTGAAAAAAATTAAGGTAAATGTTAATGTTTTTCTACTTCGAGTTATCCTGCTTTGATAGTTCACCGCTGCGTTGATTGGTGATCCTTTCTGGGAGGGTCACTCTACATTGATGGATCTCCCTACATGAGAGGTCACCCATCCTTAATGGATCGTTCTTCCTCTGCGTAGATGGGGATCTGTCGATGATACTTTGCTAGACTGCATGTAAGTCACTAACTCTGCGTGTCAACTTCGCAACAAAAAAATATATAAATGAACACATAGGGATATACACTTCTCGGTGCATATAACCTGTACAACTGATGTGTTTAAAAAAAATCTCTTCTTAACTGTGCATGGCCAGAATTTATGCATTCTAGGAAGAGATTTTTTAAAGCAGAATCTAGTGAACAAAATCCTTTTTCTTAATGCTTAGCTAAAGCAAAAACTCAAGAAAAATCGCATTTTTTGGAAGATAAAAGAAAATAAAAGGGGACCTTTTTAAGGGTACTGTATCCAGTACCCTTCAAGTCTACTTTTTCTTAATCGTCTTTTTTTATTATTATTATTTATAAAAAGATTCTTCACGTGTCCATTTAAAATTAAAAAAAATTCATTCAACCGGAATGAAACTGTCCATACCAGCTCTCCTTAATGAGAAACAAGTCTTCCCACACACCACAAGTTATGGAAAACCCTTTTCAAGTCGGGTTTAAAGGGCGTGATACTGAGAAGAAAGAGAACACACTTTGCATAACAAACTTCTATTAGGACAACGTTTCGATCTTTTTACGTCCTTATCAAGTCACTGACATGATAGTGATCTTAACATATCGAAATGTTGTCCCAGTAAAAGTCCGGTTTATTCTGTAAACTTTGTCTTGACTTCTTAATTAAGCCAGGCATCAAGCCGCCAGCGCTTACACCAGATCTCTTCAGTCTCGTTCTCACTTCCAACGTAATGGTGTATGACCCACATGGACTTAGAGCGTGTCTGTGAATGTTATGACAGTGATGATGATGATGATTATGTTAATAATAATAATAATAATAATAATAATAATAATAATAATAATAATATTATTAATAATAATAATAATAATAATAATAATAATAATATATATAATTATTATTATTATTATTATTATTATTATTATTATTATTATTATTATTATTATTATTATTATTATTATTATTAATATTATTATTTTTAAGACACCAGCCGTCTCCCCAAGGAAAAATGACCTCAGCAAAAAAGTAAACTCATTCGCCATCATTCATTCAACAGCTGTCTTGCGGCAAGACTCTTGCCAGAAGTGCGCTGATATCACATTTCAAAGGACCCTCCGAAGACCAGCAATAATAACAGAGCGACACCATTCGTAGGATGGGAAAGCACGAGGAGAAAGCTGTACCGCGTGAACACTTGCGGTGACAACAATACCGCAGCGGAACCTACACTAACACCACAGAAATATAAACTCGCTTTCATAGCGACATATACAGCGATGATGACACAGGAAGAACGTATGATTGAGGGGAAATCTTCGCCATCACAGTGAAGTAACCTATGTACATAAATAGTTATTTATAACCATAATTTTTAAAGGGGTGGACTGGTAAGCCAGCGGAAGGCCTCGGTCAGATGATCAAAGGCTCCAACTGCGGGTCATCATATGACTAAGACACGCGTCAGGAAACACTTGTCCTGCTTCCTGACAAACATTACCAACCAATCAACCATCACAGTGGGTTTCTTCGGAAGAATGTGGCAAAATTATATAGTGCGAAGAGTGACTCGAGTCAATGTAATTAGTAACATCTAGCGGAATCAGCTACTCACTTGACTACAAAATCGAGGACATCGCAGTAAGTTGGTTATAAATTGTTCAATCGACAGCGATCGCTTCTCCAACAATGTAGGTAAAGAGTCTTGCCATCCAACATTATTTCCAGCAACTGTTACCGGATCATAAATGGGGCTGTTGGTCTTCTTTGTTTTTTCTTTTTGATGGCCCCGTTTAAAGTACTTTTCAGTTCTCTGAATCATTTATCTACATTCTTGTTAGACACAACATCTTGGAAACTCGATGCAAGGAAATTCTACGCTTGCTTAAGTTACAGGCATGACCTATTTCCACCAGTGGATGGGTCCATGGTGACTCCGCCTACGACTGCTTCATCTCACCTGTCAGCAGTATATAAGCTCCTTTGCGCATATGCTGTATTCTTATAAAAATTGATGGAGTGGTTACATCGACTCCAGGCTAAGGGACTGATTACCTCAAACTCTTCATCATTCTTCTTTGTATTGGACTGATGAAGCCACTGTGTGGCGAAACATTTCCACAACATAGATTCCCAAGTGTTGCACATGTGTCTAATTTATCAACTTGTCAGTTCTCTGAAGCATTTATATATATTACAAGTAGCAATAATTGCTATCTGGATGCTAGCCTACAGTCTTGGATCACATCCTAGGGTGGTGGTATGCCTTAGACAGGTCCATGAATTATGAATATAAATTCGTAGCCTGTAACATGTAATGGTTTAAATAAAACACGCAATATATACTAGAAATTATTCAACCCATTGTCCGAATACATTCGGGTCTAGTTGCACTGTTTTTTTCTTGGCCTCGGTGGTCTACGATAACGCTTTGTTAAGCTCGAATGGGCCTTGAAATTCATTTGCTTTTTAATACCCTCCCCTACATATTCCTCTGGAGGTGAACTCCTGTCTAGTAACATCAGGTGGAAACCTTACTTCTGGACCATCACATTACAAAAGCAATAGACGGTACTTTTCAAGTGATCCAATTCCGTGAGGAGATCAAGAAGGTGTGCTTGACGCAAGTGAAGGGCACTTGATCTAAGAATTGGCTCTGTATATTTCCTTTCCTCGGATTAAGCCATATTACCTCCCATTCCCCATGCATTATATGAACCGTTACGAGTTTAACCTTTCCCATTATTATAAAAATCAATCCAATAAGACCCATGGACTCTACAGGAAAAATATTCAGTCTTTGAAGAAATCATTGAGACCCAGTTCGAGTGCACACTTCTATTGCATTTTCTCTACTCAATAAAATTCATTGGTGATTTATTAACTGCAATGTGGTTAGGATACAGTAATATTTTCAAGGTTCTGAATATCATCAAGTTCTTCGGATACCGGTTAGAAATGAAAGAAACAGCAGAGGTTGCCCTCTACACCACTGACACTGACACTGTAGTCCCAGCCAAGTTTATACCTGGCCATGGAGACTCTGATGCTCATCATGTGTATACATGATGATTTGGGAGAGAAGGACATATTCTCACGTGAAAAAATCGGTGATTATTAACTATGTTATGATACATAATATTTAATTCTGATATATATCAAGTTTTATAGGTTAAATGAAAAAAAGATATTTAAATAATAACTTATCATCAATTTATATATAACTTATCTCCGTGTATACATGATGATTTGGCAATCTCCTGAAAACATATATATATATATATATATATATATATATATATATATATATATATATATATATATATATATATACAAACACTGATCTCTGGCTGAAGGAGACTAGAACCTACGAACCTTGGAACAAGGTACGCAGTGCTTTACCAATCTACCCACACTGGACAATGCCATGGAGTCCAGCTTGCGCTAGACTTTGATCAAGGCAGCCAGCTTTCAGGGAGAAGGCTTACAGCTTTTCATCTCATCCCTTGCATGCATCAGCCTTACTAGAGATATTAACAATGCAAGGAATTCGCAAGAGCAGTGTAGATTGGTAAAGCACTGCGTACCTTGTTCCAAGGTTCGTAGGTTCGAGTCTCCTTCAGCCAGAATCAGTGTTTGTGTATATTTCGCCTGCTCTTGCGAATTCCTTGCATATATATATATTATATATATATTATATATATATTATATATATATATATATATATATATATATATATATATATATATATATTATATATATATATGCAATAAGATCACAGTAAACAGGTGATATCAGAATATGCAAAACAACCACTCTGAAAGGATAGTGAAATTCCAAGCGCTTTTGACTTCTCACATTATTAAGGAACTATAAAGACAATACATCAAAGGAAGGCACATAAAGGGTCTAGACCACACCTCACCATCACATCCCACAACAAAGCAACACCTGACGCGCGACGACACCCGACTCATAAGAAAGAAGGAACACTGCAGTAGGCCCACTGGCCAAACTAGACAGGTCCTTCACGACATCCCACTAACAAGATATTCTACCCAAGAATTAAAATTTATTTTTGTCCAATGTATTACTAAATTCTTCCCAAATTTTATTAATTTTATATGAATCTAATTTATATAAACCAAAGGAAATATTCATATTATTTTCAAACTGCTTTTATGAGACAAGATTCAATTATATTCCTGTCGACCATGGACTTGCTTGATACAACTTTCTCGACTTTTTGAAAATCAGTTGGATGGTTAAAATCTCTTACATGAATAAATAAAGCACCGGAATCTTGTCCATTTCTAATGCGACATTTATGTTGTTTTAATCTTAGCTCGAGACTTTTACCAGTTTAACCGTATTAAACTTTATCGCAAATTTTACAAGGAATCTTATAACACATCCATCAGCATTTGGAAGGAATTCTTTATTAAAAGTTTTTTTTACTGTATCACAATTTTTAAATACAACTTTAATATTAAAAGTTTTAAGAAGAGAAGGCATATCAACCAGTCTTCTTGGTAAGGGAGAACCAACATATTTTAGTTGAATAAGATTGGTTGTACCTTTTTGAATTGTAAAAAGTATTTCTAACAATTTTAAAAGATTTATCAATTACGTTTCTTGGGTATTTCAGATCATTAGCTATTTCATAAATTTTGGATATTTCTTCATCTATGAACTCTGGACTACAAATACGCAAAGCTCTCAAAAATATTGCTGAGAAAACAGACAGTTTAACTCTATCTTGATGGGAAGAATAATAGTGGACATAGGAATAGTTATTTGTAGGTTTTCTGTAAATTTTAAATTTGAATTCATTATTACTCTTAATAATTAAAACATCTAGAAAAGGCAATGAGTTATTTTCCTCAAACTCAACAGCAAAGTTTATAGAATGAGCTAAGCTATTTAATTTAACAAGGAAATGGTGTATATCTACATTCCTGGGCATAAGACACAAAATATCATCAACATATCTGAATAAAAACAAACAGCTAGAAACAAAAGCCAAACCGAGAAAGAGCGAGCAGGAAAACACAAATCAAACAACATGACTCAATGCACCACAGAGACAAACAAATTTCTCCTCTCCCACCTTCTTTGAAGAAACAAAACGACCCACGCAAGTATAAAGTGTGTGTGTGTGTGTGTGTGTGTGTGTGTGTGTGTGTGTGTGTGTGTGTGTGTGTGTGTGTGTGTGTGTGTGCCTGTGCGTGTGTAGCAAAACGTTCCAGTCTCTTCCTCTGGCTCTTCCACACATATAAAGCCACACACCAACATCTATCTCTGGAGCTCATTTTCCGGTAGTGTCGTAACTCTCGCCCAATCGTAAATTCGTTAGATAACAGGAAATCATTAGATTATGCAAATGACAACGAATGAGGGGGGAGGGGAAGCTGGTTATTCTACGATTTTCTTCACCTCGAACTCCAGGAAGAAGGGGAGAGAGAGAGAGAGAGAGAGAGAGAGAGAGAGAGAGAGAGAGAGAGAAGAGAGAGAGAGAGAGAATGGAGCACGTCAAGGTGGTGGACATGGAGGCAGGCAGGAAATGTAAGACACAAACAAACGAGGAGCCACGGAGCGAAAGAGGAACACAAAGAAAAGGACAAGCGGGGGAAGGGGACTGGGGGGATGCAAGGTAGGGAAGGGAACAAGAAGACAAGGGGAAAGATATAAACAAAAGGGGAAAAGCGAAAACATCGCGAATACACGTATAAGAATATAAGAACAAGGCTCATGTTCAATACCTATGTATCTTTATTTGAGAAACGTTAAGCTGACCCCGTCACTCTTATTGATAAAGCCCAGGTGTTGCGTATGTGTCTTCATCAAACTGGAGGCATGTACCTCTGATCTAATTAAATGTTAGAACAGAGGAGCATTGTTGCAGGCCTACTGATGACCAGACACATGTGCAACATGAGAATATCATTTAAATAATTTGCAAATTGCGCGTGTCTTAGTTATCAGCTTGTTCTAACAATAGTAAGCCTATATATCGCCCATGCTAGCCAGGTCCTTCTCAGATTCATGCTTCTCGATCATATATTCTGTTTAACTACTTTTTTTTTAAGAAAACCAAGCTGTTAGTTTTAACTGTTCAGGTTAGCATAGTATTCCACTCATCTACAACTCATTTTCTAAACTATTATTGTATCCATTTTAAATCTGAATTTGTGTAATTTTAAATCATTATATCGAGCATTTTTTTTCCTGCGTAGATATCATCGCCTTCCTGTTTATTTATTTACTTATTTATTCTGTTTTTTCCCACTTGTATATCTCAGTCATATCTCTCCACTCATTCTACGTCCTTCAAGAGAGTGCAGACTATGGGATCTCGTGAATGTGGTCCGATCCCGCAGCCTGACAGTACTTGATCTCTGAGTCTTACCTGGAAGCTTATGTGACGTCGACTCTTCCTGTAGAAAGTGATCAATCAATCAATCAAGTTTATTCTCTATAAAGATTACAATGCGGGGTTTACGTATTATAGGATACTGTGTGGTTTACATTATAAAATACTAATTACAGAAAGGGCCACTATCACATCTAGCATGTCTAGGCATATCGGGCAGACTAAGATTAATTCAAACTCTATGTTGGTACAGATTATGGAACATGTTGATATTAAGGCTAGGTAACTGCTTTACAATTCGAAAAATAGCAATGTGAATTGGCTTTGTCTTGGTACGATACATAGTTTCTATTGAAGCTCCTTTATTGGAGTATCTCAGCAAACTTATGATTAGTTTAACATTAATTAGGTGATAGTTTTATTACGTTTTACTATGTTTATAGTCAATTGGGTGAGTGTAAGTGCGAATTGTGGGATAATCACAGATATCGAGAGTAGGTCTAGGTTTTTTTTTTGTGTGTGTGTGTATGATGCAAGATAATAGGTGATTTTCATGTAGTTAGCTGACGGTGGGGTGTGTCAGGGAGATAAGATGTTTTCTAACGGCAGTTTTGAAAGTGATGATTGTGTCTGCAGTTCTAGAGTTTTCAGGTAGGGTGTTCCAATTTTAGGTTCTTTTATGTACATTGAATTTTTGTATAGGTTTAACTGGGCACGGGGAATATCATAGAGATTTTTGTGCTTGGTATTATGCCTGTGGGTTCTGTCACAACTATCAAGAAAGTGTTTTAAGTCAGGGTTAATATTGGTATTTAAGATTCTATAAATGTAGGTTGCACAGCAGTAAGTGTGACTTCTGTACAGTAAGTTCAGATCTTTGAAGAGTAGGGGGAGGGTGTTGTCTGGGATTGGATTGCGTGATTATTCTTACTGTGGCTTTCTATTGGGTTATTATCGGCTTTAGGTGTGTTGCTGCTGTTGATCCCCAAACACAAATAGCATAGGTGAGGTAGGGATAGATGAGTGAATAGTATAGTGTGACAAGGGCTGAATGTGGCACGTAGTATACGTATCTTGGAGAGGATCCCAACAGTTTTGGATACTTTTTTTGTTATGTGTTGGATATGGGTTACTGTCGAGGTGTAGGCCTAGGAATTTGCCCTCATTATGTAGAGCAATAAAAGTGTTGTCAATCTTAATGTTAAGTTGTGCAACATCTGGTCTGTTACCATACATAATATAGAAGGTTTTGTCAGTGTTAAGTGTAAGTTTATTGGCTGTCATCCAAGTAGATATTTTTAGTAGCTCTTCCTTAAGGCACAACCTCATCAACACGACCATTTGATATTGGAGTGCCACAGGAAAGTGTGGCACTCCAGTATCAAGTGCCTCTTGTACATCAATGATCTTCCTAACGTATCACAACACCTGAAGCCCATTCTCTTTTCTGACGACACGACTTATGTCATCTCCCACACAAATATTGCCACACTCAACATCATTGTTAATGGTGACGTACTGATACCTATCAGTAAGGTAGGATTTGAAATATGCAAGTGCATGGCCTCCTACACCATAATGGTCAAGTTTGTGAAGTAGGATGCCGTGGTCAACTGTGTCAAAAGCTTTTCTTAGGTCAATAAAAAGTCCTAATGGATATTCCTTGTTTTCTAGTGCTGTGTAAAGCAGATCTAGCAATTTTACAATTGCATCGTTTGTGCTTTTATTTTTTCTGAAGCCAAATTGGCAGGGGTTGAGTATGCTTTGTGCTGTTATAAACGTATATAATCTCTTGTGCACGAGTTTCTCGAAGATTTTGGATAAGAACGGTAAGTTTGATGTTGGCCTATAGTTGTTTACATCTGTGGGGGTCACCACCTTTGTGTATTGGTGTAACCCTTGCTGTCTTGAGTAGTGTCGGAAGAGTGCTAGTTTCAAGTGACTTGTTTTTGCTGTGTTATGATTAAAGACGGTCATCAACAGATAATTATAGATTGTATGAAAATATTTGGCAATAAAAGATAGTAGGGTAAAATGTGCACAATTTTAAATTAAAGATTTATTATAGTTAAGCAATGATATGGTTGTATGATGGTAAACAACTGATATCAATAAATTGAAAGTTAGAATATTCGCAAACTGATTTATGTAAAAAATGTAATACAGGTTTATATAAAAGTATAATAAAATAAAAAATGACAATCATATGGTTGTAAGATCGTATACAAGACATAAAAAAAGTTGAAGTTGAATGTACAAGCTTGAATATTTGGCAACAATAGGTTAAGAAAAATATAAAATAAAATTGGGCAATAAAGTCTAAAATAAAATAGGGCAATAATAAAAAGTTTAAAATAAAATTGGGCAATAAAGCTCGAATAATTGGCAATAGGTTAAAAAAGAGTATAAAATAAAATAGGACAATAAGTATAAAATAAAATAGGGCAGTAATAGTTAAATAGGGCAATGCTATGGTAAGTTACAATTAAAATAAAATAAGGAAATGACGTGGTAACTTGCAAATATTTGATAAAGTAGAAGTAATAAAATAATAATAATAAAAAGAGAGATTCTGTAGATATTAAACACAATTAAGACTCTGAGGTAGAATGATAATTGTATACAAAAACGACATTCAACATTAATTGGGGTATTAGAATTTTAGGGAACAAATGTTATGGCAATATATAACTGCTACAGGTGATTCATAACACTATTCGTGGATGGTGGGTATAAAATCACTTTATTCTGATTCTGTTAACCCAGCCTCACTCAGGAATGTTTTTAGGTCGTATTCTGTAGAGATGAAGCATCTCTTCCCAGTGGACTGTTTCCTAACTGACATTTTTCCGTCCCTCACAAAGCACTGATAGATTTTTTGGGCAAGGCGTAATTTTCTTAGTCGATATAGGAGGTTTTGTCCTGTTTTGGTATGACACTCATTGACTATACATCATTTTTCATAGAAATGGATGTTTTTAACATGTTATTTCTTTGTAACCTGGTTTTGAATTTTAACAGCACTGTTTTTTTTTTTATCTGCCTGGTAGTCCATCAGTCTGTAATCTTTGAGTTCATCACTACATATGTTTAGGCGAAGGTGGTCCTTGATAAGCTGTAGGGTGGTCTCCATGCATGTCTCTGGCGTGACTGTAGGTGGGAGATGTTTGCTATTAACTACAACAGCGTCCGATAGATGTTGTTGGTCATTATGGTCTTGGAAGTTGGCGATGACATCGGCGAGATGTACATCCACTCGTGACCTTTTATACTATGATACTGGTAGTAAGCTGGGTGACTTGATCTTTTAGAGTGTTGATGGTGTCCACAGACTGGGTGTGGGTGTTGCTTAGTTGTTCCAGAGTGTAGTGATCTTGCTGAGGTACTGTGCGTTGGAGGCTTTAAACTACTGCATTTCCTGAGTTAACGTGGTGATTGTTTAGTTCTGGATCATAAGGAGTTTAGCTATTTCTGGGTCAGTAATCTTCTTAACATCAAATCCATGGAAGGAGTTATCTTGGACTGTGGTGGCGGTCATATTTGTTTTTGGTCTGTCGAGTGTTGTGGTGATGCAAGTGGGTGATGAGGGTTGTGTCCTGGCTGACAGTACGAGAAGTTTTCCTTGTAGTATTACTGCTCTCACCTTCGATGTTAGGAGCCCTTGGCTGGTTACTGGATCTTCTTTTGTTGCTCTGACCCTTGGCCATTGACAGTGGCTTCAGATGAGTTGTAGGCGATGGGTAATGGGTGAATGTTGTGGAGTATGAATATGACATGAGACAGGCGCCTCCATTCTCACGCTTGGGCATTAAATTAGTCTTTGAGGACAACTGTGTTGCAACACAATTGTCCTCAAAGATTTATTAAGTTACACCATGCATTAAGGAAAGATCCTGGACTTCAACTTACGAAAGCAGATAAAGTAAAAGCGATAGTAATTATGGACAATGTAGATTATAGGGGAAAAATAACATATAATTAGAAGACAGGGGAACTGACGTTCCCCTTTCTCGTGAGTGTAATAATATTCATAACACTCCAAAAGCATCGATAATCAAACCAACAATACAAACTACATTGAGTTCAGATTAGGACTGAAGAAGCCACTCGTAACGAAACATTTTCTCAATAAATGTTTTTGAACTGTTCACATATGTCTTCAGTTACATTCTGTCGGCATCACCCGACCCTTTCAGATACTCTCGCTTTATCACGAAAATATCTCAGTTCGATCTCCAAGACGATGGCATTGTTAGCGGATGGAGGATCGAGCCTCTAAATCTTCTTGCTCTAAATTCACACAGTTTATCTGTTCGCATTAATATAATAATCATCCTACTCTGTGCTTGTTGAAAATGCACTAGAGATAAGCAGAAAACTAACCGTGAAACTGTCTAGTACGGCACATGTACAACGCTTTACGTTCATGTGAACGACATGACCAGAACGTAGGGTGATGACAGGAAGTCATCATGAAAACAAAATCAAGAAAATGAGTTGAAAGAGAGAAACTTGGCCTTAATAGTCTATTATACCACTTTAGGGTCTAGGAGGAAACTTTCTACCAGTGATGTAATTAACTTCTTATGACTCAGAGGCGTTTCAGGTGAGAGAGAGAGGGGGAGGGGGAGGGAGAGAGAGAGAGGGAGGGAGGGGAAGAGAGAGAGAGAAGAGAGAGAGGAGAGAGAGAGGAGAGAGAGAGAGAGAGAGAGAGAGAGAGAGAGAGAGAGAGAGAGAGAGAGAAGAGAGAGAGAGAGAGAGAGAGAGAGAGAGAGAGAGAGAGAGAGAGAGAGAGAAAAGAGAAAGGGTGACCATAAAGTATATTGGAAAGGCAGGCAACATGAGACCCAACGACTCAATCAGACGCTGCCCACTAAGTGAAATTAACTACAGTGGATTGACTTAGCAGTAGAGTACTCGGGTCCCCAGCAGACAGACTCCGGGTCCCCAGCAGACAGACTCCGGGTCCCCAGCAGACAGACTCCGGGTCCCCAGCAGACAGACTCCGGGTCCCCAGCAGACAGGCCCCAGGTCCCCAGGAGACAGGCTCCGGGTCCCCGGCAGACAGACTCCGGGTCCCCAGCAGACAGGCCCCGGGTCCCCAGCAGACAGGCCCCGGGTCCCCAGCAGACAGGCCCCGGGTCCCCAGTAGACAGACTCGGGGTCCCCAGCAGACAGACCCCGGGTCCCCAGCAGACAGACTCCGGGTCCCCAGCAGACAGGCCCCGGGTCCCCAGCAGACAGACTCCGGGTCCCCAGCAGACAGACTCCGGGTCCCCAGCAGACAGACTCCAGGTCCCCAGCAGACAGATCCTCCAGGGAGTCCCCCAGCAGACAGGCCCCGGGTCCCCAGCAGACAGACTCCGGGTCCCCAGCAGACAGACTCCGGGTCCCCAGCAGACAGCTCCGGGTCCCCAGCAGACAGGCCCCGGGTCCCCAGGGAGACAGACTCCGGGTCCCCAGCAGACAGCCCGGGTCCCCAGCAGACAGGCCCCGGGTCCCCAGCAGACAGGCCCCGGGTCCCCAGCAGACAGACTCCGGGTCCCCAGCAGACAGGCCCCGGGTCCCCAGCAGACAGACTCCGGGTCCCCAGCAGACAGGCCCCGGGTCCCCAGCAGACAGACTCCGGGTCCCCAGCAGACAGACTCCGGGTCCCCAGCAGACAGACTCCGGGTCCCCAGCAGACAGACTCCGGGTCCCCAGCAGACAGACTCCGGGTCCCCAGCAGACAGACTCCGGGTCCCCAGCAGACAGACTCCGGGTCCCCAGCAGACAGACTCCGGGTCCCCAGCAGACAGACTCCGGGTCCCCAGCAGACAGACTCCGGGTCCCCAGCAGACAGACTCCGGGTCCCCAGCAGACAGACTCCGGGTCCCCACCAGACAGACTCCGGGTCCCCAGCAGACAGACTCCGGGTCCCCAGCAGACAGGCTCCGGGTCCCCAGCAGACAGACTCCGGGTCCCCAGCAGACAGACTCCGGGTCCCCAGCAGACAGACTCCGGGTCCCCAGCAGACAGACTCCGGGTCCCAGCAGACAGCTCCGGGTCCCCAGCAGACAGCTCCGGGTCCCCAGCAGACAGGACTCCGGGTCCCAGCAGACAGACTCCGGATCCCCAGCAGACAGACTCCGGGTCCCCAGCAGACAGGCTCCGGGTCCCCAGCAGACAGGCTCCGGGTCCCCAGCAGACAGGCTCCGGGTCCCCAGCAGACAGGCTCCGGGTCCCCAGCAGACAGGCTCCGGGTCCCCAGCAGACAGGCTCCGGGTCCCCAGCAGACAGACTCCGGGTCCCCAGCAGACAGGCTCCGGGTCCCCAGCAGACAGGCTCCGGTCCCCAGCAGACAGACTCCGGGTCCCCAGCAGACAGCTCCGGGTCCCAGCAGACAGGCCCCGGGTCCCAGCAGACAGACTTCGGGTCCCCAGCAGACAGGCTCCGGGTCCCCAGCAGACAGGCTTCGGGTCCCCAGCAGACAGGCTCCGGGTCCCCAGCAGACAGGCTCCGGGGTCCCCAGCAGACAGACTCCGGGTCCCCAGCAGACAGGCTCGGGTCCCCAGCAGACAGACTCCGGGTCCCCAGCAGACAGACTCCGGGTCCCCAGCAGACAGGCCCCGGGTCCCCAGCAGACAGACTTCGAGTCCCCAGCAGACAGGCTCCGGGTCCCCAGCAGACAGGCTCCGGATCCCCAGCAGACAGACTCCGGGTCCCCAGCAGACAGGCTCCGGGTCCCCAGCAGACAGGCTCCGGGTCCCCAGCAGACAGGCTTTCCGGGTCCACAGCAGACAGGCTCCGGGTCCCCAGCAGACAGGCTCCGGGTCCCCAGCAGACAGGCTCCGGGTCCCCAGCAGACAGGCTCCGGGTCCCCAGCAGACAGGCTCCGGGTCCCCAGCAGACAGGCTCCGGGTCCCCAGCAGACAGGTTCCGGGTCCCCAGCAGACAGGCTCCGGGTCCCCAGCAGACAGGCTCCGGGTCCCCAGCGTACAGGCTTCGGGTGCAATCTTATGCCAAATGAAGTTGATGACAAGTCTTCTAAGTAAATCAGAGGTGTGTAATAGCGACATCCCGAGAGATGTTTCGGGCTCTGGGAATGGCTTTATCAGTCTAATATAAAGACTTGAGAAAGTGACTTACAGAGTTGAACCAAATAAGTGAAGGTGTAGTGGCGGTGGGGATTCCTCGAGGAGATGAAAGATGATTATAAAAAATATAACAGTAATTTTTAAAAGGGTGGAGGGTAAGCCAGCAGAAGGCCTCGGTCAGACGACGAAAAGCTCCAGTGGGGGGGGGGGTCATCATATGACTAAACCCGTGCCAGGAAACACTTGTCCTGTTTCCTGAAGAATTTTACCTAACTTAACCACATGATACACATGTTTCCTATTAGTCAAGTTTAAACGCTTTTGCCCCAGTTATTATTGATCGCATTATCCGGAAAGACCTAAACACCACAATGGGAATATGCCACATTGCTTGACTTTCTTAGGTTATCCTGGGTTATTATC
>NC_069401.1:49835195-49840195 GCF_026875155.1 Cherax quadricarinatus | reverse complement strand
CCCAGGGTGGGGCTCGTGGGAAGGGCAGTCTGATGAGCTGCAGGGGTAGCAAGCTCTGGCTCTGGTACCTTCCCCGCCCTAGGAGGGCTAGTGGGAATGGTGTCTCCTTGGCTTCAATCCGTAAACGCTGGTGCATCTTAATAATAGATTTCCATTTTTTTTTTTTTGCATTGGCCTTCTGCTGTGTTACTGTCAGCTTTAAATCTCTTATCCGCTCTCACAGTTTACTCATTTATCCTCCCTCTGTCATTTCCACTTTTTTTAATAGCAAGACACAGTATAAGATAAAAATAAAGAAAAAAATATTTGCATATCAATTTCGATCGATGTACACACAATTTCTATGACTTAAAATCTTGATCCTTGTGAAGGATTTTTGATCCAAGACGTTGAAGTCACCTTTTTCTTCTTTGGAAAAATCATGATGTCCTCCCTCTCGTTAAGCTCTATATCACCTTCACGGGTTTAGTGCTTCCCAAGAATATAACCTAAAAGCAAATTTTTAGTTATATTAGCAATATTAAAAGATGCCTAATTCTAGGATCCTAATATTTTAAACAGTCTTGTTTCTAGCACTTACATATGACTTATATAAATTCGTTAAGAACAGGTACTGTCTCCTGGGACCCGGATCTTACTCAACTATACACAAGAGTGTAAATTTACTAATATAATGATTTCGGTTATATTTATACATGAATAAGGATACAAGGTGTGTATGTATACACTGTATGTGTGTGTGTGTGTGTGTAGTAACCTAGCACTCACCTAGTTGTGGTTGCAGGGGTCGAGTCACAGCTCCTGGCCCCGCCTCTTCACTGGTCGCTACTAGGTCACTCTTCCTGCTCCATGAGCTATATCATACCTCTTCTTAAAGCTATGTAGAGATCCTGCCTCCATTACATCACTTCCCAGACTGTTCCACTTCCTGACAACTCTGTGACTGAAGAAATACTTCCTTACATCCCTGTGACTCATCTGAGTCATCAACTTCCAGCTGTGACCCCTTGTTGTTGTGTCCCATCTCTGGAACATCATGTCTCTGTCCACCTCGTCAACTCTTCTCAGTATTTTATATGTCGTTATCATATCCTCCCTATCTGTCCTGTCCTCCAGTGTCGTCAGGTCGATTTCCCATAACCTCTCCTCGTAGGACATGTCTCTTAGCTACGGTACTAGTCTTGTTGTAAACCTTTGCACTTTCTCTAATTTCTTTGCATGCTTGAATAGGTGTGGGTTCCAAACTGGTGTTCCATACTCCAATATAGGCCTAACTTACACAGTGCACAGGGTCCTGAATGATTCCTTATTGAGTTGTTTGAATGCTAATCTTAGGTTTTGATAGGCGCCTATATACTGCAGCAGTTATTTCGTTGATGTGCGTCTCAGGAAATGTGCCTGGTGTTATATTCACCCAAAGATCCTTTTCCTTGAGTGAGGTTTGTAGTCTCTGGTCCTCTAGACTGTACTCCGTCTGCGGACTTCTTTGCCCTTCCCTAGTCTTCATGACTTTGCACTTGGTGGAGTTGAACTCCAGGAGCCAGTTTCGGACCAGGCTTGCAGCCTGTCCGGACCCCTTTGTAGTTCTGCCTGGTCCTCGTCCGATTGAATTCTACTAATCAACTTCACGTTATCTACAAACAGGGACACTTCTGAGTCTATTCCTTCCGTCATGTTGTTCACAAATACCAGAAGCAGCACCGGTCCTAGGACTGACCCCTGTGAAACCCCGCTCGTCACAGGTGCCCACTCTGAGACCTCGTCACGTACCATGACTCGCTGATGGCTTCACTACAAGTATTCCCTGACCCATTGCAGCACCTTCCTTGTTATCCCTGCCTGGTCCTCCAGCTTTTGCAATAATCTCTTGTGTGGAACTGTGTCAAAAGCCGTTTTACATTCCAAGAAAATGCTATCTACCCAACCCTCTCTCTCTCTCTTCTCTTACAGCTGTCACTCTTTCATAGAACTCCAGTAAGTTTGTGACACAGGATTTCCAGTCCCTGAAACCGTGCTGGTTGTCGTTGATGAGCTCATTCCTTTCTAGGTGCTTCTAGGTGTGAGTGTGTGTGTGTGTACTCACCTAATTGTGGTTGCAGGGGTCGAGACTCAGTTCCTGGCCCCGCCTCTTCACTGATCGCTACTAGGTCCTCTCTCTCTCTGCTTCAAGAGCTTAGTCATACCTCATCTTAAAGCTATGAATGGTTCCTGCCTCCACTACATCACTTGCTCGACTGTTCCACTTCCTGACGACTCTATGACTGAAGGAATACTTCCTAACATCCCTCTGACTCGTCTGAGTCTTCAGCTTGCAATTGTGACCCCTTGTTTATGTGTCCCCTCTCTGGAACAACCTGTCTCTGTCTACCTTATTTATTCCAAGCAGTATTTTGTATGTCGTTATCATGTCTTCCCTGACCCGCCTGTCCTCCAATGTCGTCAGTCCGATTTCCCTCAACCTTTCTTCGTAGGACATACCCCTGAGCTCCGGAACTAGCCTTGTTGCAAACCTTTGCACTTTTTCTAATTTCTTGACGTGTTTGATCAGGTGTGGGTTCCAAACTGGTGCTGCATACTCCAGTATGGGCCTGATGTACACAGTGTACAGTGTCTTGAACGATTCCTTACTAAGGTATCGGAACGCTATTCTCAGGTTTGCTGCAGCAGTTATCTGGTTGTGCGCCTCCGGAGACATGCTCGGTGTGTGTGTGTGTGTGTGTGTGTGTGTGTGTGTGTGTGTGTGTGTGTGTGTGTGTGTGTGTGTGTGTGTGTGTGTGTGTGTGTGTGTGTGTGTTTTTGTGTGTGTGTGTGAATGTGTGTGTGTGTGTGTGTGTGTGTGTGTGTGTGTGGGGTGTGTGTGTGTGTGTGTGTGTGTGTGTGTGCCTGTGTGTGTGTGTGTGTGTGTGTGTGTGTGTGTGAGTGTGTGTGTGTGAGTGTGTGTGTGTGTGTGTGTGGTGTGTGTGTGTGGGGTGTGTGTGTGTGTGTGTGTGTACTCACCTAATTGTACTTACCTAATTGTGGTTGCAGGGGTCGAGACTCAGCTCCTGGCCCCGCCTCTTCACTGATCGCTACTAGGTCCTCTCTCTCTCTCTGCTTCCTGAGCTTTGTCATACCTCTTCTTAAAACTATGTATGGTTCCTGCCTCCACTACTTCACTTGTTAGGCTATTCCACTTGCTGACAACTCTATGACTGAAGAAATACTTCCTAACGTCCCTGTGACTCGTCTGAGTCTTCAGCTTCCAGTTGTGACCCCTTGTCCCGGTGTCCCCTCTCTGGAACATCCTGTCTCTGTCCACCTTGTCTATTCCCCGCAGTATCTTGTATGTCGTTATCATGTCTCCCCTGACCCTTCTGTCTTCCAATGTCGTCAGTCCGATTTCCCTTAACCTTTCCTCGTACGACATTCCCTTGAGCTCTGGGACTAGCCTTGTTGCAAACCTTTGTACTTTCTCTAGCTTCTTGACGTGCTTGACCAGGTGTGGGTTCCAGACTGGTGCTGCATACTCCAGTATGGGCCTAACATACACAGTGTACAGTGTCTTGAACGATTCCTTATTAAGGTATCGGAACGCTATTCTCAGGTTTGCCAGGCGCCCGTATGCTGCAGCAGTTATTTGGTTGATGTGTGCCTCCGGTGATGTGCTCGGTGTTATGGTCACCCCAAGGTCTTTCTCCCTGAGTGAGGTCTTTAGTCTTTGTCCACCTAGCCTATACTCTGTCTGCGGTCTTCTTTGCCCCTCCCCAATCTTCATGACTTTGCATTTGGCTGGGTTGAATTCGAGAAGCCAGTTACTGGACCACATGTCCAGCCTGTCCAGGTCTCTTTGCAGTCCTGCCTCATCCTCATCCGATTTAATTCTTCTCATCAACTTCACGTCATCTGCGAACAGGGACACTTCAGAGTCTATTCCTTCCATCATGTCGTTCACATATATCAAAAATAGCACTGGTCCTAGAACTGACCCCTCTGGGACCCCGCTCGTAACAGGCGCCCACTGTGATACCTCTTCACGTACCATGACTCGTTGCTGCCTCCCTGTCAGGTATTCCCTTATCCATTGCAGTGCCCTCCCTTTTACATGCGCCTGATCCTCCAGCTTCTGCACTAATCTCTTGTGGGGAACTGTGTCAAAGGCCTTCCTGCAGTCTAGGAAAACGCAATCTACCCACCCCTCTCTCTCGTGTCTTACTTCTGTTACCTTGTCATAAAACTCCAGGAGGTTTGTGATACAGGATTTGCCTTCCATGAACCCATGCTGGTTTTCATTTATAATCTTGTTCCTTTCCAGGTGTTCGACCACTCTCCTCCTGATAATCCTCTCCATGACTTTGCACACAATACATGTCAGAGACACAGGTCTGTAGTTTAGTGCCTCGTTTCTGTTTCCTTTCTTAAATATGGGGACTACATTAGCTGTCTTCCATTTCTCAGGTAGTTGCCCAGTTTCAAGGGATGTGTTGAAGATTGTGGTTAGAGGCACGCACAGCATCTCTGCTCCTTCTCTAAGGACCCATGGGGAGATGTTGTCCGGTCCCATCGCCTTTGAGGTGTCAAGGTCACTTAAGAGCTTCTTCACCTCCTCCTCAGTTGTTCGTATGTCATCCAACACTTGTTGGTATATTCCCTCTTGATATTCCCTTCTGTGCTGTCTTCCCACAGCCCTTCCTGTCTCTACTGTAAAAACTTCCTTAAATCTCCTGTTCAGCTCCTCACATACCTCCTGATCATTTCTTGTGAGTTCTCCACCTTCTGTCCTTAATCTGATCACCTGGTCTTTGATTGTTGTCTTCCTCCTGATGTGGCTATACAACAGTTTCGGGTCAGTCTTGATTCTCGATGCTATGTCATTTTCATACTGTCGCTGGGCCTGTGTGTGTGTACTCACCTATTTGTACTCACCTATTTGTGGTTGCAGGGGTCGAGTCCTAGCTCCTGGCCCCGCCTCTTCACCGGTTGCTACTAGGCCCTCTCTCTCCCCGCTCCATGAGCTTTATCAA
>NC_069401.1:49772695-49825195 GCF_026875155.1 Cherax quadricarinatus | reverse complement strand
AAAGAAGGTCATAGCTAATTTATTTCATTATGAAAACTTTCTGCCAAAAAATAAGTCGTTAAGAATCATAGATTGTCATAGATTTTGTAAATAATAAGTTGATAGAAATCAGTTCTCGGAAATCAGTTTATGACAGCCGTTTTCAGTATCGGATAATAAATATTAATCAATATATTAAAGCAGGATTCCACTGCTTAATTAAGTTTGTCGGAGCCTCTTGCAGGAAAATGAGACCTAAATTGCTATATCAGGTAAAGAATTTAAGCTGCAGTATAGAAGAAGACGGAGAATAACAGAGTTCCTCAAACGCAGCGAACTCTCTGATCAACGAAAAGTGACACCGGCTAGAGAATTAGGAAACGATGAGATTCATCTGTCGCTCCTGGATCATACAGAGTCCAGGAGAAACAGAGGAAGCTAAAAGCCATGAGCGAAATCGAGAGAAAACCAAAATACTTGTTCTTATATGCAGAATCCAGGGACATACACCGAAATCCAGGGACATGCAAAGAAATGAGTGAAATACTCAAGTTACAGTATGACTCAGTATTCAGTGAGCCACTAATCAGCCTTAAGATTGACGACCCAAATGAGTTCTTCATGAATGAGGCACAAAATGCTGCAGACATCTCCCATATCTCTGAAATAACTCTAACCCCACTTGATTGCATGCCCATGCACTCCGCCCCAGGCCCAGACTAGTGTAATTCGATATTCATCAAGAACTGCAAGAAACCCTTGTATGGAGAAGACTGCAGGATGGCTTCAGTCGTCCTGCAGTCATTAATAACTGATTTTGCCCACTCTACAAAGGTGGTAGTGAAGCAATGACAAAAAACTATTGGCCATTAGCCCTAAATTCTCATATTATCAAAATTTTGGAAAGGATTTTTAGAAGCAAGATTACCAATCACTTGGAATCGCAGCAGTTGCACATCTGTACATGGGTTTAGAACACTTCGCGCCTGCCTTTCACAACTGCTGGACCATTACGATTTGGTCTTAGATGCACTTGAAGCCAAACAAAATGCAGATGTATTATACCCTGGCTTCGTAAAACCCTTTGATAAGTGCGACCATAGGGTAACTGAAGACAAAGTGCATGCAAAAGGAATAACTGGAAAGGTGGGCAGATGGATTTTTAACTTTGTCACTAAAAAAATCCAAAGAGCAATAGTAAACCGAGTGAAATCAGGGGCTGCTACGGTGAAATGTTGTATCCCCCGAGGCAAAGTACTCGCCCCATTATTCTTCTTCATTCTCATTTCTGATAGACAGGGTCATCTATTAGTCCTCAATGACCGATATAATGTTCAGCGAGGACTATTATCCGTTATTAAGCCATAGAAAAATGGAGGAAATAGTAACAAGATCAGTGTACAAGACGAACTCAAACCACTTAATAGAACGAAAATCATATATGATAGACCTGGGAGTGATAATGTCAGCAGCTCTCACGTTCAAGAAGCAACACTTCATTATTATCATAACTGCAAGGAAAATGATAGGTTGGATAACTAGAACCTTCTAAACAAGGGATGCTAAGCCAATGATGACTGTTCAAGTCACTCGTTTTCTCTAAACTGGAGTGTTAGGTAAGACACATATGCAACAGTTAGGTATCTTTATTTCGAAACGTTTCGTCTACACAGTAGGCTTCTTCAGTCGAGTACAGAAAAGTTGATAGAAGCAGAAGATACTTGAAGACGATGTAATCAGTCCATCACCCTTGAAGTTTTGAGGTGGTCAGTCCCTCAGTCTGGAGAAGAGTATTGTTCCATAGTCTGTACTCGACTGAAGAAGCCTACTGTGTAGGCGAAACGTTTCGAAATAAAGATACCTAACTGTTGCATATGTGTCTTACCTAACAACCTGTCGGTATTTTATACCATTTTAATGTTCACTCTGAACTGGAGTATTGTTCTGTACTATCGGCTCCCTTCAAGGCAGGCAAAAGTGCTAAGCTGGAAAAAGTTACAGAGAACCTTCACAGCTCGTATGAACTCAGTCAAATACCTAAATTACTGGGAGCACTTAAAGTCCCTAGAATAGAACTGTACTTCGTAGAACGTTAACGAGAATGATATATCATAATCTACACATGGAAGATACCGGAGAGATTGGTCCCAAACCTGCTGGCGGAAATTACTACTTATTGCTACAAAAGGTGCAGGATACAATACCGACAAGATGAAAGTTAAGACGCGCAACATCTGGTTATCTTTATTGTAGACGTTTCGCCATCCAGTGGCTTTATCAATACAGATTCTTGGACATAATAAGAAATCAGAAGAACTATATACAAAAGATGAGGTAATCAGTCCCTCAGCCTTGGAGGTGGTGTTTAGAACACCGTGGTTGTAGAGATTCTGAAGCACAGGCAAGGAGACTGGCGCTTATATAGGCGTCAGTGAAAGGGACGTGTAGCAGACGAGGGCATAGTCACTGGTAGGCGGGATTCCCCAGTGGAAGTAGGTCCTACCCAAATAGATGGGTTAGTTGCAGTAGCCGTGAAGGTGATGTATATATCCTCTAACCCATCTATTTGGGTAGGACCTACTTCCACTGGGGAATCCCGCCTACCAGTGACTATACCCTCGTCTGCTACACGTCCCTTTCACTGACGCCTATATAAGCGCCAGTCTCCTTGCCTGTGCAACTATTCCACATGTCCAAGAGAGACTTCAAAAGACTCAAGAGTGGCTCCATCACCAGCGAAGTGTAGCCAAACACACAACACACTTCCGCAACACACAACGTGAGCCTCCCGACAACTGACGTCCATACCAGCTCTTCACCTCAGCCTGAAGCATATCAGCCAGCGAGCACTGTCTGCAGTCTGCTTTCTCCTCTATGTCCTCAACATGCCCTCTCTACACTGCCTCGCAGTGCCACGCAGCTGGGTTTAGCCCTGGCTCTTTCAGCTACAACTCAAGACCTTCCTCTCACCGACTATTCTTCGTCTGTCCACACTTCCCCACTCACCCACTGGAGTCCCAACAGAAGAGCCTGCTATGTGTGTTCTCAATGTCTGTCCCACGATCGACTTAGCTGCTGGGTTAAGCCCTGGCTCTATTTCTACAACTAGGAACACTCTCCAGCACTATTCTTCGTCTGTCCCGTCTTCCCCGCTCATCCCATTTGGGATCTTACCTGAACTTTCGTTCGTTCGTTCGTTCGCCTGTGCTTCAGAATCTCTACAACCACGGTGCTCTAAACACCACCTCCAAGGCTGAGGGACTGATTACCTCATCTTTTGTATACAGTTCTTCTGATTTCTTATTATGTCCAAGAATCTGTATTGATAAAGCCAATGGATGGCGAAACGTCTACAATGAAGATAACCAGATGTTGCACAAGTGTCTTAACTTTCATTCAGGATACCTCTAATGAAAATCATGGGAGCGATGAATACACTAAGAGAAAACTCAATTGGTGTTAAACGACCACGACTCTTCAGCTCCCTCCCTTCACGCATTAAAGGGAATACCAACAACCCCCTAGCTGTCTTCAAGAGGGAATTCGACAGATTCCTCAAAACAGTTCTTGATCAACCGGGTTGTGGTGTATAAGTTGGACTGCTAGCGGCTGGCGTTAACAGCATGATCGATCAGGTCAACAACCAGGAGGCCTGGTCTGGGGCCGGACAACTCCAGGTAAACACCAGGTAAACTCTACCGTAGCTGGAGCAATTCACAACTAACCCAATAAATAATGACCCAAGACGGACCGAAGTTTCTTTCAACTTTCCTTTTTGAATTGCAAGTTGGTTATGAGAAACTTCAAGTCATCGGATCTCAAAATATCTTATTCAGCAAGGATGGAGGCGGCTCAATTAAAGTGCATTAACTTCTGCGGGAGAACCAGGGATTCCACAAAGAGCTCACCATAGATATGCTCACACTGAGAGTTAAAGCTGAAGAATTGAGACACTTATGTAACATATGGGAATCTTTATTGAAGAAACGTTTCGCCACACAGTGACTTCATCTAGTTATACCAGCCTGCTTTGTATATGACTGATGAAGCCACTGTGTGGCGAAACGTTTCTTCAGTAAATATTCCCATATGTTGCATAAGTGTCTCAATTTTCCAATTTGTCGGTTTTCTAAATCATTCATCACAGAATTAAAGTTGTTGGCAAGCCTTGCATCCCGTCATTTGTCTCTATTCAGTGATGCCAGTATGAAGGGAGCTGAGAACTTCCTGAGTAAATTTAAACCGACTACCATATTTAAGATGTATTCAGAAAAAATGCGTATATTTATACTGCCATATAGAGCTCTACACAGTGCGAAACGTTGTCCTAGTGAAAGCTTAATCGTGAAAGCGTTTTATCTTCGCTTTTGTCGGCAGTACACTATTTGGATCCACGAACTCACTGATCTGTGGGTGTCGATCTCCAGTCGTCTTCCGGTGGGAAGCTTGTACCTATCGACATTATTCGTGGATAAAGTTAGGATAGATTGCACATATCTAAAACTAGAATTGTCAACTTTTGAAGACTCGAATGAGTCTTGTAATATACTATGATAGAAGTTACAGCAGTAGAAGAGAGCTTCGGAGTTTGAATATTTAACATGACTTAGTCAGGAAATAAAGACGTGTTGTCGTCAGTAGCGTGCAATAAAGGCACGTACACTGATACTAGCCGGCAATAACGTGCAATAAAGGCACGTACACTGATACTAGCCGGCAATAACGTGCAATAAAGGCACGTACACTGATACTAGCCGGCAATAACGTGCAATAAAGGCACGTACACTGATACTAGCCGGCAATAACGTGCAATAAAGGCACGTACACTGATACTAGCCGGCAATAACGTGCAATAAAGGCACGTACACTGATACTAGCCGGCAATAAGAAAGAAAAGACAGGTGTGGAGCAAGATTTTTCTTTTTGTGTGTGTGTATGTGACGACGATTCGTCTTGACAACGATTTTACTTGATGAACCTCTTTATAGAGCGAAACGTTGTAATAATAACAGCTTGCTGTGCACCTGTCCCTTGTGCTCAGGACTGAGGCAACGGTAAAGTGGAAGAATAACGTTATAAATGGTACCAGTTAATAACGACCTCCACCAGAGTGGACATGAGGAGTAGTTACAGATTTTTTCCCGGCCAGGAGCGCTGCATTAGATTAGCAAAAGTTAGATCAAGTTAGATCAAAGTTAGCTTCAGTACGTTCTGGACCGCCGAGGTAATTCCTGCATGTGCCAGGCTTCAAGACTTCGGCCTTTATCGAAATTTCTCATTAGTCCAGGAGACATTTCCGAGTGGAAAGCTGGAGTTAAATGACGTACTGCCAACAATAGAGAAGGTACTTTATAGACTAAAGGTTTATTAAGTCTTTAAAAAGCTCTTTTCTTCAATGCAGGTTGGAGATTTGGTTTAGATACAGAGTGTACTGACACTTCTTGTGTGTGTGTGAGGGGGGTGGGAGTAAGTATACAACACCGACTAGTTGATGAACATGATACATGATGAATAAGACACAGCTGCATGCTTCTTAAGGCTGAGGAACCGGCCACCTCAAAACTTCTCAAATGCTGATGGAATGTTCACATCATCAGTACCTCTCTACTACTAGTATTCTCTCGGACGTAGCTACCTGTGAATTCAACTGAGAGAAGATTTGGCCAAAAGTTTTTGAAATAAAGATACCTAAGTGTGTCTTACTTATCAAAATGTAAGAAATTGGACACAAATTCGTGGACCTTCCAAATGAAAAATATGTTTTTGACTGCTACTTAGGATATTGCACATATTTACCTGAAGTAAATAAAAGGCTGACTATTATTTGTATATACACCATTATTACGTAGTAGCTGTATCAAGAAAAGAACTGTCCGGGGATCAAGGCTGTTCGACAGCTCCCACCAGGCATCAGGGGAACTGATGATTAAGATATGTACAGCAGCTGGGTAGCTTTCTGAAAGGTTGCACCTACACAGTAGGCTTCTGCAGTGAAATACAGAGGCAACATGTGTAGTAGTGAAATTAGGATG
This sequence comes from Cherax quadricarinatus, assembly GCF_026875155.1. NCBI lineage: Eukaryota > Metazoa > Arthropoda > Malacostraca > Decapoda > Parastacidae > Cherax > Cherax quadricarinatus. The sequence continues at coordinate 49,819,184 of NC_069401.1, read as the reverse complement.
ATATAGTCAGTCCATCAGCCTTGGAGAAATAGTATTTGAGGTAGTCAGCCCCTCAGCTTGGAGAAGCTCCATGATCTGGAACGCTATGAAGCTGAAGCATGAAGCATGAAGCATGAAGCATGAATTTAAGGCTCCATTCGAGATCTTCCACCTCATCTTCGATAGGGACTGACCACCTCAAATACTATTTCTCCAAGGTTGATGGACTGGTTATATCATCTTTATTTCACTACTACACCTGCTGCCTCTGTATTTGACTGAAGAAGCCTACTGTGTAGGCGAAACGTTTCATCCATAAAGATACCCAACTGCTGCATATGTGTCTTATCGAATGCCGGTATTTTATACCATTATCACGTTCATAAAATTGCACACAAATAGTGTCCAGAATATCTTGCTGCCAATTTTGTCAAGGTTGGGAACCAAAGCAATCATAGTACTAGGGGGAGAGAGCATAACTTTGTAGTACCCACAGTCAGTGGCCAGGCTTCAAACACCTTTTATTGTACAGCAATAAAGGAATGGAACAGACTGCCCGTACATGTCAAAGCCAGTCATAGCATGAACCAGTTCAAGAAGAGTGCCAAAAGGTGTCTGATGAATGTAGCTACAGAAAAGGATGGGAATATTTTTTTTATTTTTTAGCTAACACACGTGTAATTTTACCTTATTCATAGTAATGTACCTCGTATTGTAGATAGTCTTAATGACCCTCGTGTAGTAGATAGTCTTTTTAGTATGATAATAAGATGTTATCTACATTAGGCGTTGTAAATCCCCCGTGGGTTAGCGCATCCCCATGCAAATAATAATTATAATAATGATTATATTGTAATTAGAAATATACATCTTGCTACTCCGACGTTCAATATAAAAATTTCTTCACATGACGCTGAGCGAAGATGCGGAGGACGAATTGCTAAACATTTTCTCTACTGAACATGAGAAAAAAGTGAAATCATCGTACATATAAAATTGGGAAAATTATCCCTGAAATCTTAGAGACAAATGAATTGGCAACAGTGTGATCTTTCCCATAAAGTCCCGAGTTAATCGGAACTTTGAGTCTTCCAAGAAAATAGTGGAAAGCAGAAATGATTATTAAAAACCACTGGGGTAATGAAGAATACCAGGCAGTCAGATCCAAGGTAGGGGAAGGTAGCTCCAATACCCTTGATCAAGATTCATATAGATCACGATGGGGCTATTTGGATAATTATGTGAACGTAGCAAGGAAGAGAATGATGGCGTAGGTGCTTTACTTCTTAGTGGTCACCCATGTGATACATGGATTGTCCGACCCACCCTCACACTGCAAGTGATACATGGCTTGTCCAAACCACCCTTACACTGCATGTGATACATGGATTGTCCAACCCACTCTCACTCTGCACGTCATACACGGCTTGTCTAACCCACCCTCACACTGCACGTGATACATGACTTGTCCAACCCACCCTCACATTGTATGTGATACGTGGCTTCTCCAACCTACCCTCACACTGCATGTGATGCATGGCTTGTCCATCCCACCCTCACACTTCACGTGATACATGGATTGTCCAAGTCACCCTCACACTGCACGCGATATAAGGCTTGTCCAACCCACACTCACAATGCACGTGATACATGGCTTGTCCAGCCCACCCTCAGACTGTATGTAATACATGGCTCCTCCAACCTATCCTCACACCGCATGTTATACATTGCTTGTCCATCCCACCCTCACACTACACGTGACAAATGGCATGTTAAATCCACCCTCACACTGCACGTGATACATGGCTTGTCCAACCCACCCTTATACTGAACGTGATACATGGCTTATCAAACCCACCCTCACACTGCACGTGATACATGACTTGTCCAAACCACCCTCACACTGCATGTGATATATGGATTGTCCAACCCACTCTCACACTGCACGTGATACATGGCTTGTCCAAACCACCCTTACACTGCATGTGATACATGGATTGTCCAACCCACCCTCACACTGCACGTCATACATAGCTTGTCCAACCCACCCTCACACTGCACATGATACTTGGCTTGTCCAAACCACCCTTACACTGCATGTGATACATGGATTGTCCAACCCACCCTCACACTGCACGTGATACACGGCTTGTCCAAACCACCCTCACACTGAACGTGATACATGGTTTGTAAAACCCACCCTCACACTGCACGTCATACATGGATTGTCCAACCCACCCTTACACTGCACGTGATACATGGCTTGTGAAAGCCACCCTCACACTGCACGTGATACATGGATTGTCCAACCCACCCTCACACTGCACATGATACAAGGCTAGTCCAACCCACATTCACACTGCACGTGATACATGGCTTGCGCAACCCACCCTCACACTGAACGTGATACATGGTTTGTCCAACCCACCCTCACACTGCACGTGATACATGGCTTGTGCAACCCACCCTCACACTGCACGCGATATAAGGCTTGTCCAACCCACCCTCACACTGCACGTGATACATGGCTTGTCCAACCCACCCTTATACTGGACGTGATACATGGTTTGTCCAACCCACCCTCACACTGCACGTGATACAAGACTTGTCCAACCCACCCTCACACTGCACGTGATACATGGATTGTCCAAGCCACCCTCACACTGCACGTGATACATGGCTTGTCCAACCCACCCTCACACCGTACGTCATACATGGATTGTCCAACCCACTCTCACACTGCATGTGATACATGGCTTGTCCATCCCACCCTCACACTGCACGCGATACATGGATTGTCCAACCAACCCTCACACTGCACATGACATATGGATTGTCCAAACCACCCTCATACAGCACGCGACAAATTGCAAGTCATACCCACCCTCACACTGCAGGTGAAGCATATCTTGTCCCAACCCACCCTCATACTGCACGTGATACATGGCTTGTTCAACCCACCTCATTCTGCACGTGACACATGGCTTGTCCAACCCACCCTCACACTGCACGTGATACAAGGCTTGTCCAACCCACCCTCACACTGCACGTGATGGATGGATTGTCCAACCAACCCTCACACTGCACATGATATATGGATTGTCCATCCCACCTTCACAATGCACGTGATACATGGCTTGCCCAACCCACCCTCACACTGCATGTGATACATGACTTGTCCATCCCACCCTCACACTGCACGTGACAAATGGTATGTCAAACCCACCCTCACACTGCAGGTGATACATATCTTGTCCAACCCACCCTCATTCTGTACGTGATACATGGCTTGTCCAAACCACCCTCACACTACACGTGATACATGGCTTGTCCAACCCACCCTCATACTGCATGTGATTCATCCTATTCCATCCCAACCTCACATTACATGTGATACAAAACTTGTCTAACCTACCACTCACACTGCAAGTGATACAAGGCATATCCAACCCGACCTCACACTACACGTGATACATATCTTGTCCAACCCACCTTCACACTGCAATTGATACATGGCTTGTCCAACCCATCCTCACATTGTACATGATATATGACTTGTACAACCCACCCTCACACTGCACGTGATACATGGACTGTTTAATCAACCCTCACACTGCACCTAACATCAGAACTACAGAACCCACCCTCACAATACATATGATACAAAACCCACCATCACACTACACATGATACAAGACCTACACAACCCACCATCACACTACACATGATACAAGACCTACACAACCCACCATCACACTACACATGATACAAGACCTACACAACCCACCATCACACTACACATGATACAAACCTACACAACCCACCATCACACTACACATGATACACAACCCACCATGACACTACACATGATACAAGATCTACACAACCCACCGTCAACTACATATGATACACAACCCACCATCACACTACACATGATACAAGACCTACACAACACAACATTACACTACAAAGGATACAAAACCCACTATCACACACATGATACTCAACTCACCATCACACTACACATGATACACAACTCACCATCACACTACACATGATACACAACCCACCATCACACTACACATGTACACAACCCAACATCACACTACACATGATACACAACCCACCATCACACTACACATCTTACACAACCCACCGCCACACTACACTTGGTACACAACGCACCATCACACTACACACGATACAAGACCTACACAACCCACCATCACACTACACGTGACACATCTCACCATCACACAACACATGATACACAACCCACCATCACACTACACGTGACACATCTCACCATCACACAACACATGATACACAACCCACCATCACACTACATATGATTCACAACTCACCATCACACTACACATGATTCACAACCCACCATCACACTACACATGATACAGAACCCACCATCACTACATAAGAGCATAAGAACATAAGAAAGAAGGAACACTGCAACAGGCCTACTGACCCATGCGGAGCAGGTCCATGTCCCCCCACCCGGATTAGCCCAATGACCCACCCACCCCGGATTAGCACAATGACCCACTCAGTCTGATCAACCCCACTCAAGGATGGAGCACGGCACCAGACCCAGCAGCACAAGCTAGTCAGGTCCAACTCACACCCACCCACACCCACTCATGTATTTATCTAACCTATTTTTAAAACTACACAACGTTTAATCCTCAATAGCTTTACTAGGGAGTTTGTTCTACTCATCCACAACTCTATTACCAAACCAGTGCTTTCCTATATTCTTCTTGAATCTAAATTTAAGAACATAAGAACATAAGAAAGGATGAACACTGCAGCAGGCCTGTTGGCCCATACTAGGCAGGTCCTTTACAATCCATCCCACTAACAAAACATTTGCCCAACCCAATTTTAATGCCACCCAAGAAATAATATCTGATAACTCTATCTACTCATTTGCAAGTCCCAATCAGATCCAACCCCTCTCACTCATGTATTTATCCAACCTAAATTTGAAACAACCTAAAGTCCTAGCCTCAATAACCCAACTAGGTAGACTGTTCCACTCATCAACTACCCTATTTCCAAACCAATACTTTCCTATGTCCTTTCTAAATCTAAACTTGTCTAATTTAAATCCATTACTGCGGGTTCTCTCTTGGAGAGACATCCTCAAGACCTTATTACTATCCACTTTATTAATACCCATCTTCCACTTATACACTTCGATCATGTCTCCCCTCATTCTTCGTCTAACAAGTGAATGTAATTTAAGAATCTTCAATCTTTCTTCATAAGGAAGATTTCTAATGCTATGTATTAATTTAGTCATCCTTCGCTGAATGTTTTCTAACGAATTTATGTCCATTCTGTAATATGGAGACCAGAACTGAGCTGCATAATCTAGGTGTGACCTTTGGACTTCTGTTGCTTACACTTCTTGATATAAATCCCAGTAATCTATTTGCCTTATTACGTACGCTTAGGCATTGCTGTCTTGGTTTAAGGTTGCTGCTTACCATAACCCCCAAGTCCTTTTCGCAATCTGTATGGCTAAGTTCTACATTATTTAACTTGTAAGTGCTAGGGTTATGGACACTCCCGAGCTTCAGAACCTTGCATTTATCTACATTGAACTGCATCTGCCACTTTTCTGACCAAGAATAGAGTTTGTCTAAATCTTTCTGAAGTTCCCTAACATCTACGTTTGAATCAATTATCCTACCTATCTTTGTGTCATCGGCGAATTTGCTCATATCACTAGTAATTCTCTCATTAAGATCATTGATATATATTATAAACAACAACGGGCCCAAGACTGATCCCTGTGGAACGCCACTTGTTACAGATCCCCACTCGGATTTAACCCCATTTATGGACACTCTCTGCTTCCTGTCTGTGAGCCATGACTCGATCCACGAGAGCACTTTTCCCCCAATGCCATGAGCTGCCACTTTCTTTAACAGTCTTTGGTGCGGAACTCTATCAAATGCCTTACTAAAATCTAAGTAAATAATATCAAATTCTTTATTGTGGTCAACAGCCTCAAAAGCTTTACTGAAGAAAGTTAATAAATTAGTTAGGCAAGACCGGCCTCTTGTGAATCTATGCTGAGTATCATTAATCAAGCTATGCTTATCGAGATGGCTTCTTATAATCTCAGCTATAATTGACTCTAGTAATTTGCCTACAATTGAGGTCAGGCTTATTGGGCGGTAATTTGATGGTAATGACTTGTCCCCTGTTTTAAAAATAGGAATTACATCATCCATCTTCCACATATCAGACACTAACACCTGTTTGAAGAGATAAATTAAAAATATTAGTTAATGGTTCACAGAGTTCCATTTTGCATTCCTTAAGAACCCTTGAAAAAACCTCATCAGGACCCGGAGACTTATTTAGCTTCAGTCGGTCTATCTGCTTCACAACCATTTCACTAGTGACTGTGATGTTACATAATTTATCTTCTTCTGGCCCACTATAAAAATTAATTACTGGAATATTGTTAGTGTCTTCCTGTGTAAAAACTGAGAGAAAATAATTATTTAAAATCGAGCACATTTCATTCTCTTTGTCAATAAGATGCCCATAGTTATTTTTAAGGGGACCTATCTTATCTCTAACTTTTGTTCTATAGACCTGGACAAAACTTTTTGGGTTAGTTTTAGAATCCCTAGCAACTTTAATTTCATAGTCCCTTTTAGCTTTTCTTATCCCCTTTTTAATGTCTCTCTTAATGTCAATATACTGATTCATAAGATGACCCTCACCTCTTTTGATAAGCCTATAAATTCCTTTCTTATGCCCTAGTAGATATTTCAGCCTATTATTCATCCATTTTGGGTCATTTCTATTTGATCTAATTTCTTTATACGGGATAAACGTTCTTTGAGCAGCATGTATAGTGTTCAGAAAACTGTCATACTGACAGCTCTCTTCGTTACCCCAGTCAACAGATGATAAGTGTTCTCTAAGCCCATCGTAATCTGCTAAGCGAAAATCTGGGACTGTTACTGAGTTATCCCTACTATCATACTTCCATTCAATGCTAAATGTAATTGATTTGTGGTCGCTAGCACCCAGTTCCTCTGAAATTTCTAAATTATTAACAAGGGATTCATTGTTTGCCAGAACTAAGTCAAGCAGGTTATTTCCCCTTGTAGGTTCTGTCACAAACTGCTTCAAAAAACACTCCTGAACTACTTCTAAGAAGTCGTATGATTCTAAATTCCCAGTCAAGAAATTCCAATCAATATGACTAAAGTTAAAGTCTCCTAGAATTACTACATTATCGTGCCTTGTGGCCTTAACAATTTCCTCCCATAGTAGGCTCCCTTGGTCCCTATCTAAGTTTGGGGGACGGTATATCACGCCTAAAATCAGTTTTTCATGCCCCTCTGAAAATTCTATCCAAACAGACTCTGTATGTGTTACTTCAGACTTAATACCCGTTTTTATGCAACAGTTCAAGCGATCTCGGACATACAATGCCACCCCACCCCCCTTCCCGATACTTTTATCTACTTGGATTATTATTATTATTATAATCAAAGGGGAAGCGCTAAACCCGGAGGATTATACAGCGCCTGGGGGGGGGATATGTGGAAGGCATTCAGGCTTAATTCGGGGAACTGGAGCACAGATCCAATTCCCTAAATCAAGAGCCCCTCACCAACATCAAGGAACCTTCCTTGAGGGGTATCTACTTGGAACAATTTAAAACCCTGAATGTGACATTCCGCAGGCATGTCCCGACTTTTTGAATTAAACCACGTCTCAGTTAAGGCAAATACATCAATGTTACCTGCACTAGCAACTAATCTCAACTCGTCCATCTTATTCCTAGCACTACGGCAATTAGCATAATAAACATTGAAAGACTCTCCTTTCTCTTTACCCTTCCTGCTCATTTCTGTTTTTCTACTAAACCTATTACTGTCCTTATCACCTAGTGTCACTGGCTTTTCAACATCTACCTCGTTCTGCTGATTACTAGTTCCCCTATAACTCATAATATTACTACACCGGGACTTCACTGTTTTCCTGCCAAAACCCATACCACTAACTATTCCTAGTTTAAAGTCCTAACAGCTACCTCCACTGCAGTTGCCAGTGCCCCCACCCCAGACCTAGATAAGTGAACCCCATCCCTGGCATACATGTCATTTCTGCCATAGAAGAGGTCCCAGTTGTCAATGAATGTTACCGCATTTTCCTTACAGTATTTGTCCAGCCAGCAATTGACACCAATTGCCCTGGACAACCATTCATTTCCAACTCCTCTCCTTGGCAAAATACCACATATGACAGGGTTCCCACCCTTCCTCCTAATTATTTCTATTGCTGACCTATACCTGCTAATCAGGTCTTCACTCCTACGTCTGCCAACATCGTTGCCTCCAGCACTGAGACAGATAATAGGATTGCTCCCATTACCTCTCATGATGTCATCCAGGCGGCTAACAATATCCTCCATCCCAGCTCCAGGAAAGCAAACCCTTTGTCTCCTACTCCTGTCCTTCAAGCAGAACGCCCTATCCATATACCTAACTTGGCTATCCCCAACAACAACAATATTCTTACCTTCCTTGGTGTCGTTCGTCTTGACGTTCCCAGTAGTCGACTCACAATCGTCGGGTAGCACTGAGAATGTATTAGATGTTTCCACAACAGTTTCCACAGCAGTCTCTTTCTTCTTCATCGTTTCCACCTTTCCATTCGTCTTCTTGATCGTCAACTTCGTTCCTTGCTGTCCAGCCACTGACCAGTTTCCCTTCTTGACCTGAGGACGCAAAACAGGAGGACTACTACGAATCTTCTTGTTTTCCTCGGTCAGTCGCCGAATCTCCATCTTCGCCATCCTCAGTTCTTCTTTAAGCTGTTGGTAAAGTTGCTCGATGAAGGGCATCTTGGTTCAGTCCGTAGAGAGCACACTCGATACGTCCTCACTGAGCTAAGTACACTTGAAACCATTGCTGCGAGTCCTGTCTTGGCTGGAAATTTTCAGCACGTTCTTTACATCCCCTTTATTCATTCCTGTTTTCCATTTATACACCTCAATCACATCCCCCCTAATTCTACGTATTTCGAGAGAGTGCAGATTCAGGGCCCTCAGTCTATCCTCATAGGGAAGATTTCTGATACATGGGATCATCTTTGTCATCATCCTCTGTACGTTTTCCAGAGTATTTATATCCATTCTGTAATACAGTGACCAGAACTGAGCAGCATAGTCTAAATGAGGCCTAACCAAGGATATATAGAGTTGAAGAACAACCTGAGGACTTCTATTATTTATACTTCTAGATATGAAGCCAAGAATTCTGTTAGCTTTATTGCGAACACTAATGCACTGCTGTCTTGGTTATAGATTACTGCTAACCAGAACTCCTAAATCCTTTTCGCAATCAGTAGTATTAAGATCTATATTATTTAGTTTATACGTCGCTTGGTTATTTTCCTGTCCAACATTTAGAACTTTGCATTTGTCAATATTAAACTGCATCTGCCACTTCTCCAACCACTGCATCAGTCTATTCAAATCATCCTGGAGTGCTCTAGTGTCCTCATTAGAATGAATTGGACGGTCTATTTTGGTGTCATCAGCAAATTTGCTTATGTTGCTATTTATTCCCTCATCTATGTCGTTTTTGTAAATTGTGAACAACAACGGGCCTAACACTGACCCCTGAGGAACACCGCTTGTGAAGTGCCCCCATTCTGATTTCTTCCCATTAATGCAAAGTCTCTGCTGCCTATATGTCAGCCATGCCTTTACCCAGGAAAAAATTTCTCCTCCTATTCCGTGTGACTTAAGTTTTCTCAATAGCCTCTTATGTGGAACTTTATCGAAAGCCATACTGAAGTCCATATACACAATATCATATTCATTACCATGATCTACCTCCTCAAACACCTTAGTGAAAAATGTTAGTAAATTCGTAAGACAGGAACCCCCCTTTGTAAAACCGTGTTGAGATTCATTAATCAATCTGTGCCTATCAAGACGGCTACGAACTGCTTCAGCAATTATTGATTCCATAAAGTTTCCCACTATAGAGGTAAGGCTTATTGGTCTATAGTTCGAAGCCAAGGACCTGTCACCTGCCTTGTAAATAGGTATTACATTTGCCATTTTCCACTTATCAGGCACTATGCCAGTTTGTAGTGATATGTTAAAAAGATTAGCCAAAGGTATGCTAAGTTCCTCTTTACATTTCTTTAGCAACTTTGCAAACAGTTCATCAGGGCTTGGGGATTTGTTAGGTTTTAGTTTCTCTATTTGTTTGAGGACCATGTCACTAGTTATCGCAATCGTACATAGTTTATTATCCTGTTCTACATAATCTATTATTTCAAGAATATCGATAGTATATTTTCCAGGGTGAAAACTGAGAGGAAGTAGGTATTGAGAATTTCACACATATCCTTATCACTGTCAGTGATCTGACCAGAGTTACTCTTAAGTGGGCCAATCTTGTCCCTAATCTTACTTCTGTATACCTGAAAGAACCCTTCTGGGTTAGTCTTTGAATCAAAGATACACATGATACACAACCCACCATCGCAGTACACATGATGCACAATGCACCATCACACAACCCACCATCACTGCACATCATACACAACATACCATCACAGCACACATGATACACAGTGCACCATCACACTACACATGATACGCAACCCATCATCACACTACACATTATACACAACCCACCATCACTACACATGATACACAACCCACCATCACTACATATGATACACAAACCACCAACACAATACACATGATACACAACGCACCAACACAATACACATGATACACAACGCACCATCACACTACACACGATACACAAAATATAAGCACACTACACATGATACACAACCCACCATCACACTACACATGATAAGCCACCCATTCTCATACTACACATGATACACAACCCACCATCACTACACATGATACACAAACCACCATCACAATACACATGATTCACAACGCACCATCACACTACACATGATACACAACCTATACTCACACTACACATGATACTCAACCCACCATCACTACACATGATACACAACCCACCATCACTACACATGATACACAACCCACCATCACAGTACACATGATACACAGCCCACCATCACTACATATGATGCACAACCTACCATCACACTACACATTATACAAGACCTACACAACCCACCGTCACACTACACATGATACACAACCCACCTTCACACTGCACATGATACTCAACCCACCATCACACTACACATGATACACAACCCACCATCACACTACATATGATACACAACCCACCATCACACTACACATGATACTCAACCCACCATCACACTACACATGATACACAACCCACCATCATACTACACATGATACACAACCCACCATCACACTACACAACCCACCATCACACTACACAACACACCATCACACTACACATCATACAAGACCTACATAACCCACCATCACTACACATGACACAGAAACCACCATCACACTACACATGATACACAACTCACCATCTCACTACACATTATACACAACCCACAATCACACAACACATGATACACAACTCACCATCTCACTACACATTATACACAACCCACCACCACACTACACATGATACACAACCCACCATCACATTACACATGATACACAACCCACCATCACACTATAAATGACACGAGACCCACACAACCCACCATCACACTACACATGATACACAATCCACCATCACACTACACATGATACACAACCCACCATCACACTACACATGATACACAACCCACCATCACACTACACATGATACACAACCCACCATCACACTATAAATGACACGAGACCCACACAACCCACCATCACACTACACATGATACACAATCCACCATCACACTACACATGATACACAACCCACCATCACACTACACATGATACACAACCCACCATTACACTACATATGATACACAACCCACCATCCCTACACATGATACATAACCCACCATGACACTACATACGATACACAACCCACCATCACACTACACATGATACACAACCCACCATTACACTACATATATTACACAACCCACCATCACTACATATGATACTCAACCCACCATGACACTACATATGATACACAGCCCACCATCACACTTCACATTATACACAACCCACTATCACACTACACATGATACACAACCCACCATCACAACACATGATACACAACTCACCATCACTACACATGATACACAACCCACCATCACACTATACATGATACACAACCTGCAATCACCCTACACATGATACACAACCCACCATCGCCCTACACATGATACACAACCCACCATCACACTACACATGATACACAGCCCACCATCACTACACATTATACAGAACCCACCATCACACTACACATGATACACAACCCACCATCACAGTACACATGATACACAGCCCACCATTACACTACACATGTTACACAATCCATCATCATACTACACATGATACACAACCCACCATCACACTACACATGATACACAGTCCACCTTCACACTACACATGATACACAACCCACCATCACACTACATATGATACACAACCCACCATCATATTACACATGATACACAGCCCACCATCACACTACACAACCCACCATCACACTACACTAAACGCTCCAATCAGCTCATCATAAGACTAAATCCCGCGTCAAGAAGAACTATCATATTTCCTGCTGAATAAACATTTATCTTCAGACCAGTAGAAGTGAAACTCTTCGCTATAAGTAATACTTAATATTTAGCTAATTAGAATCTCATTCCCATTTAATACTTAATTTCCCTCCGTTTTGGATGTGAGCCTTTGAAATTGAGTTACATCGCATTAGAACTAACAATATTTGATTCATGTTTATGATAGGTAATAATACCTTTGGAATGCTAGGGGATATGATGAGTCGTTGAATGGAATTTATTATTGCAATAAATGAGCTGTATCCTGGGCTGAACTTCATACAGAGATGTTAAATAGTGGAGTATGAGTATAGATTTGCGGTCGAAAATGTTTGTGTGTGTGTTGAGAGGATAGAGAATGTGGGAAGATGATTGGGCAGAAGGAAAAATGAAAGCTTTAATTAATGCTTAATTTTGTTCAGTTTTATTTTTGTTTATTACCCATATCTAAACTGAGGGCTTCAGTTGAGCTGTTAGTGAGGCACATAATAGTATTCATTTACATTCCTTCTTTTAGCTAAACAGGCTACAATGGTAATGAGCTATTTGCAATATATGAAACTGGATCACTTGGCAAGAATTTTTAGAAATACCCCATTGCTTAGATAAGGACATTTCTTGAACACATAGAAAAAAACTGTCCTTAGATTTGTTTTCACATTCATGAACATGATGAAAGATGTAGGAATAATTCTATTGACATATTTCGATTTCTTTCAACATCATCAGTAGGAATAAATTTCCTTATTTATCTGTTGCCTACTTGATGGCGGTTGTGACATCAAAGTGCTTGTTGGGTTTGTTGGATGAGCTACAAACATACAGGTCTTCATGAATGATAGTATGATGATAAGGAGTGACTGGTGTATAGTCTAGCTCTATTTTTTATGTATTATTGTCTTCAAACTACTTATAAATTGCTCAAAGTCATGGTCAACTCCTACTTATGTGCGTGATTTGGCCAACTCATCCGTTCTCTTTTGTACATACAGACCACTGCAAGACGGAATCCATAAGAAATGAGCTAAATCAATTATCTTTAATAGTTTTATACCCTGCTTGTCAGTGTGCCCACAAATATTGTCAATACGAAGATACTTGGAGAAGACCAAGCTTTTATCAGGACGAGCTTTCCCTCAAGGAAAGCTTTATCAAATCGTGACTTGAGCAAATTGTTCCAGTCATGGCTGCTAGCTCTTTTCTAAGTGACTTTGCATTTACCTAATTAAGATACAAGCATGGTTCAGATACAAGTATGCTAGAGTCAGTTGACTCGTGTCTCAATGAGTTTAGAAGATTAAGGATAGATAGAGTCGTTTACAATGGCAGTGTCAAGGCTGGACTCACAGCGATCTTCTAGCTTGGAGGGTGGAAGCTTAATTCTTAATGCGGATGGCACTCTCGAGTCAGGATGGAGCCATCGTTGTCACAACGACAGCACTTCACGGCTCATGTAGATGACAGAGACCCATGAAACAGCGTAAACTATTATTATTTACAAGGCTTCCCTGGTGGAGGAGAGTTTCGTCAAGTTTAGCTCCACATGAGTGAAACTTTATAAGGTTCAACGCTGTTTCATGTGTCTCTCTTATCTTCTTGTCGGTTTCTTGTCTCTTCAAGCGACAGCATCTGTAAATATGAACGAAAAAAGTTTTAAGTAAAGGACAAGTAAGCAAAATTAGTTAACCCTTAAAAATTATGTTAGTAAATTGACTGAAAAATATATTGACAAATGTAAAACATTGCTTCGTATAACCGAGGATGCAAGAACTTTTTTTTTAAATAAAGATTTATCGGATTACAATTAAGAAAAATACATGAATTAAAGAAAAATAATAAGAAATCAATTTGTAATTTATTTTATGAAAGGAAAATTAACTAAAAAAATTTTTTTTATTTAGATTTTGGTTTATATCTTGCAGAAACTGATGAAATGTATTAAAAAGAAAGTTGAAAAATGAAAGGTCATTTTGGTGGACGGGTTGCAAAGAGATGTTCAAAGCTCCAGTGGTGGGCCAGGGTTAACTAAATCATGTTATACGTGTGAAATGCGTAAAAAATCCCTTTCCTACTTTCTCCGTCTGGACGTCCACGGTTGAGATGAGGGACTAACAGCAGACAACTATTTGAGAAATCCTCGCGCATCAGGCTGGTTAGCTTCTTCTTGTCCATGAGCAAGGGTTCAAAATTTTGGACTTTACCAAATTAAGGGACGCCAAATCATTATATAATCTCTTGCAATACTAAGCTGCCGATGATGATGTGCTTCAATGATAATCTTAAAATTCATTATCTAGATTGTCAGCATTCAACAAAGTCACTAACCATCAAGGGCATTATAATCCCTAACACGTCCCTAGGATTCAACTTTAAACACAATATCCTTGAAAATTACGTTTCTGTGTGTATGTATTTAATATATGTCTTAGGATTTTTTATCGAATATATTGAAAAAGCTAAACTCCCATCTTGCATAATAAGAACTAGGATGGCCTAGGCTTGGACATAATTGATAATTTTTTATGGGGGGGGGAAGGAAGGGTTCAAACCTATCGGCTACACGACGGGCCACAAAAACTTCATGTCATCTGTACACAATCAGCCAAGAATATTTTAATCTCTAAAACAGATATTCAAGTAAACTGTCAGCGTATATACACTGGGAGATATACAACTCACGGTGCATATACCCTGTAGATGGCACATAAAGAGAGGAGAGACAGACCCCGGCTGACAACTGATGGCACTTTTCCACCCGATGGAGAAACCAAAACACCACGAAGTAGTGACCTAGGCCTAATAGGGTTTGACGAGGTTTAAAGCCTATCGACTACACGAGAGTCATTAAGGCTGTATGTAACCTGATCCCTACCAGTCAAGAATACCTTCATCCCTAAAATAGGGCTGACACTCTCCGCATAAATACAATGAAGGACATAAAACTCACGGTGAACGTATTTGTGTCCGAAGATATAACGATAAAATGAAAATATTTAGAATAACATTCATTTATCCTCATTATTTTTTGTGAATGTTTTGTTTTACAATTATTAACATCTAAATTCGAGTAAAAATAAAAAACAAGGACATATTGACCTATGTGTCAGTGTGGTCGATAATAGGCTTCAAACCTAACAAAGCCTTCAGAAGAGATAGTAATGTTAATGACAGAAGTAAAGTAATGCTTGTAATAAAATGTAAATAAAGTAAGTAAACGCAACGCTAATAAAAAGTATGAGGAGACAGTGTAGATTCGCTTCTGCACTGCGAGATTCTCAGTGTAAATGATGACAGACATTAGCATAAAAGAACCAGAAAAACAAGTCACACAGCAAAAGGCCATTTTTATCCCAGCGGCGACATTTCCTCCTCCTGCTTTTCCCAACAGGAATTTTTTTCTAAACTTGCCCCTCCTTTCCCCCCCCCCCCTTAAAAATATAAGAGAGAAATTCTTCTATGCTTCCAAAATGGTTATTTCCCCACTCCCACTAATGGGGAAATTCTCCCACTCAACGTCAAGAGAATTAACCTCACTCACAATGGAAAAAAAGTCCTTTAACAAGATTTTCCCGATAAGGAAATTTACGTCATTCCCAACAGTGACATTTCTCTAAACTCCCAGTCGGGAAATTTACGTCATTCCCAACTGGGAAATATCACCAATTCTCCGGTAAGAATATTTCTTCTCATTTCCCCACAGAGAAATTTCTCCGACATTTAAACAGGGAAATTCCCCCATACCCAAGTTCAGCTTCCTAACGGGACCCCTCAACCTCTCCCCAACTTGCTGCATTCTCTAGGGAAATACAGGATTGGGGGAGGATACGCTTTTGTGGAGGAGCCATTTGTACTCTTGATGGTATTGGGGGTGGAGGTAGTGAAGGTGGTGGTGGCGGAGATGGTGGATGGTGAGGTGGGGATGGCGGTGATAGGAGTGGTGATGGCGGCGGAGGTGGTGGTGGTGGAAGTAGTGATGGAAGTGGCAGAGGTGGTGCTGGTGGTGGTAGTGGTTGTGGTTGTGGGATAGGGGAAGTTGTTGCTGGTGATAGTGGTAAGATTATTTTGGTGGTGGTTGACACACCGGTCATCGTGCCCGCGTCCCGGTCACAGTCAGGATTCCTGGCTGATACCCTGATCAGCCAGGCTACTGGTGCGAGCGGTGTGCAGTTCAACAGAGACGTCACAGCGCACACACACACACACACGCACACACACACACACGCACACACACACACACACACACACACACACACACACACACACACACACACACACACACACACACACACACACACACACACACACACAGGGAGAGTGACCTAGTAGCGAGCAGTGAAGAGGCGGGGCCAGGAGCTAGGACTCGACCCCTGCAACCTCAACTAGGTGAGTACACACACACACACACACACACACACACACACACACACACACACACACACACACACACAGGGAGGGGACACAGAAACAAGAGGTCACAATTGGAAGTTGAAGACACAGATGAGTCAGAGGGATGTTAGGAAGTATTTCTTCAGTCATAGAGATATCAGGCAGTGGAATAGCCCAGAAAGTGATGTAGTGGAGGCAGGAACCATACATAGCTTTAAGACGAGGTATGATAAAGCTCTGGGAGCGGGAAGAGAGAGGACCCAGTAGCAACCGGTGAAGAGGCGGGGCCAGGAGCTAAGACTCGACCCCTGCAACCACAAATAGGTGAGTACACACACACACACACACACACACACACACACACACGAACAAACAAACAAACAAACAAAATAAAATTGGCTTAATTCGTATGTCATTAGATTGTATATTTATGAATTGTTCGCATAATAAAAGATATGTAAACCATACCCCGGCCGGGATTGAACCCGCGGTCAGAGAGTCTCAAAACTCCAGCCCGTCGCGTTAGCCACTAGACCAGCTAGCCACAATAAGATTCCTATGGTGTAGAAATATACCTAGTTGGACGAATCTTATTGTGGCTAGCTGGTCTAGTGGCTAACGCGACGGGCTGGAGTTTTGAGACTCTCTGACCGCGGGTTCAATCCCGGCCGGGGGTATGGTTTGTTTGCAATCGTGGCATTACGATTTCGTGAGTAAAAGTTATGTATATATATATATATATATATATATATATATATATATATATATATATATAATATCAGGGCCCCAATTATATATATATCGTCCTATTACACATCCCTCCAAACTGCCAATATCCCAAGTTAAACGAGGGTTTTGGGATATTGTCAGTTTGGAGGGATGTGTAATAGGACGGTATATATATAATTGGGGCCCTGATATTATATTCTATAGGGAGTATATTATATTATTTCAGGTCACTTTTTATATTGTATCTTTATATATGCTTCTAAACTGTCGTATCTGGACGCCTCTGCAAAAACAGTGATTATGTATGAATGAAGTGAAAGTGTTGAATGATGAAAGTATTTTCGTTTTGAGGATTTTCTTTCTTTTTGGGTCACCCTGCCTAGATGGGAGACGGCCGACTTGTTGAGTATATATATATATATATATATATATATATATATATATATATATATATATATATATATATATATATATATATATATATATATATATATATATATAATATATATATATATATATATATTAATTTATTGGTAGAAATTATTATAAAAGTGATTGTGTTGGTACAGACAGGACAAGCTCGTAGGATCAATACGGTAACAAAAACGGAGGAATATTGCCCTCTGGGAGCAACAACGCCACAACAGCAAAAACAAAAGCAACAACAGCAGCATCAGTAACAACAACAGCAGCAATAATAATAACAGCTACAGCAGCAGTATGAACAACAGCAATAGCAAAAACAGCAACAACAACAACAACAACAATAATGGCAATTGCAGCAATAGCAACAATGACAATAACAAAAACAGCAATAACAACATTAGCAATAACAATAATGATTACTGCAACAACAATAACAACAGCTCCAATGATAGCAACAACAATAACAGCAACTATGATAAAAGCAGCAGCAGCAACACCAATAAAAGCAACAACAACAACAGCAGCAGCACTGATACCAGCAACAGCAATAACAACAGCAACAAAATTAGCAGCAACAGCCATAACAACAGCAGCAACAACAGTAACAACAGCCCCACGGAACAGAACAGCAGCAGCATGATCCAGTCAGCGAATTTTGCATTTCGTCAGTGGGTATCGATCGGCAGGGTTTGGTGGGTGGGGGGTAAGGAATGATGGTGGGATGGGGACAAGTAGGGGAGAGTGGATGAGGGGCGGGAGGTGCATGGATGCGGACGGGAGGGGCTGAAGTGAGGGGAAGGGAGGGGGACGTAAGAGGAGAGCTGCCTTACTACCGACAAGCATATCAATACCTCCCCACCCTACGGGACGAGGGGAAAGAGTGGAGGGGGGTAAAACTGGGACTTGGGGGAAGGGGAGGGAAAGACAGCATTTCGGGACCGGATATGGGAACGAAAGGGAAGGAGAAGAATGATTCTGAGGTGATAAGGGGAGAAAATCGGTGGAGGTATGAAGGCAGATTTAGAGAGAGATAGAGGGAGAGAAAAAGAGATAGAGTGAGAGATGGTGGGGGGATGGAGAGGGAGGGGGGTAGCTGCCCGTCACATCTGCGAAGCGATGGCCGCCTCTTCCAAATGGAGGAAAATACCGCGTCCTGATTGGCCCACCACGGGAACCAATACACTGATTTTCTCTGCCTATAAAGTATGATATAAATGGTGATGCATTGTGCGTTATGCGCCGACCTCACGCACACTGCCGCACCTCCTGCTACCGCTCCCCGCTGTTCCTAGCCTGACTACCCGACCTCCTCTCCGCCGCTTCCCGCTCCTAGTTTATCTCCCTGCTTTCCCCGCATCTAGTTTATCTCCCTGTTTTCTCTGCATCTAGTTTATCTCCCTGCTGCCTCCACACCTAGTTTATCTGCCTGTCCGCCCAGCTCCCAGTTTATCTCCCCGTCCTCTCCGCTCCTAGTTTATCACTTTGTGCTCTCCGATCCCTACGTCTTCCACTTTCTAACAAATCGAACCCAAAGGGTAAAAGTCAGCAACGTAAAACCAGAGCCGCCTACAGCGACGCTGTCAGTTGCTCGTGGCGCTGTGCTCGTCACAATTTTTATTTTTCATTCTTGTATCTGATATAGAGAGGAAAAAAATCCTAACACCGTATAATATTTTACAGATGATACTGCAACCGATATGTGAGTTGCAGCCATGACGGACGCAGCAGCCCTTCAGTCAAGCGTAAACCCTGTCTTTCAGTGGACCATGAAAAGCAATATAACGATCGAGGACAAATGTCAGCTATTCCACACCAATCAGTAGAACAAAAGAGTAATGTAAGAGACCTGAAGTAACCCCGTAGGAGGATCTGACATTCATGGAACACAATAGTGGTATATCACATCTGCATGGGAAATTTCAAGTGAAGGATGTTGCTCTTCAAATTACTTGCATTCACTAGTCTTGAAAATTGCTCAGCACTATACCTTAATTAAAATAAACAGATATTATATGCAGCTCTGGTGATGCGCAAAAGAAATTTCATTGTCTGCATCAGTTCAATAAAACATTTAAATTATTGTAATTGTCTAAAATACTTCAATCTGAATTATAATTCCCGGAGCACAGGAGAGAGATTTATTAGAAAATATACACCTGGTCACTACCGAAGATGCTGATTCTTAATTTGCATACTGAAATAATCTCATTTGTTTTCGGTAGGCAAGGTACAAACAGTACATTATTAATCGACGGGATACATTAAGTGCTCAAGATATTACTGAATAAGCTTGAAAAGAGCTTTAGACCTTACAACACTATGCCTTCAAATATAAGGGAATTATCAAGAAGGAACATGGCATGCTGCTTAAATCATTTCTGATCAGCTTGGATGATCGTTTTCGCTCAGAGTTCGGTGACCTTGAGTTTCTCACCAAGGCAAGGTACCTAAAGTTACCCTGACTGCCAAGGGAAGGTGGCCAAAAAATTTTCACCCATCAAGGCAGACACAAAGTTTCCCACCACGGAGGTTGACATAAAGTTTCCTACCAAGGCAAGGTGACAGTTTTTCACTGAGGCAGGGTGACACAAAACTTACCACTCGTCGAGGTAGGATGACCCGAAGTCTCTCGCCTATCATAGTAGGGTGACCCAAGGTTTACAACCATCAAAATGATATTGAGCTCAGCTCCAGCCATTTCGGTCCACGTGAGACTGAATGTGGGTGGAATAAAAAGTAAGGTGTTCCTGTTATCATGGGAAGGAGTGGAGCTGAAGACTGGGTGAAGCAGAGGCTGAGCCATGGCTGAGGACCCAGGATGATCCTGTGTGAGGGGTCCCAGAGAGTAGTACTGGTGTGATGTAAATGGTTTCGAAAACTGACTAATTGAAGAATGAGACACTTGTGCAACATTTAGATATCTTTATTCTGGAAAAAAGAATCCCGAATATCGTACATGTGTCTCATTCTTGGAGTAGTACTGGTTAGGAAGACTGAGTCCTTAATAACTGGTGTCTCAAGTGGTGTGTTACTCAGGTGGAGAACTTAAGTGTACTTTGTGAGTTATTTTCTAACTCTTTTCCCAGTAGTTCAATAAATCATTGAAGGTCTCATATAATTATATAATTTTTTTCTACAGAACTGTGTGTAATAATTATTGAAAATTCCCAGAATCATTAATTATCCCTTCTCCCCATTTATTGGTACGTTTTTTTTTCTAGTCACATTCTCTCTCCATTCCATGAAGAGTTATATAAGTGTGTAGATTCAGTGAGTTTTAGTGGTTTATTTAGTCCTCTACCAGAGGGGGGGGATGAACTGGAAATTCAATCCCCCCCCCCATATGACAAATGGTGGCAGGGATGAGGTAACCATATGTCATACCAAGAGGGGGGAGAGGATTTAGTTTTCTTTTTTCTCCATCCCCCTTATACATCACTAAATAAAATATTAAAATTCATTGCATATGTACACATATATAACACTGGTTAACATTTTTTGAAAAGTTGTATGCTTCTTAAATGAGATTAGTTAATTCTTATGTATTTTCATGTCCTGAATCCAAATACATTGGAAAATGCTTATTGGCTATAGGTTTAAAGATACGAGACATGTAATATTAGATTATTTGATTATAACGTACAATATGTGTCAGTATGTTTTAAACTCGAATCCGTACCTACTCTCTGCCTTTTTGCTTGACGCTTATAGTGGGCTGAAGAATCATCTCTTGCCAATGTCCGGCAGTAGTCTGCAAGCATTCTTGTGCCCCAATTGCTCCGGTACCATTTTTCCATGGTTGGAATATCTTGGTGAAACCTTTCACCATGTTCGTCACTAACTGCCACACAGTTCGCTGGGAAAAATCTGAATGTGAGTCCAAAAAGTGGATTTTAAGTGACATGTTACATCCCATGTTCTTGTAAGCCTTGATGAGGTTTTCCACCAGTTCTTCATAGTTGCTTTCCCTTCTGTTTCCGAAAAATCCCTTCGCAACTAACTTGAATGCTTCCCAAGCAACTTTCTCCTCCCCAAGAAAGTCTGATTCAAAGTCACCATCTTTAAGAAGCTCTCGAACCTGAAGACCATTGAAGACTCCCTCTCTTACTTTAGTGTCGCTCAGTGAGGGTGATTTTGATGTTAAATGCTTGAATCCCTGACCGGATTTGTCCATAGCTTTTACAAAGTTTTTCATGAGCCCCAGTTTTATGTGTAGTGGTGGTAACAAAATTTTGTTTGGTTCAATGAGAGGTAGATGTTAAACATTTTTCATCTCAGGATCCAATGACTGACGAGATGGCCAGTCTCTCCTGATGTAGTGGGAGCCTCTTGCACGGCTGTCCCACTCGCATAGAAAGCAGCAGTACTTGGCGTATCCGCCCTGCAAGCCCATCACAAGAGGAACAACCTTTCACGACAGAACTGCTATTGATGTTCATCATATTTCATGCAATGCAATAAATGCTTTAGATTTTCATAAGCTTCTTTCACGTGTGGTGCATAGCCCACAGGAACTGATGGTTTACTGTTGCCGTATATGCCTCACATGCATATCAACAGCAGGCTCAGTGAATATTTATTATAAGTTTAAAAAGTGTTTGGCTAAGAAAATCACCTACCTTTTACCTCACAATATAAACTTGCACATCACAACCACCTATGACTGCTGGAACAATAATGAAGGTCAGTCAGACTGTGAGTGTGGTAAGAAACACACTGCCACAAGCCTGTTGGAACCTGTTGTGACACGTAGGTGTATACTGAAGAGTAGAGCTAACAAACAATTTTACCCATGATATTCATTATCAGTGACCTAAAATTAGTTGGAAATTGCTACACTGGTCTCGGAAGCATTTTGGATGTTGACCAGTGATAATACAGTAGGTCAATCACATCAAAGAAAGGGGAGAGAATGGGACTAAAATAAGGAGGCGCCAATAAACGAGAGAACAGGCATAATTCATCTTTTTCTGAAAATTTTCAGTATATTTCTAAAACTATACATAGTTTAGAGATAAATAATTTACAATTGTATGAGATCTTTAACAAAGTTCAGCTACTGAGAAATGGGCTACAAAATAAATGAAAAAATACACTAACGATATACTTCAGTTCTCCATTCCAGTAATACACCAAAAAAGTCACTCAGAACTCAATGATCGATACCGTTAACCTTCTCCAGAACCTCCACACTCCATCCTCCTTCCTCAGTCGTGACTCAGCCTCTTTCACTCCCTCTGAGCAGCTCTACTCCTCCCCCATGATGAAGGAGCAAGGAATCCAGGTTTCACACCCATATTCCTTCTTAAGAGCAGCGAAATGGTAGAAGCTGACCACATCACATGAAGAAAGGTGACCAAGTTTCTCAACAAGTGGAAAGACCTAGTTTCTCACCATGGGTGACCCACCAAGAGAGACTGGAGCACCAAGACAGGGTGACCCACCAAAAGTAGGGTGCACACCAAGGTAGGGTGATCCACCAAGGAAGAAAACCCACCAAAGACAGGGTGACCCACCAAAGGCAGGGTGACCCAACAAGACAGGGTGACCCACCAAAGGCAGGGTGACCCTCTAAGACAGGGTGACCCACAAAAGTAGGGTGGCCCAACAAATGCAGGGTGACCCACCGAGGAAGGATGACCCACAAAAGTGGGATGTCCCACCAAAGGCAGGGTGACCCTCTAAGACAGCGAGACTCGCCAAGACAGAGTGACCCACCAAGAGAAAGTGACCTACCAAGACAGAGTGACACATCAAGTCAGAGTAACCCACCAAAGGCAGGGTGACCAATCAAAGACAGGGTGACCCAACAAAACAGGGTGACCCACCAAGGCAGAATGATCCACCAAAACAGGATGACAAACCAAGACAGAGTGAACCACCCAGGTAGGATGACCCACCAAAAGAGGTGACAATAAGGAAGGGTGACCCACCAAAGGCAGGGTGACCCAATAAGGTAGGGTAACCCACCAAGACAGGGTGCAACGCCAGGCCGAATGACCCGCCATGGCAGGGTAATCCACCAAGGAACAATAACCCCCCACCAAAGACAGGGTGACTCTCTAAGGCAGGGTGACTCTCTAAGGCAGGGTGACCCACAAAGGCAGGGTGACCCCAACAAGGAAGAATAACCCATCAAAGAGAGGGTGACCCTCTAAGGCAGGGTGGCCCACCAAAGGCAGGGTGACCCAACAAAGCAGGGTGGCGCAACAAGGCAGGGTGACCCAACAAAGCAGGGTGGCGTAACAAGGCAGGGTGACCCAACAAGGCAGGGTGACCCAACAAAGCAGGGTGGCGCAACAAGGCAGGGTGACCCAACAAGGCAGGGTGACCCAACAAGGCAGGGTGACCCCAACAAGACAGGGTGACCCCAGCAAGGCAGAGTGACCCCCACAAGGAAGGGTGACCCAACAAGGCAGAGTGACCCAATAAGGCAGGGTGACCCAACAAGGCAGGGTGACCCCCAACAAAACAGGGTGACCCCAACAAGGCAGGGTGACCCGCCAAGAGAGAGCCAACAAGACAAAGTGACACACCAAAAGCTGGATGACCCACCAAAACAGTGACCCACCAATAAGGTAGGGTGACCCATAAAGAAAAGACACACAAAGACAAGGTGACCCACCAAGACAGGGTGACCCATAAAGAAAAGACACACAAAGACAAGGTGACCCACCAAGACAGGGTGACCCAACAATAAAGAGTGACTCACCAAGAGAGAGTGATCCACCAAGACAGAGTGACCCACCAAGACAGAGTGACCCACCAAGAGAAGAGGGTGACCTACCAATACAGAGTGACCCACAATGACAGAGATCCACCAAGACAGAGTGATCCATCAAGAGAGTGTGACCCAACAAGACAGAGTGACCCACCAAGTCAGAGGGACCAACCAAGACAGTGTGATCCACAAAGCCAGAGTTATCCACCAGCACAGTGTCACCAACCAATACAGAGTGACCCACTAAGACAGAGTGATTCACCAAGACAGTGACCCACCAAGACAGAGTTATCCACCAAGACATTGTGACCCACCAAGATAATGTGGCCCACCAAGACAGAGTAACCAACCAAGACAGTGTGACCCACTAAGACAGGGTGACCCACAATGAAAGTGACCCACCAAGACAAAGTGACCCACCAAGATAATGTGACTCACCAAGAAAATGTGACCCATCAACACAGTGTGACCCATCAAGACAGAGTGACCCACCAAGACAGAGTGACCCACCAATAGGGAGTGACCCATCAACACAAAGTGACCCACCAAGACACAGTGACCCACCATGAAGAGAGAGTGACTCACCAAGACAGGGTGACCCACAATGACAGAGTGACCCACCAAGAGAATGTGACCCACCTAATCAATGTGACCCACCAAGACAATGTGACCTACAATGAGAGAGTGACCCACCAAGACAGAGTGGCCTACCAAGACAGGGTGACTCACAATGACAGTAACACACAAGACAGAGTAACCCACCAAGACAGAGTGACCCACCAAGACGGTGACCCACCAAGACAGAGTGACCCACCAACATAGGATGACCCATCAAGACAGAGTGACTCACCAAGAGTGACCCAAGACATAGTTACTCACCATGACAGAGTGACCCACGAAGACAATGTGACCCACCAAGACAATGTGACCCACCAAGACAGAGTGACCCACCAAGACAGACTGACCCACCAAGACAATGTGACCCACCAATACGATGTGACCCACCATGACAATGTGAACCACTAAGACATAGTGACCCACCAAGACAATGTGACCCACCAAGACAATGTAACTCACCAAGACATTGTGATCCACCAAGACAATGTGACCCACCAAGACAATGTGACCCACCAATACGATGTGACCCACCTAGACAATGTGACCCACCTAGACAATGTGACCCACCAAGACAATGTGACCCACCAAGACAATGTGACCCACCAATACGATGTGACCCACAAAGAGAATGTGACCCACCAAGACAATGTGACCCACCAAGACAATGTGACCTACCTAGGCAATGTGACCCATCAAGACAATGTGATGCACCAAGACAATGTGACCCACCATGACAATGTGACCCACCAAGAGAATGTGACCCACCAAGACAATGTGACCCACCAAGACAATGTGACCCACCAAGAGAATGTGACGCACCAAGACAATGTGACCCTCCAAGACAATGTGACCCACCAAGACAATGTGACCCACCTAGACAATGTGACCCACCAAGACAATGTGACCCACCAAGACAATGTGACCCACCAAGACAATGTGATGCACCAAGACAATGTGACTCACCAAGACAATGTGATGCACCAAGACAATGTGACCCACCAAGACAATGTGACCCACCAAGACAATGTGACCCACCAAGACAATGTGACCCACCAAGACAATGTGACCCACCTAGACAATGTGACCCACCAAGACAATGTGACCCACGAAGACAATGTGACCCACCAAGACAATGTGATGCACCAAGACAATGTGACCCACCAAGACAATGTGACCCACCAAGACAATGTGACCCACCAAGACAATGTGATGCACAAGACAATGTGACCCACCAAGACAATGTGACCCACCAAGACAATGTGATGCACCAAGACAATGTGACCCACCAAGACAATGTGACCCACTAAGACAATGTGATGCACCAAGACAATGTGACCCACCAAGACAATGTGACCCACCAAGACAATGTGATGCACAAGACAATGTGACCCACCAAGACAATGTGACCCACCAAGACAATGTGATGCACCAAGACAATGTGACCCACCAAGACAATGTGACCCACTAAGACAATGTGATGCACCAAGACAATGTGACCCGCCAAGACAATGTGACCCACTAAGACAATGTGATGCACCAAGACAATGTGACCCACCAAGACAATGTGACCCACTAAGACAATGTGATGCACCAAGACAATGTGACCCACCAAGACAATGTGACCCACCAAGACAATGTGATGCACAAGACAATGTGATGCACCAAGACAATGTGACCCGCCAAGACAATGTGACCCACTAAGACAATGTGATGCACCAAGACAATGTGACCCACCAAGACAATGTGATGCACAAGACAATGTGATGCACCAAGACAATGTGACCCACCAAGACAATGTGACCCACCAAGACAATGTGATGCACAAGACAATGTGATGCACCAAGACAATGTGACCCGCCAAGACAATGTGACCCACTAAGACAATGTGATGCACCAAGACAATGTGACCCACCAAGACAATGTGACCCACTAAGACAATGTGATGCACCAAGACAATGTGACCCGCCAAGACAATGTGACCCACTAAGACAATGTGATGCACCAAGACAATGTGACCCACCAAGACAATGTGATGCACAAGACAATGTGATGCACCAAGACAATGTGACCCGCCAAGACAATGTGACCCACTAAGACAATGTGATGCACCAAGACAATGTGACCCGCCAAGGCATGCTAACCGGAAGAAGAAAAACCAGCTCACATGTTTATTTTTGAAGCAGGTGACATGAATGCACTCACTAAACATTATTATAAACAATGTAATACCAGGTAATAAAAGAAGAAAGTTTCGGGGGGTCAACGCCCCAGCGACCCTTTCTGAGACCAGGCCTCGTGGTGGATCAGGGTCTGATCAAGCAGGCTGTACTGCTGGCTCACGTAAACCGACGTAAGAACCACAGTCCGGCTCATCAAGTACTGATTTTAAATGCCTGTTCAATGTCTTCTCGAAGATAGCCAGGGGTCTCTTGGTAATCTCCCGTATATATGCTGGGAGGCAGTTGAACAGTCTTGGGCCCCTGACACTTATTTTATATGTTGAGGGTATATTGCATCTCCTGCCCATTCTTTAGCTTTCGTAGAGAATGTGCAAATTTAGCACAAATCCCTCAAGGATTTTCCATGTGTAAATTATCATATCCCTTTCTTGCCTTCGTTCCAGACAATACAAGTTAAGGAACCTCAACCGTTCCCAGTAATTTAGATGTTTAATCGTATTTATGTGTGCCGTGAAGGTTCTCTGTACATTCACCAGGTCAGCAATTTCACCTGCCTTGAAAGGTGCCGTTAGTGTACAGTAATATTCCAGCCCAGAGAGAACAAGTGATTTGAAGAGAAGCAACTGTGACTGTTGACAATTTTTTTTAAAAGTCAGTGCTCTTAAATACAAGTTTTCTCCAATAATGAGGAGAAAAAGGAGACAAATTTGAGCTTTATTGAGGAAAGGTGTCGCCAGCCAGTAGCTTCTTCAGTCCAGTACAGAGAAAAACGGTGGAAGATGAGGAGAATGAGGTAATCATTCCCTCAGCCTGGGGCTAAGGGACTGATTATCTCATTCTCCTCATCTTTCTCCGTTCGTCTCTGTATCGGACTGAACCAGCCACTGGCTGGTGAAACCATTTCCTCAATAAAGAATCGCAAATATTGCACAAGTGTTTCACTCTTCAACTTGTGGGTTATCTAACACATTACATCACAAGGTGACGAGGTGGGGAGGTACACCACACTACATAAACAAGGTGACGAGGTGGGGAGGTACACCACACTACATAAACAAGGTGACGAGGTGGGGAGGGACACCACACTACATAAACAAGGTGACGAGGTGGGGAGGTACACCACCCTACATAAACAAGGTGACGAGGTGGGGAGGTACACCACACTACATAAACAAGGTGACGAGGTGGGGAGGTACACCACACTACATAAACAAGGTGACAAGGTGGGGAGGGACACCACACTACATAAACAAGGTGACGAAGTGGGGAGGTACACCACACTACATAAACAAGGTGACGAGGTGGGGAGGTACACCACACTACATAAACAAGGTGACAAGGTGGGGAGGGACACCACCACTACATAAACAAGGTGACGAGGTGGGGAGGTACACCACACACTACATAAACAAGGTGACGAGGTGGGGAGGTACACCACACTACATAAACAAGGTGACAAGGTGGGGAGGGACACCACACTACATAAACAAGGTGACGAGGTGGGGAGGTACACCACACACTACATAAACAAGGTGACGAGGTGGGGAGGTACATCACACACTACATAAACAAGGTGACGAGGTGGGGAGGTATACCACACACTACATAAACAAGGTGACGAGGTGAGGAGGTACACCACACACTACATAAACAAGGTGACGAGGTGGGGAGGTAACCACACACTACATAAACAAGGTGACGAGGTGGGGAGGTACACCACACACTACATAAACAAGGTGACGAGGTGGGGAGGTACACCACACTACATAAACAAGGTGACGAGGTGGGGAGGCACACCACACACTATATAACAAGGTGACGAGGTGGGGAGGACACCACACTACATAAACAAGGTGACGAGGTGGGAGGTACACCACACACTACATAAACAAGGTGACGAGGCAGGGAGGTACACCACACTACATAAACAAGGTGACGAGGTGGGGAGGGACACCACACTACATAAACAAGGTGACGGGGATGGGAGGTACAACCACACTACATAAACAAGGTGACGAGATGGGAAGGGACAACACACTACATAAACAAGGTGACGAGGTGGGGAGGTACACAACACTACATAAACAAGGTGACGAGGTGGGGAGGTACACCACACACTACATAAACAAGGTGACGAGGTGGGGAGGTACACCACACTACATAAACAAGGTGATGAGGTGGGGAGGTACACCACACTACATAAACAAGGTGACGAGTTGGGGAGGGACACCACACTACATAAACAAGGTGACGAGGTAGGGAGGTACACCACACTACATAAACAAGGTGACGAGGTGGGGAGGTACACCACACTACATAAACAAGGTGACGAGGTGGGGAGGTACACCACACTACATAAACAAGGTGACGAGGTGGGGAGGTACACCACACTACATAAACAAGGTGACGAGGTGGGGAGGGACACCACACTACATAAACAAGGTGACGAGGTGGGGAGGTACACCACACTACATAAACAAAGTGACGAGGTGGGGAGGGACACCACACTACATAAACAAGGTGACGAGGTGGGGAGGGACACCACACTACATAAACAAGGTGACGAGGTGGGGAGGTACACCACACTACATAAACAAAGTGACGAGGTGGGAGGGACACCACACTACATAAACAAGGTGACGAGGTGGGAGGGACACCACACTACATAAACAAGGTGACGAGGTGGGAAGGGACACCACACTACATAAACAAGGTGACGAGGTGGGGAGGTACACCACACTACATAAACAAGGTGACGAGGCTGGGACACCACACTACATAAACAAGGTGACGAGGCTGGGACACCACATTACATAAACAAGGTGACGAGGTGGGGAGGGACACCACACTACATAAACAAGGTGACGAGGTGGGGAGGGACACCACACACTACATAAACAAGGTGACGAGGTGGGGAGGTACATCACACACTACATAAACAAGGTGACGAGGTGGGGAGGTATACCACACACTACATAAACAAGGTGACGAGGTGGGGAGGTATACCACACACTACATAAACAAGGTGACGAGGTGAGGAGGTACACCACACACTACATAAACAAGGTGACGAGGTGGGGAGGTATACCACACACTACATAAACAAGGTGACGAGGTGGGGAGGTACACCACACACTACATAAACAAGGTGACAAGGTGGGGAGGGACACCACACTACATAAACAAGGTGACGAGGTGGGGAGGTACACCACACACTACATAAACAAGGTGACGAGGTGGGGAGGTACATCACACACTACATAAACAAGGTGACGAGGTGGGGAGGTATACCACACACTACATAAACAAGGTGACGAGGTGGGGAGGTACACCACACACTACATAAACAAGGTGACGAGGTGGGGAGGTACACCACACACTACATAAACAAGGTGACGAGGTGGGGAGGCACACCACACTATATAAACAAGGTGACGAGGTGGGGAGGGACACCACACTACATAAACAAGGTGACGAGGTGGGGAGGTACACCACACACTACATAAACAAGGTGACGAGGCAGGGAGGTACACCCCACTACATAAACAAGGTGACGAGGTGGGAAGGGACACCATACTACATAAACAAGGTGACGAGGAGGGGAGGTACACCACACTACATAAACAAGGTGACGAGATGGGAAGGGACAACACACTACATAAACAAGGTGACGAGGTGGGGAGGTACACAACACTACATAAACAAGGTGACGAGGTGGGGAGGTACACCACACACTACATAAACAAGGTGACGAGGTGGGGAGGTACACCACACTACATAAACAAGGTGACGAGGTGGGGAGGTACACCACACTACATAAACAAGGTGACGAGGTGGAGAGGGACACCACACTACATAAACAAGGTGACGAGGTGGGGAGGTACACCACACTACATAAACAAGGTGACGAGGTGGGGAGGTACACCACACTACATAAACAAGGTGACGAGGTGGGGAGGTACACCACACTACATAAACAAGGTGACGAGGTGGGGAGGTACACCACACTACATAAACAAGGTGACGAGGTGGGGAGGGACACCACACTACATAAACAAGGTGACGAGGTGGGGAGGTACACCACACTACATAAACAAAGTGACGAGGTGGGGAGGGACACCACACTACATAAACAAGGTGACGAGGTGGGGAGGGACACCACACTACATAAACAAGGTGACGAGGTGGGGAGGTACACAACACTACATAAACAAAGTGACGAGGTGGGGAGGACACCACACTACATAAACAAGGTGACGAGGTGGGGAGGGACACCACACTACATAAACAAGGTGACGAGGTGGGAAGGGACACCACACTACATAAACAAGGTGACGAGGTGGGGAGGTACACCACACTACATAAACAAGCTGACGAGGCTGGGACACCACACTACATAAACAAGGTGACGAGGCTGGGACACCACTTTACATAAACAAGGTGACGAGGTGGGGAGGGACACCACACTACATAAACAAGGTGACGAGGTGGGGAGGGACACCACACTACATAAAGAAGGTGACGAGGTGGGGAGGGACACCACACTACATAAACAAGGTGACGAGGCTGGACCACACTACATAAACAAGGTGACGAGGTGGGGAGGGACACCACACTACATAAACAAGGTGACGAGGTGGGGAGGGACACCACAATACATAAACAAGGTGACGAGGTGGGGAGGGACACCACACTACATAAACAAGGTGACGAGGCTGGTACACCACACTACATAAACAAGGTGACGAGGTGGGGAGATACACGACACTACATAAACAAGGTGACGAGGTGGGGAAGGACACCACACTACATAAACAAGGTGACGAGGCTGGGACACCACACTACATAAACAAGGTGACGAGGTGGGGAGGGACACCACACTACATAAACAAGGTGACGAGGTGGGGAGGGACACCACACTACATAAACAAGGTGACGAGGCTGGGACACCACACACTACATAAGCAAGGTGACGAGGCTGGGACACCACACACTACATAAACAAGGTGACGAGGCTGGTACACCACACTACAAAAACAAGGTGTCGAGGTGGGGAGGGACACCACACTACATATACAAGGTGACGAGGTGGGGAGGGACACCACACTACATAAACAACTTGACGAGGCTGGGACACCACACACTACATAAGCAAGGTGACGAGGCTGGGACACCACACACTACATAAACAAGGTGACGAGGCTGGTACACCACACTACAAAAACAAGGTGACGAGGTGGGGAGGTACACAACACTACATAAACAAGGTGACGAGGTGGGGAGGGACACCACACTACATAAACGAGGTGACCAAGCATGGAGGTACACCACACTACATAAACAAGGTGACGAGGCTGGGACACTACACACTACATAAACAAAGTGACGAGGTGGGGAGGGACACCACACTACATAAACAAAGTGACGAGGTGGGGAGGGACACCACACACTACATAAACAAGGTGACGAGGTGGGGAGGGACACCACACTACATAAACAAGGTGACGAGGCTGGGACACCACATTACATAAACAAGGTGACGAGGTGGGGAGGGACACCACACTACATAAACAAGATGACGAGGTGGGTAGGGACACCACACTATATAAACAAGGTGACGAGGTGGGGAGGGACACCACACTACATAAACAAGGTGACGAGGCTGGACCACACTACATAAACAAGGTGACGAGGTGGGGAGGGACACCACACTACATAAACAAGGTGACGAGGTGGGGAGGGACACCACAATACATAAACAAGGTGACGAGGTGGGGAGGGACACCACACTACATAAACAAGGTGACGAGGCTGGTACACCACACTACATAAACAAGGTGACGAGGTGGGGAGATACACCACACTACATAAACAAGGTGACGAGGTGGGGAAGGACACCACACTACATAAACAAAGTGACGAGGCTGGGACACCACACTACATAAACAAGGTGACGAGGTGGGGAGGGACACCACACTACATAAACAAGGTGACGAGGTGGGGAGGGACACCACACTACATAAACAAGGTGACGAGGCTGGGACACCACACACTACATAAGCAAGGTGACGAGGCTGGGACACCACACACTACATAAACAAGGTGACGAGGCTGGTACACCACACTACAAAAACAAGGTGACGAGGTGGGGAGGTACACAACACTACATAAACAAGGTGACGAGGTGGGGAGGGACACCACACTACATAAACGAGGTGACCAAGCATGGAGGTACACCACACTACATAAACAAGGTGACGAGGCTGGGACACTACACACTACATAAACAAAGTGACGAGGTGGGGAGGGACACCACACTACATAAACAAAGTGACGAGGTGGGGAGGGACACCACACACTACATAAACAAGGTGACGAGGTGGGGAGGGACACCACACTACATAAACAAGGTGACGAGGTGGGGAGGGACACCACACTACATAAACAAGGTGACGAGGCGGGGTGGGACACCACACACTACATAAACAAGGTGACGAGGTGGGGAGGGACACCACACTACATAAACAAGGTGACGAGGCGGGGTGGGACACCACACTACATAAACAATGTGACGAGGTGGGGAGGGACACCACACTACATAAACAAGGTGACGAGGCTGGGACACCACACACTACATAAGCAAGGTGACGAGGCTGGAACACCACACACTACATAAACAAGGTGACGAGGTGGGGAGGCACACCACACTACATAAACAAGGTGACGAGGCTGGGACACCACACACTACATAAACAAGGTGACGAGGTGGGGAGGGACACCACACACTACATAAACAAGGTGACGAGGTGGGGAGGGACACCACACTACATAAACAAGGTGACGAGGTGGGGAGGTACACCACACTACATAAACAAGGTGACGAGGCTGGGACACCACACACTACATAAACAAGGTGACGAGGCATGGAGGTACACCAGGCTCTGGTGGCCTGGTGGTTAACGCTCTCGCTTCACACGGTGAGGGCCTGGGTTCGATTCCCAGCCAGAGTAGAAACATTGGACGTGTTTCTTTCCACCTGTTGTCTATGTTCCCCATCAGTAAAATGGGTACCTGGGTGTTAGTCGACTGGTGTGGGTCGCATCCTGGGACACTGACCTAAGGAGGCCTGGTCACAGACCGGGCCGCGGGGGCGTTGACCCCCGGAACTCTCTCCAGATAAACTCCAGATAAACTACATAAACAAGGTGACGAGGTGGGGAGGGACACCACACTACATAAACAAGGTGATGAGGTGGGGAGGTACACCACACTACATAAACAAGGTGACGAGGCTGGGACACCACACACTACATAAACAAGGTGACGAGGCTGGGATACCACACACTACATAAACAAAGTGACGAGGCGGGGTGGGACACCACACTACATAAACAAGGTGACGATGCTGGGACACTACACACTTCATAAACAAGGTGACGAGGTGGGGAGGGACACCACACTACATAAACAAGGTGACGAGGTGGGGAGGGGCACCACACACTACATAAACAAGGTGACGAGGTGGGGAGGGACACCACACTACATAAACAAGGTGACGAGGTGGGGAGGGACACCACACTACATAAACAAGGTGACGAGGCGGGGTGGGACACCACACACTACATAAACAAGGTGACGAGGTGGGGAGGGACACCACACTACATAAACAAGGTGACGAGGCGGGGTGGGATACCACACTACATAAACAAGGTGACGAGGCGGGGTGGGACACCACACTACATAAACAAGGTGACGAGGTGGGGAGGGACACCACACTACATAAACAAGGTGACGAGGCGGTGTAGGACACCACACTACATAAACAAGGTGACGAGGTGGGGAGGGACACCACACTACATAAACAAGGTGACGTGGTGAGAGAGACACCACACTACATAAACAAGGTGGCGAGGTGGGGAGGGACACCACACTACATAAACAAGGTGACGAGGTGGGGAGGGACACCACACTACATAAACAAGGTGACGAGGTGGGGAGGGACACCACACTACATAAACAAGGTGACGAGGCGGGGTGGGACACCACACTACGTAAACAAGGTGACGAGGCTGGGACACCACACACTACATAAACAAGGTGACGAGGTGGGGAGAGACACCACACTACATAAACAAGGTGACGAGGTGGGGAGGGACACCACACTACATAAACAAGGTGACGAGGCGGGGTGGGACACCACACTACATAAATAAGGTGACGAGGCTGGGACACCACACACTACATAAACGAGGTGACGTGGTGGGAGGGACACCACACTACATAAACAAGGTGACGAGGTGGGGAGGGACACACTACATAAACAAGGTGACGAGGCGGGGTGGGACACCACACTACATAAACAAGGTGACGAGGCTGGGACACCACACACTACATAAACAAGGTGACGAGGTGGGGAGGGACACCA
This sequence comes from Cherax quadricarinatus, assembly GCF_026875155.1. NCBI lineage: Eukaryota > Metazoa > Arthropoda > Malacostraca > Decapoda > Parastacidae > Cherax > Cherax quadricarinatus. The sequence goes on along the minus strand of NC_069401.1, from coordinate 49,782,976 downwards.
CACCACATAAACAAGGTGACGAGGCGGGGAGGGACACCACACTACATAAACAAGGTGGTGGCGCGGGGTGGGATACCACACTACATTCCCTGGTATGGTTTGTTTGTAATCGTGTCATTGCGATTTCGTGAGTCATACCTAATTATATAAGAATGAAGGAACACTGCAAAAGACCTACGGGCCCATACAAGACCAGGCAGGAAAGTGGTAGATCATTTAAATTATTATTATTATTATTATTATTATTATTATTATTATTATTATTATTATTATTATTATTTTTTAATCACACTGGCCGATTCCCACCAAGGCAGGGTGGCCCGAAATAGAAAAACTTTCACCATCATTCACTCCATTACTGTCTTGCCAGAAAGGTGCTTTACACTACAGTTTTTAAACTGCAACATTAACACCCTTCCTTCAGAGTGCAGGCACTGTACTTCCCATCTCCAGGACTCAAGTCCGGCCTGCCGGTTTCCCTGAACCCCTTCATAAATGTTACTTTGCTCACACTCCAACAGCACGTCAAGTATTAAAAACCATTTGTCTCCATTCACTCCTATCAAACACGCTCACGCATGCCTGCTGGAAGTCCAAGCCCCTCGCACAGAAAACCTCCTTTACCCCTCCCCCCAACCTTTCCTAGGCCGACCCCTACCCCTATTATTATTATTATTATTATTATTATTATTATTATTATTATTATTATTATTGTTGTTGTTGTTGTTGTTGTTGTTGTCTTCTTGGGAAAACGTGGAACATAGGAACATAAGATCGAAGGAACACAGCTAGAGGCCTACTGGCCCATGCTAGGCAGGTCCAATTTACACCCACCTACCACTACTCATGTGTCAGTCCAACCTACATATGTTTAATGCTACCCAAGTTGTTGCCACAATGACGCTACCGAGCATTTTGTTCCACTCATCTACATACTGCCAAACCAGCACTTCCTAATATCCTTTCTAAATCTATAATTTCTCCAACATGCATCCATTGCTGTGAGTCCTGTGATGATTAGATATTCCCAACAAGCTATTTTCATCTCCTTTATTTATTCCTGCTTTCCAATTGTTCTCTTCAGTCACATCTCTCATAATTTTACACCTTTCCAAAGAATGCAAGTTCCACGCATTCGGTCAATTATTGTCGTAGGAAAAATTTCTAATATGTGGAATCAACTACATTTTTTAATGCATTTAGGGTCATCATGTAACGCAAGTTAACAACCAAAATGCTTTCGAGACCAGAGTAGCAATTTCCTACTAAATATAGGTCACTGATAATGAATATCATGGCTAACGTTGTTTGTTAGCTCTACTTTTCAATATACACCAACGTGTCACAACAGGTTCCAACAGGCTTACAGCAGTGTGTTTCTTACCACACTCACAGTCTGACTGACCTTCATTATTGTTGCAGCAGTCATAGAAAGTGGTTGTGATGTGCAAGTTTAAATTTTAAGGTAGAGCTGCTAGGCTCTCGTCTTCAACAGTGGAATCTCCTAGCAGCTGATGTGAATATGTAACATGAGGGATGTAACATGTCACTTAAAATCCACTTTTTGGGCTCACATTTAGACTTTTTTCCAGCGAACTGAGTGGCAGTTAGTGACGAACATGGTGAAAGGTTTCACCAAGATATTTCAACCATGGAAAAATGGTACCAGAGCAATTGGGGCACAAGAATGCTTGCAGACTACTGCCGGACATTGGCAAGAGATGATTCTTCAGCCCACTATAAGCGTCAAGCAAAAAGGCAGAGTAGGTACGGATTCGAGTTTAAAACATACTGACACATATTGTACGTTATAATCAAATAATCTAATATTACATGTCTCGTATCTTTAAACCTATAGCCAGTAAGCATTTTCCAATACATTTGGACATGAAAATACATAAGAATTAACTAATCTCATTTATGAAGCATACAACTTTTCAAAAATTTTGGACCAGTGTTATATGGACACCAGAAATGAGCAGCATAAACTAAACAAAAACTAACCAAAAATATACAAAGGTGAAACATAACCTTGGAACTTCTATTATTTATACTTTTTTTTTATATGAAACAAAGACTGTTATTAGCTTTATCGCGAGCGCTTATGCACTGTTGTCTTGGCTTTAAATTTCTGCTAACCAGATCTTTTTTCACATTCACTAGATTTTTTAATATTCCTAGATTTTTTCGCATTCATTCTGACTAAAAACTACTTTTTTTTTTTGCTCATCATTGCCATAATTATTTCTTTTCCAAGGATTGGTAGTTTTAGGACGTTACATCGTATTGAGCTACATCTGCCACATCTCCGGCCACAGCATCAACCTATCCAGGTCATCCTGTAGCCTTATAGTGTCCACATCAACCCCACAACAAGCGAACAACTTCTCCATAAGTAAATTACTAGCTAACCTAATAACATGAAAGGTTAGAATTACTTGGAGAAATATGAGCACGGCATGAAAGATACTTATAATATTTGATTCGATGGTCAGGAAAAAGACTTTTCGAAAGGAGGTACAGAGGGGATGGCAAAAAGTATTTAAAAAGCAACAGCGGGAATAGATTATAAAATATGTGGGAAGCAAACGATCATACACGGCTTCAAGAATATGCGTGACAAAGATCATGGGACCAGGAATGATTAAACCTGGTTACGAAAACTTAGGAAGCGAGACCAGGAGATGAAACACACATAAAATACTGCGAGGAATAGACAGGGAGGACAAAGGCAGGATATTACTGAGATGGGACGCAGCAGCAAGGGGTCACAATTGGAATTGAAGACTCAGATGAATCAGAGGGATGTTAGGAAACACTTCATCAGCCATTGAGATGTCAGGAAGTGGAACGGTCTGTAAAGTGACGTAGCGGAGGCAGCATCCATACATAGTTTTAAGAAGAGGTATGATGAAGCTCATGGAGCAGAGAGAGAGAGAGAAAACCTAGTAGCGACCAGTGATGAGGCAGGGCCAGGAGCTATGAATCGACTCCTGCAACCACAATTAGATGAGTACACACACACACCACACACAGAGTTCAGGATATAGGATCCACTGTTGTGATATTTGAAGACTGAATTTTATAGGAGCACAAATGTTCAATGTCAAACAGAGACGGTGATCTAGCTTACGACAAACACAACCAACTGTATAAAAAAAATCATATAGGAAAAGAGAGGGATAGAAGGGAGAAGAGGAAAGAAAGGATAGCGAAAGACAAAGGAGTGAGAGGGAAAATGTGGAGATAAGGCAACAAAAACATAGGATTGGGTAAGGTGGAAAAAGAGATGAACCATGGAGGTGCCTTGACTTGAACGTTGAAAGATTAGAGGTCAGACTGAGACAACAGTTAAAGGAATATACATATATATATATATATATATATATATATATATATATAATATATATATATATATATAATATATTATATATATATAATATGTCGTGCCGAATAGGCAGAACTTGCCATCATGGCTTAAATAGCAACGCTCATCTTGCCATATAGGACAAGCGAAAATTTGTGTATGCAATAATTTCGCCAAAATCATTCTGAACCTAACGAAAAAAATATATTTCACTGTGTTAGTTTAGTATTAAATTACTGTAAACAAATCTAAAATATATTTAATTGGGTTAGGCTAAAATAAATTGTTCTTGTTATAATAAGGTTAGGTAAGTTTTCTAAGATTCTTTTGGTGCAAAATTATAAATTTTTACATCAACATTAATGAAAAAAATATATCTTTAAACGTATAAGAGAAAATTTTAGAAATGACTTAATTTTATATAAGTTCTTGCTAATTGACCAGTTTTACATATTCGGCACGACATATATATATATATATATATATATATATATATATATATATATATATATATATATATATATATATATATATATATATATATATATATATATATATATATATAAAGAAGGTATTGAGTGAATATAGAGGAGATGGATTACATCAACGAATAAAACGAGAAAAGTTAGAAAAAGAAAAACGAGAGTTGAAATAGACGATTTCGTAAGGCCAGGAACACAAAAACTGATGGTAAGGAAGTTCACTAAAATGAAGATACTCCTTGGTTATCCTGAAATAAGAGGCGGCTTGGTAACACTGCTATATGAAAACATAATTTTTAATCGTGATAAAGAATGAGATACTGTAGTATAGGTAATTAAAAATTAGGAAGAGTAAAATCACATATGTGTTTTGGAATAGAATATCAGTTAATTGGAAACTATCTACTGCCACCTAGAATGTTACAACTGCATCTTTTGTGAGGCAGACATGTAGGTAAGTGTCCTCACATTTGTTTTCCCTGTCTACCTGGCAGCAAATAGGTACCTGGGTGTTAGATGACTGTTGCTGGTCGCACCAGAGGAAAGAGTACCTAACAACCCCGAATGAAATAAGTCACACTACATATTTTCTTTTGTTATTCTGGATTTTTAACCATCTCTTCAGTTATTAATTCAAGGAAAATCTTTTTCTTCCATGAGACAGGAGGAAGCAAAGGAAACAAGGGATCTAGAGACAGATGTTGTTATTATAATCGTCAATAGACGGGACTAGTATCTCCTGACCCGTTAAACCTAATGGGACAGATGATGTCAGGGACAAAACTAAATTTACGAAGAGTACTGCTTATCAATACTGGACGTGTGGCAGAGGAAGGGAGTCAGAATTTCTATTTCTCATCTCTGTTCCTCCATTGCTCGCTAAATTCAATTCACCCTTCCCCTTCGCCCATTCCCCACATCCCCAACCTTCATACTAACACCTTCTCTACCCTCTTACAACCCCCAAGATCCAACATCTCCCATACCTGTCCACCCACACACTCAACACCATGCTTATCTCCCCTTCCATATTTCACTCCTCTCTCACTTCTCTGCACATTAATCTAAATAAGGGTCAGTGAAGGAAACACGACACAATGAATATACCTGTACAAGAGTAACAATATCCACGACATTTGCTTTACAATTTTTCCATTATTCAAGGTAATCTTCTACCATGCACTTGCCCACGGGATGCAATACAACCTTCAGCGTTGCAGTCAGGCTCTTATTGAACTCGAAAATATATTAGCAATTTGCAATTAGAACTGTTATCCAAATACAAAAAAAAATGTAACAAACACAGTTGAAGGATACAAAAAAAAAAAACACACACACACAAGAAGAAATAAACCAAAAGATAAGAAGAGTATTGAATAATACGACCTCATCCTCTTCATCTATAAAAACAATAGTGAAATTCCAAACGCTTTCGTGATTTCTCACATTATCAAAGACCTGTGATATAACCTGTTTACCGTGATCAAAAGGCTGAGAAAGTTATATCTAGCAGGTCCATGGTTGAGAGAAATATAATAGAATCAAGTTTCATAAAAAAAATAGTTTTGAAACTAACATGAATACTGCTTTAGGATTATACAAACTGGATTCATTTATAAGCAATAAAATTTGGGAAGAATTCAAGATACATTAGAGAAGTTAAAATCTTAAAGCTTGGGTAGAATATAAGCTATTTTTGACAGATACTTGACTATCTATCTACATCATCATAAGAAAGTCAGGTTTTGTAAGGTAACCGCAAGGTGTAGTCTCGTAGTTTATAATTTGGCACCAAAAGAATCTTAGAAAACTTACCTAACCTTATTATAACAAGTGCAATTTAGTTTAGCCTAATCCAACTAAATATATTTTAGATATGTTTACAGTAATTTAATACTAAACAAACACACTGAAATATATTTCCTCGTTTGGTTCAGAATGATTTTTGCGAAATTACTGCATACACAAATTTTCGCTTGTCTTATATGATATGCAAGATATGCGTTGCTATTTAAGCCAAGATCGCAAGTTTTACATATTCGTGACTTCTCACATTATCAAGGAACTATATGTGAGAAGTCACGAAAGCGACTCCTCACATATAGTCCTCATATATATATATATATATATATATATATATATATATATATATATATATATATATATATATATATATATATATATATATATATGTCGTGCAGAATAGGCAGAACTTGCGATCTTGGCTTAAATAGCAACGCTCATCTTGCCATATAGGACAAGCGAAAATTTGTGTATGCAATAATTTCGCCAAAATCATTCTGAAACTAACGAAAAAATATATTTCACTGTATTTATTTAGTATTAAATTATTGTAAACAAATCTAAAATATATTTAGTTGGGTTAGGCTATAATAAATTGTTCTTGTTATAATCGATACCATGCCTAACCCTTCTAGGGTAGGGTAGGTGCCTGAGCCCGAGCCTTTAGCTCATAAGACTGTCATTCCCATTAGCCCCCTTGGGGCGGGGATGGCAGACCAGAGAGGCCTAGCTTGTGGCTAGGCCTGGGGCCAGTTGGTCCCAAAGATGAGGAGGTACTTGTGCCTCCTCCCATGGGAGACTTAGGTCTCAGACGCTCCCTAAAGAGGGAGCCAAGGCCGGGCCACCACTTGGAAAAGGCCCGGGCCGGGAGAATACCGGCTAATCTTTAATAATAATAATAATAATAATTGTTGTTATAATAAGGTTAGGTAAGTTTTCTAAGATGCTTTTGGTGCAAAATTATAAATTTTTGCATTAACATTAATGAAAAAAATATATCTTTAAACGTAAAAGAGAAAATTTTAGAAAGGACTTAATTTTAATTGAGTTCTTGCTAATTGACCAGTTTTACATATTCGGCTCGACATATATATATATATATATATATATATATATATATATATATATATATATATATATATATATATATATATATATATATATATATATATATATATATATATATATAAACAACACTGCGACTAACCGAGGATTCAAACCCGTGTTGTTTTAGCCCGCATCATGGTGAGCGAAAATTCACAACGCTCTAACCCTTGGGACCATACAATCCTACAAGAATCACGCACCCAGCAGAGCTAGGTGTTGTACCGTGATCCGAAGACGAACATACAGTGGTGTGAGTGCTTCTTCATAGCTAATTTCATCTTCCTCTCCGTTTGGTGTACTAGCCTCCACAAGCAGTATATGTTGTATTGTAACCACGAACAAGCGGAATTTAATCAGTAACGACACTGGAAGTAGCCGAGAATTCGAACCCGTGTTGTTTGAACCCGCCTCTTGGTGAGCGAAAATTCCACGACACTCTAACCCAGGGGACCATAAAATCCTACAAGAATCACGCACCCAGCAGAGCTATGTTTTGTACCGTGATCCGAGGACATACGATGGTGTGGGTGCTTCATCATAGCTAATTTCATCCTCATCCCCGTTTGGTGTAATAGCCTCCATTGTAACCACGAACAGGTGGTATTTAATCAATAACAGCACTGCGACTAGCTGAGTATTCGAATCATGAGGCAGGCTAAAAACAACAGGAGTTCGAATCCTCGGCTAGTCGCAGTGTTGTTATTGATTAAGTACCACTTGTTCGTGGGTACAATAATATATAGCATGTATGTAAACACATACACATATATGGTAATTAACAAAAATTCGTGCTTCTTGTCGTCTCTTAGCACTAGGCTACAATACCGTAGTTACCAACACACACAACGGCGCCAGAGATTATGAAAGCAGTAATTACGCCAGCAGCTAATAAACAAACTAAAACATTTGCCATTCTAGAAAATAATCTCCTGTTTTATTTTTGTTAATTGCGGGTATTTGACCCGAGTTTCGCCACAGGCGAACAGAGAACAAAAGAAAATCGGAAATAACTGTTCCCTCCCCCTTCCCCCACCCAAGCTCACTGGTAAGCTTTCCTACGTATTGGTGATTCCGGAGCAAAATGAGAGATTTTTTGCTAATCTGCTAGCTTCCTTTTCAATGACGGTAATCACAGTCAGAACCAATGGATTGCGAAGGGATTTCCTGCGTTTGAATTTGATTTTTTTTTACCTAGCATATTTATCGTGCATATGTATAAAATGTTGACAAAGAAGAGCTTGATGCGAGTGAAGCAATTAAAAAAATGAATGTGTTGATTTTGATTTTTTTACATTTCCTGCACAAAGGAAATTGGCACAAGTTTTGTTTTGTATGGAGCTTTTGTTGATGGGGAATTTTACTGTGTGACAAATGTAGATTTTTCACCTTTGAAATAACAGGAAATTAAAAAAAAATGTGGAAATAAAACACAAAGTGAATTGAACAGAATGAAATTACTTACATCTATTTATTGTCCACAATCCTAATTGACACCTCCTTCCCTCCCTCTCTCTCTCTCTCTCTCTCTCTCTCTCTCTATATATATATATATATATATATATATATATATATATATATATATATATTATATATATATATATATATATATATATATATATATATATATACATATATATGTCGTGCCTAATAAGTAAAACCTGCGATCAGTGAGCAAACTTAGAAAAAAAAAATGCTCACCACAAGATACAATAGACGGTGCTCAAAAATGTACACAACTTAATTTTGACTTTAATTTGCAGTAAGTTGTGGATCCGCATTAATGGAATCATTATGTAAATTGGACCTCATTAATAAACCTGCTCTTTCATTAATACTACTAGTATACATACATATCTATTTTTTTCTATAATTGAAGACAACCAGGAATTACATATGTGAAACGCTTATTACCTGTTCTTATCGTGATTTAAGGACTATTGCCTCGGGAGGAGTTACTGCAAAGCGTAACTCTTTTAAACTGAGAATAATGACTCGTTTTCTAATTAGATTGCAATTACCCAGGCGTGCTACGGACCACGTTGTAATGAAGTGTTTGTTACAGTCATCATTCTGTCTTTGCTAAAGGGGATGCCAAGATGAAGAGTGCTCTTGATTCAAGAAATTAGAGCTTCGCCCTAACTTCCATTGGTTGAAATCTTATCACCGCTAATTCCCCCAGGCGTTGTTTGCGCCCCTACAGCCTTAGAGCTTTTCCTTGATAATAATAATAATAATAATAATAATAATAATAATAATAATAATAATAATAATAATTATAATAATAATAATAATAATAATAATAATAATAATAATAATAATAATAATAATAATAATATAGGTAGTAGGTTGGTAGACAGCAACCACCCAGGGGGGTACTACCGTCCTGCCAAGTGAGTGTAAAACGTAAGCCTGTAATTGTTTTACATGATGCTAGGATTGCTGGTGTCTTTTGTCTATCTCATAAATATGCAAGATTACTGGTACGTCTTGCTACTTCTACTTACACTTAGGTCACACTACACATACATGTACATGTTTATTTATAAACACTCCTCTGAGTTTTCTTTGATTTTATCTTAATAGTTCTTGGTCTTATTACTTTTCCTTTTATATCCATGGGGAAGTGGAATAAGAATCTTTCCTCCGTAAGCCATGTGTGTTGTAAAAGTCAACTAAAATGCCGAGAACAATGGGCTAGTAACTCCTTTTTCCTGTAATAATTACTAAAAAGAATAAGAAGAAAATTGTCAAAATGGGATGTTTGAATGTGCGTGGATGTTGTGCAAATGATAAGAAAGAGATGATTGTGGATGTTATGAATGAGAAGAAGCTTGATGTCCTGGCTTTAAGTGAAACAAAGCTGAAGGGAGTGGGAGAGTTTCAGTGGAGAGGAATAAATGGGATTAGGTCAGGGGTTTCAAATAGAGTTAGAGCTAAAGAAGGAGTAGCAATAATGTTGAAGGATAAGCTATTGCAGGAAAAGAGGGACTATAAATGTATTAATTCAAGGATTATTTGGAGTAAAATGAAGGTTGGATGTGAAAAGTGGGTTATAGTAAGTGTATGCACCTGGAGAAGAGAGAAGTGTAGAGGAGAGAGAGAGATTTTGGGAAATGTTGAGTGAATGCGTGGGGAGTTTTGAACCAAGTGTGAGAGTACTTGTGGTTGGGGATTTCAATGGTAAAGTGAGTAAAAATGTTGTGGAGGGAGTAGTAGGTAAATTTGGGGTGCCAGGGGTAAATGTAAATGGGGAGCCTTTAATTGAGCTATGTGTAGAAAGAGATTTGGTAATAAGTAATACATATTTTATGAAAAAGAGGATAAATAAATATACAAGGTATGATATAGCACGTAATGAAAGTAGTTTGTTAAATTATGTATTGGTGGATGAAAGGTTGGTGGGTAGGCTCCAGGATGTACACGTTTATAGAGGGGCAACTGATATATCGGATCATTATTTAGTTGTGGGTACAGTTAGAGAAAGAGGTAGATGGGACAAGAGGAAAATGACAACAACGAGTA
>NC_069401.1:49742695-49767695 GCF_026875155.1 Cherax quadricarinatus | reverse complement strand
CATACTGATAAAAATAAAGGCTTAAGATTTAGGCCCCAACAGGTTTAACAGGAGAATATCTGAATTTATATTTGCAGGTGGCTTATCTGATGCAAGCAAATTTAAGATATTTGCTTAATATGTCTGGTATCTTATTTACATTAAAAATATTCCTTGACGTATTACATGGGCTATCTCTATTTTTCTCAGTGAATGAACAATCAGTTGTATAGTTTTAAAAAAAGTGGCCATAATGTTGAACACATACTTTACTTACACTATGATCATCATACAGCCAAACTGCCAGAAATACTTGAACGAAGTCTTAACCTATTACAATGTCAGTCTGTCGGTTCATAATGCAAGTTGCTCACGCAAGTTGCATATGCAATTGCTCTTACAAGTTGCTCTGTCAAGATTCTTATCTACATCCATGTTATCACAGTGAGTTATAGACATTCATCATTTATTCTACTTCTCTCCTAATATTATTCCTAAGATATTCCCAACTTATATTCTACATTTTCCATTTGGGTGCTTTTTGTGGTCGACATAATGACGATGGACGGCATCACTGAATGATGGAAACCATAAAATTGTACATTAATTCCCCTTTCACTGATTTTTTTAGTATCTGTACCTGGCTTCTCCAATAAGCATGTTAATAGAGTCAGTATGTGAGTCATGAGCCACAGTGAACAGAGAGTCAGTATGTGAGTCATGAGCTTCAGTGAAGAGATAGTCAGTATGTGAGTCATGAGCCTCAGTGAAGACACAGAGTCATTATGTGAGTCATGAGCCACAGTGAACAGAGAGTCAGTATGTGAGTCATGAGCTTCAGTGAAGAGATAGTCATTATGTGAGTCATGAGCCTCAGTGAAGACTCAGAGTCATTATGTGGGTCATGAGCCTCAGTGAATACAGAGTCATTATGTGAGTCATGAGCCTCAGTGAAGACACAGAGTCATTATGTGAGTCATGGCCTCAGTGAAGACACAGAGTCATTATGTGAGTCATGAGCCTCAGTGAAGACACAGAGTCATTATGTGAGTCATGGCCTCAGTGAAGACACAGAGTCATTATGTGAGTCATGAGCCTCAGTGAAGACACAGAGTCATTATGTGAGTCATGAGCCTCAGTGAAGACACAGAGTCATTATGTGAGTCATGGCCTCAGTGAAGACACAGAGTCATTATGTGAGTCATGAGCCTCAGTGAAGACACAGAGTCATTATGTGAGTCATGAGCCTCAGTGAAGACACAGAGTCATTATGTGAGTCATGAGCCTCAGTGAAGACACAGAGTCATTATGTGAGTCATGAGCCTCAGTGAAGACACAGAGTCATTATGTGAGTCATGAGCCTCAGTGAAGACACAGAGTCATTATGTGAGTCATGAGCCTCAGTGAAGACACAGAGTCATTATAAGAACATAACATAAGAACATAAGAAAGGAGGATCACTGCAGCAGGCCTGTTGGCCCATGCTCGGCAGGTCCTTTACAATTCATCCCACTAACGAAACATTTTCCCAACCCAATCCTCAATGCTACCCAAGAAATAAGCTCTGATAACTCTATCCACTCATATGCAAGTCCCACTCAAATCCAACCCCTCTCACTTATATATTTATCCAACCTAAATTTGAAACTACCCATTGTGGTCGCTAGCACCGAGTTCCTCTGAAATTTCTAAATTATTAACAAGGGATTTATTGTTTGCCCTAACTAAGTCAAGCAGGTTATTACCCCTTGTAGGTTATGTCACAAACTGCTTCAAAAACAATCCTGAACTACTTCTAAGAAGTCGTATGATTCTAAATTCCCAGTCAAGAAATTCCAATCAATATGACTAAAGTTAAAGTCTCCTATTATTACATTATCGTGCCTTGTGGCCCTAACAATTTCCTCCCATACTAGTCTCCCTTGGTCCCTATCTAAGTTTGGGGGACGGTATATAACACCTAAAATCATGCCCCTCTGAAAATTCTATCCAAACAGATTCTGTATGTGTTTCTTTAGACTTAATACCCGTTTTTATGCAACAGTTCAAGCGATCTCGGACATACAATGCCACCCCATCCACCTTCCCGATACTTCTATCTACTTGGAACAATTTAAAACCCTGAATGTGACATTCCGCAGGCATATCCCGATTTTTCATGTTGAACCACGTCTCAGTTAAGGCAAATACATCAATGTTACCTGCACTAGCAACTAGTCTCAACTCATCCATCTTATTCCTAGCTCTACGACTATTTGTGTAATATATATTTAAGGACCCTCCTTTTTCTTTACCCTTCCTGCTCCTTACTGAGTCATGAGTCATGGCCTCAGTGAAGACACAGAGTCATTATGTGAGTCATGAGCCTCAGTGAAGACACAGAGTCATTATGTGAGTCATGAGCCTCAGTGAAGACACAGTCATTATGTGAGTCATGAGCCTCAGTGAAGACACAGAGTCATTATGTGAGTCATGAGCCTCAGTGAAGACACAGAGTCATTATGTGAGTCATGAGCCTCAGTGAAGACACAGAGTCATTATGTGAGTAATGAGCCTCAGTGAAGACACAGAGTCATTATGTGAGTCATGAGCCTCAGTGAAGACACAGAGTCATTATGTGAGTCATGAGCCTCAGTGAAGACACAGAGTCATTATGTGAGTCATGAGCCTCAGTGAAGACACAGAGTCATTATGTGAGTCATGAGCCTCAGTGAAGACAGAGTCATTATGTGAGTCATGAGCCTCAGTGAAGACACAGAGTCATTATGTGAGTCATGAGCCTCAGTGAAGACTCAGAGTCAGTAACAATGGAAGAGTCAAGTTCAGTGTCATAAGTTAACTTTGGTACCATTAATTTAGTAAACAGTTCAATTAGGAATGTAGGAGGAAGAGAGAAGAGAAAAATGAAAAGGAGGTAGAGGAAAGCGGATGGGCAGAAGGAGTATAAAAGTAAATTGATGAGGAAAAGGGGAGATGAAGAGGATGAGAAGTGTTGAAGATTAAAGTGGATGTGAAGGAGAGTGGTCGGAAGAGGAGATTTCTTGGGGAAAAGATGAGAAAGGAGGGAGGGGGGCAGAAATGGATAGAAGAGGAGGAAGAGGAGAGTGCATGAGAGAAAATGAGTGGAGGGGGAATAAATGGATAGAAAATGAGAAAACGTAAAGTGCATGGGGAAAGATGAGAGAAGAGAAGGCAGAGGTGATTGGGGGAGTGGATAGGGAGGAAAAAAAATGGTGGAAAATAAATGTACTAGTGGAGACAAATAGGAGGAATGGGGAGAGGGGTGAGGAGAGGGGAAAGAGGAAAGCGCGCAGACAGGTGTAGGAAACGGGAAGATAAACGGAAGGGGGAGAGGCATAGGGAGGAGGGAGAAAATAGGGTGCGCGGCTGGGAAGAGGGAAGAAGGTAAGGGCAAAGGAAATGAATGGAAAAAGAAAGGGAGTAGTAATAGTTGAGAGGGAGGGAGTAGTGAAAGGAAGGAGGGAGGCAGGTAGAGAAGGAAGCAAGGAGACAATGAGAGAAAATGGAAAAGGGAAAGAGAGGCAGGTAAAAAGGCAGGTAGGTAGCAAGGGAGGTAAATAGGAAGAGAGGGAATTCATTTTTTGGGGAGGGAGGGATGTATGGAAGGAAAGAGAGAGGGCAACTGCGAGGCAAGACGTGGAGAGAGTGAAGTATGGGATGGTGGGAGGGAAGAGGAAAGGGAGAGAGGAAGGAAAGAAGGAAGGGTGTCATGTAATACAGGGAAGGAGGGACGGATAAACACACGAAGATAACAAGGAAAGAATTGTGCGTGATAGAGAGAGCTAATTTTGAGCCTAACTATGCCTAAAGAGAGTGAGAATGAGTGAATGGAACAAGAATGTGTCACATCAACCAGCGCCTCCTGTTCACTTCTTATTCATTTTAGTGTTCTTTACACTTTCCCTCTGTTCATACTTTTGCCTTTTTCTTAACATCTATGAATTCCCCTATTTCATATTTTTCAGTCTCACCCTACACTCCCCTTGCTTCTTCCCTTGCCTTCCTATTGTTTTAATATTATATTTTTCTCTTATTATCTTCTTCTCTTATATCTTCGTTAGTCTGTGTCAAGTAGCAGAAATAGTATTAGCAGAAAAACAAATAATGAATTTAAATATCATAGGAATGCATTTATAAACTTGAATACATCTGTAACCATCTACGGTAACTTTTAAATGTTGATAAGCACATTTATGTAGCAACTTGTAATATAAACAGACTGGTCAAGGACTGGGCCACGGGGGCGTTGACCCCTCGGAACACCCTTCAGGTAGATAGGATGATGTAATTGCCAGGCTTAGGTTTGGTTACAAGTACTTCAGAGAGTCTCGTATATACAATGACGATAATCAGTCTAAATGTAAATTACTTATACTTTCGTGTGGTCACTTTCTTGAACACTATGTGCCTGTCAACTTATTGAAGATTGTATATGATATGCTAAGTATTTTATTAGGCAAAATAAGATATCATAAATTTTGAGCAAGCATCCAGTACAACACATAAAATATAAATTGCTAATGTATACGAGGATGTATTCCCATTTATTCTTTTTAATGTTTAGTTCTTGGGTCTTTTGTGTGCCCATGTGCTCTTGCGCTACCGTTCACAGGATGGATATAGGTGCACAATTCACTAGCAGCTTTGGTGGAAAATCTAAAGCTCACCTAATCCTCTTGTTTCTTTTCTTTTCTCTGTTTTCAACCATGCATCTCCCTTTTCATACCTCGCCTTACTGTTATATTTTATTTTTACACTCTTGTTCCCCATTAACTGAGAATCTCACCATATCATGGAAGAATAAATTGTTGTCCCAATAAGAAGCTTTTGAGAAAAATATCTTTGCTTTTAGATTAGCAGCTATGACGACTTAGCTGCTATTATGGCCTATATTTTCTGTAGCCATGTCGGAATTGTTGTGAACTTAAAATTGCGAGACAGTCAGTTTAGCCCTCTTTGCTCCTTATCTAATTTATTCTCCATTAATCATGTTCACATTTTGTTTTCATTTATGTATTTTTCTCTGTCTTGTCTTGTTGACGTTTCCCTACGTTTGATGTACCATGCTTAGTACACCCCGTTTATGTCAGAGTAAAGGTACAATGTACTAACAGGGAGATATACACCAGGAGTTGAATGTCTCTCAGTTTATAAACAGTGAAAGCTTAATTTAATCCCGTTTTTTAAAGGATTAATGAATATCCTTGACTGGTGGTGAACAGGATGTATGTAGCTTTAAAATCTTTCTACTAGTCGCCAGGCTTTAAAGCCAATTAAGCAACCACGATAAGCATGAGTCAGTATGGAACTTTTTTCTAATTAGGATCACTCAGGAGTTCCAATAAGTTAATGATGAAATTCCTTTGTGAACGAAACATCGTCAAATAATAAAAGCTCTAGTCTGCTTCTGTCTTATATGTCTAGATTTCATTTACTTAGGAGGCAAAGTGCTAATGTATATGGGTAATACAAAGACACTTATATAACAAAAGCGTATCACTCAAGAAGACTTGATAAAGCTCTCTTTGAGCGAAACGTTGTCTTAATAAAGACGCTGCTTCAAGTGTCTTTTCATTACCCATATCCCATTCAGTTTATTCTCAGTTGTTTTGTGATAGTCTTAGCATTTTGTCTCGAGAAATGAGAAAATTTCTGGTGGTGAGCGTTTTTGTTATACGATGACCATTTCGGTGCAGCTTCTGGCTTATTAGTCCATCCAGATTTTTTTTAATGTATTAGAATACGTATTGGTAGTGTAACATTAAAAGCCTATCGACTACATGACTTTTATTTAGGCTGCTTGTCACTTGCATACCACGAGTCAAGAATTGGTTAATCATTAAAATAGTGATTCAGGTGTACTCTCTATACATATATAGGTTGAGACAACTATATTATTATTTTTTACAGGGGTGGAGGAGTAAGCCAGTGGAAGGCCTCGGTCAGATGACCAAAAGCTCCAGTGAAGGGTTATCATATGACTAATTAGACCCGCGTTAGGAAACAATTGCCTTGTTTCCTGACGAATCTTACCTAGATTCTCACCTTTCAGTATATATACCTTTGGATATACGCATATAGACTAAGAGATGCGCACCTCTAGATATACATTTATCGGTGTATATGCTCAAATTTATTCACATCTCTGGTATACCCTAACTCAGATTTTTCACTGATTTTCTTAATTTTTTAATGTTTTCCTTTATCGCCACATAAAAAAAATATTTACATGTTTTCGTGCGATTTCTTATTACATTTATCTTTGACCTTTTCTATTTCAATTTTATTTTTCGGTGACATTTATAAAAGCGATATAAAGTTGAATGACTATATTGCATAATCATATTTCCTATAATTCATGTTAATTAATGAATCTTATTTACATTAGTTCCTCATCATGGCTGGAATGAATAACTATTTTTCCCAGTAGAGAGTCTTCAAGGACCCGCCTTGATACTGCTGAAGGAACCCTCTTATCCATGGAATATAAGCTATACTCACTGGGTTAGATGGTTATAATCACAATCATAATTTTAAATGGGGTGGACCGGTAAGCCAGAGAAGGCCTCAGTCAGATGACGAATAGGTACAGCTGCAGGTTATCGTATAACTAAGACCCGCGTCAAGAAACGCTTGTCTTGTTTCCTGACAAACCTAACCTAAGTTAACCTAACCTATCCTCACTTTCCTTGGGTCTGTCCTAATTACCTTCCAATTCTCTAGCACTCTATTGCCCCTACGGTTTTTCGTCCTCTACATGTATTTAATTATAGCCTCAATTTACAGCCACATGTTGCCAGTGCTTTGTCTAGCCAGCGTTCTTCAGTCACTCGTTTCCAGTTATTCAAATCTATTCAGTAGCTTTCACTTATTCATTTTAAATTACTTATCCCTCGTTAGTTCACTCTTTTAGCAACTCTAAGCCAACATCTAATTTGTTAACGTTACCCAAAATCTTCGAAAAACTAATTCATAAGCCAGTATACTTTTGCCTATTGTTCCCACAATGTACTTAATCTCTGCCAGTTTTGTTTCAGGTCAGGAAAAGAAAGTGCGAATGATGCAATTATAAAAATGCTTGACTAATTTATGAAGCTCTCGAAAATAATTAATTTTCAGTAGGTATCTTCAAAGACCTTAGGAAAGCTTTCATACAGTAGACCACAACATCGTGCATCTTAAACTAGAACATTATGACATCAGAAGTCATACTCTCGCATGCTTAAGGTTCTACCTTAACAGCAGACATCAATATGTCTCTATCAAGGGCATAACCATCAACCTAGGTGCCTCAGGGCAGTGTTCTTGACTCTTGCAGTTCCTCATATACATCACATACCTTCCCAATGCAGATGACACAGCTTTTATCATCCATTCAAATCCAAATTCTCTCAATAGTGATGAGGTCATGAAAATATCTACTTGGATGACTACTAATAAACTACTATTTGACAAGATCTTCAACTTAATGTTTTGGGAACAGACCTGCAAATGTCGAAACAAATATGATGATTAACGATTCTCCCATTGTAAGACAATATAAGGGAAAATTCTTCGGTTTGTACCTTGACAGCAACTTGAAACACAACGTTCACGTTCAGCACAACTAAGGTCTCCAAAACAGGATACTTTACTATGTTCCTCAAACTGCACCACTTAGCAAGTTTATTCTTTTCTCTGAGGATGAGGGTCCCCAGGATAGTTCTAGAGGTGGTACCTCCCTATATTTATACACACACACACACACACCACACACACACACACACAAACAACACATAAAATAACATCACACAACAACACAATCACACACACACAAAAATATACAACATCCCAACAACACACCATACCACACCACACAACTTATTATTAATATTAATACGAGATATATTATAAAAAAAGTATATATAAACTAGAATATATTATTAAAAACATTCGCCAGGCCCCATTGATCACTTCTACGCACAAGGGTTGGGTACTTTATAGCAGGAAGAGTATGCAGAATGGTTTGAAGTGATGCAATTATCTTGTGACCTGAAGAGTTGACATTTACGGAGATGAGGAGGTTGACGATGATCATGTGACCACGTTGTGGTATGTCTGTGATGGTTGGGTTGTGTGCTTTGCCTGGTTGATCATCATGTAGGTAATGTTTTAGAAATTTTGTAGTTTCAGTGTTACGTTCTGTTGTGTCGGTGACGGCGATTAGCGAGGCTTCTAGACACCGTCGGCGTCTAAGGTCTTGTTCGGTGAGAACGATTTCTGCCTCGTCCCAGTTCAACAAATGCCTCGTGGAGTCTCTGTGGAAGACACTGGCGTATCTTAAGTCGTTCTCACTAAACAAGACCTTACACGCCGACGGTGTCTAGAAGCCTCGCTAATCGCCGTCACCGACCCAATAGAACGTAACACTGGAAACCATAAAATTTCTAAAGAATTAGCATACATGATACTCAACCAGGCAAAGCAACCACTTACCCAGCAACATAGGAGTCACATGATCTCATTGTCTACCCGTCCTCATCCCAATATGACATTCTTCAGGTCACTATGCATCACTCACACCTCCCTCTCCGCCTATATATACTGTCAACCTCTGTATGTTACAAGTGATCAAGGCCTCAGGACCGAAACGCTTTCTAATAAATGTCCTAGTGTTTTTCTGAACCAACTTGTCGTTATTTATTACCAAGGTTTATACCAGCAAAGGCCTACATCAGGGACTTACCAGAAGACAAGGCCGTAGTCAAACTTGACGTTAGAAATGCTTTTAACATGATGAAAAGAGATGTGGTCTTGCCAGCCGTTCGGGATCGGTTCCCCAGTCTTTTTCTCTTCATTTTCAACTGGCTACAGCAAACTCTCATTTCTTTTGTTTAGCGAACATGAAATTCCATCATCAGAGGTTGTTCAGCAGGGTGACCCACTCGCTGCACTTCTGCTTGGCGGTAACAGAGCTAACTTCCAGCCTGCGCAGTGAGCTCAACATCTGGTATCTGGATGATGGCACTTTGGCGGGTATTGAGGAGTCCCTGCTAGAGGGCCTACAACTGGTGAAGACAGGGAGAAGCCTTGGAACTCATCCTCAGCTCCTCCAAGTGTAAAATCATCACAACAAACCTGGAAATAATCAGAGCTGTGCTAACGGTCCTTCCAGAAGTCTCTACCACCACTCCATCCCAGAGCACCCTCTCGGGAGCACCGCTGGGTCGTCAGGCCATCGACACAGTCCTCAAGAACAAACTGAATGACCTGAAGGGAATGGAGAGAATAAGGGATCTTGATGCCCATGATGCCCATGGTGCCCATGATGCCCATGATGCCCTGTATCTCCTCACAAGATGTCTTACTCTGCCAAGACTCACTTCCTGAGGTGTGCACTCTCTTTTGACAACCAAACACTCAGCAAATATGACTCATTCCTGAGATCAGTTCTTAAGAAGACACTGAATCTATCACTGAAAGATCAGCAATGGGATCAGGCAACTCTCCCAGTGCGACTGGAAGGTATAGAAGTGCGCAAGGCAACGCAGGTATTTTTACCTGCATTTCTGTCCTCGTGTTTGGCTTCCACTGGACTAGTCAAGGGAATTGTCCCAGAACGCTTGAGATGCGCGGTAGGATCTCATGACCCCAGATTCATTGAAGCAGCCGTGAGGTGGGACACTCTTACAGACTGCTCCAGTAAACCAGCTCCTCCCAAAGAGCAAAAACAGTCCCACTGAGACAAACCGATCATGGAAAAAATCGCCAACACAGTGCTCACCAACGTTTCAGGAAGGTATAAAGCTCGTCTCCTAACGGTGATGGCACCACATTCAGGAGATTTCCTTTTAGCTGTTCTCAATTCCTCCCTGGGCACTCGACTCGACCCACAGGCCTAGCGCCCCCATACTCACCGAACATAGGTGTATTTGCTGCAGGGCGAAGGCTAATCAATTAGGACTTCATAGTCTCGTGTGTCACACATCAGAAGGGAAGTATGCTAGACATGAGGAGGTCAAAGGCATCATAAAGAGAAGTCTCGCCACCGTTGCACAGCTCAACGGGAACCCCAAGTACAGAGGTCTCACAGAAGTCAAAAGCGTCTTGATGTAGCCACTATGCTACCCTGGAAGGATGGTAAGCAGATTGCCTGGAACTACACCTGTGCTGCCACATTGGCAGACACCTACTTGTCTTACTCTGAAGCTGAAGGGGGTGGAGCCGCCAGCTACAGGGAGACCCAGAAGACCCGCAAATATGAAGGCCTTACCCCTTTGCTATAACTTCATCCCAGTGGGGTCGGAGACCCTTGGAGCATGGGGCAAGTGTGCTCTGAAGTTCCTCAAAGAGTTAGGTGAAAAACTCATCACAGAAACCAAGGATCACACAGCGGCCAGCTTCCTCTTTGAGAGATTCAGTGTTGCGATCCAGAGTGAAATACCTACAACATTCTGGGCACACGGCCGACCGCCGGTAAGCTGGACGAAGTATTGGAGATGTAGCTCTGAGATGTTATCTATGTTGTTCTACTCCCTATTTTATTTTTGTCAATGAATTTTGTCTTTAAATAAAGTCTACATAGAATATAGAATATAGAAGGTGGTAGGAGAAGACAATATCAAACAGCTCTGGGGAGAACCTTAAGTTTCCCTTGAAGTAAGTTTATTCTTTACTCTGTCTGTTGTCTTTTTCCTGTCTCATAAACATGCAAGATTTCAGATACGTCTTGCTACTTCTACTTACCCTTAGGTCACACTACACATGCATGTACAAGTATATATATATATATATACACCCCTCTCGGGTTTCTTCTCTTTTCTTATTAGTTCTTGTTCTTGTTTATTTCCTGTTATCTCCATGGGGAAGTGGAACAGAATTCTTCCTCCGCAAGCCATGCGTGTCGTAAAGGCGAATAAAATACCGGGAGCAAGGGTCTTGTAACCCCTTCTCCTGTATATATTACTAAATTTATAAAGGGAAACTTTTGTTTTTTTTTTATATACATGAATATATAGGACCATCAATTTTGTTCTGAAAATCTTCGGATAGCTGCATAGGAACTCATAGGCATAACAAATGACAAAAATTTCTTCGATATCCCCCGCATTCGATTCAACCTAAGTCAAAACTTAATGTGCGAAAGAAGCTCTCAAATATGGAACTCTTTTCCTGAAGATTCCAAAATGATCTGTCTACCAACCACTTTAAAACTACTGTTAATTATCACCTCCTTACCTTAATGTGATTCTTGACAATTATGATAATTCCTGAAACTGGTTTGTTTCTTAGAATCTCATCTCTGTTATTCTTGTTACAGATTTTTCTGTCAACTCCCATATATTGTAAGTCAAAATGCATTCCGTTTTCTTAGATGTAACTGATAGTGTTTTACATAGTGTTTTATAATGTGGTATCTCATTATATATTTTGAATTATAATTTAAGTAACTATTACCATTCGCCCTGTTAAAACTGGCCAACTGTTTTTTAAAATGATATCTCACTTATATCTTGTAATCATTTTCTTAAGTTCCTATTAATACCGTGTATTAAACATCATAGAAAAATAAATAAAACTATGAATATTTTAAGTACAGAGATGCTATGCATTCTCTAGGCCTTCACGTCATTGTATGTCCTCAACAGTAATACTTAAATATAGTTAAGTATTTGCATTTGTATTTAAACAACATTTGTAATAACCACTACAAACGTTATAACAAATTGTCTTACAAAAAATTCCTAAAAATGTCATTGACATAAAATTGTTAGAGTGAATGTCAGAGATTGAAAACTTTAGAAACTTAATTAAATAATCATCCAGTTGTAATAAGTTCATTTTATGCTTGTCCGAAATGTTCTGCATAACCAGAGGCTTCTATAACGTATGCCAGTAATGTTAACTAATGCTATATTAATTGTTTAGTATACTTTTAAGAAATAAAAAAAATTATTATTATTATTTGTATTATTATTATTATTATTATTATTATTATTATTATTATTATTATTTATTATTATTATTATTATTATTATTAATCTTTACTAAGCAATAACAAATTTCATATTTTCGTTTCCAGGGCCTTAGTCTTAGATCGTCGATTCCTGAGATTATATAAGTGCAAATAATAATAATAATAATAAAATAATAATAATAATAATAATAATAATAATAATAATAATAATAATAATAATAATAATAATAATAACAATAATAATAATAATAATAATAAATAATAATAATAATAATAATAATAATAATACTATTGCACACTTTATTGTTTGTGATGAATACATGTATCTTGATGTATATGCACTGAGAGCAACAATGCATGCGCACTTGCAGGGGTGAAGAATATTCTCGGAACGAATTCGCTTAGAGATTAAAAATTATATTTCTCTGTGGCTAAGACAGTCTGTCAAGTGCCTTAAACAGTAATTATGTGACTGTGTATTATAGAGCTTCATGGCTTCCCCTACTCTCAGAATTGATGCCATTTCTTGTAGTGGTTCTCAAGCCAGTGAAACCAAAAATCGTCAAGAAAAGAAAACTTCTGGAATCAAAGATTTATGACGAAAAGTTTTAAGGCCAAAACTTAAAGGCGAACGCTTTAAGGCCAATGCTTGATGAACAAGGCTTTAGAATCGAAGCTTTAAAGCAAGAAAGGTTTCAGTGGTCAAAGCTTAAAAACAAAAGCCTTAAGAAGAAAGTTTCAAGACGCATATTTGAACGCTATTGGAAGTTATTTTACTGACGTAATTTGAAATTTGGCTCTCCTAGTCATCCTTTCTCTCCCCATCCCCCTTTCCTCTCCTCCTTCTCATTCCCCTTCCGTTAAATTCAGGGGACGGGGGTTGGGGTAGGTGGGGATAGCAAGAGGGAATTTTAAGACGAAACGACCTATTTTGGTGCATATATGAAAGCGATTTGGACGTTATTTCCTCCTTGCCTAAATTTTAATTTTGAAGCTCATCCCGGCTCTTCCCTAACCCAGCCCCCCCCCCCATCCCTCGGCCTGCCCGCCTGAAGACCATCGATCAGCCGGTTGAAATATGGACACTGATATCGGCATTCTGTCCGCCTGCCCCCACACCAAAGATTAAAGGTTCAAGTTTCACTATGGTGGCAGAAAAGGCTTTGGAAAAATGTACAGTAAACAGCCGTTAAACCTCGGCTGAGATAACAGAGAAATGTAAGTATCATGAGAGCTTTTTTTTTTTTTTCTCGAAGAGCATTTTCCAAAATATTTGCTTCACAAGTGTGCTGTTTTTAAATTATTCGAAGTTGCATCTTCAAGATATGATGAATTTTTGATCATTATTCATTATATCATCATTATTACGGTGCATGTGTTCACACACACACACACACTCTATATATATATATACATATATATATATATATATATATTATAATATATATATAATATATATATATATATATATATATATAACACATATATATATATATATATATATATATATATATATATATATATATATATATATATAATATATATATATATATATATATATATATATACACATATATATATATATATATATATATATAATATATATATATATATATATATATATATATATATATATATATATATATATACACACAGAAGAAGGGAAGTATGCCAGACATGAGGAGGTCAATGACATCGTAAAGAGAAGCCTCGCCACAGCCCGTTGCCCAGCTCAACGGGAACCCCAAGTACAGAGGTTTGATGGCAGTCAAAAGCGTCCGGATGGAGCCACTATGCTACCCTGGAAGGATGGAAAGGAGATTGCCTGGGACTACACCTGTGCTGCCACATTGGCAGACACCTACTTGCCATACTCCGTACTGGAAGGGGGTGAAGCTGCCAGCCACAGGGAGACCCAGAAGATCCGAAAATATGAAGACCTTCCCCTTGCTATAACTTCATTCCAGTAGGGTCGGAGACCCTTGGAGCATAGGGTAAGTGTGCTCTAAAGTTCCTCAAAGAGCTGGGTGAAAAGCTCATCATAGAAACCAAGGACCACAGGGCGACCAGCTTCCTCTTTCAGAGACTCAGTGTTGTGATCCAGAGAGGAAATGCCTGCAGCATTTTGGGCACGCGGCCCACCACAGGGGTGCTGGACGAAGTATTTGAGATGTAGCTCTGAGTTACCTATGTTGTTTTACTTTCTGTTGTATTTTTGTTAATGTTTGGCCAATGTATTTTGTCTTTAAATAAAACATACTTGAAATATAGGGGGTGGTAGGAGAAAATTCTCAAACAGCTCCAGGGAGAACCTTGAGTTTTCCCTGAAGCAAGTTTATTCTTTTCTCTGAGGATGAGGGTCCCCAGGACAGTTCTAGAGGTAGTACTCCCTTATATATATATATAAATTATTATATTATATATAATATATATATAATATATATATATAATATATATATATATATATATATATATATATAATATATATATATATTAATAATATATATATTCGGCAAGAAGAGCGTTGCTTTTTAAGCCAAATTCGCAAGTTTTACCTGTTCGGCACGACATATATATGTCTCTCCCAAATGATATCGGAACGCCTTTTTCTGGAGAAGTGTTCAGTTTTATTCAGTATCATTAAGTGTTATTAATCAGTTGTCATTGTTATTAGGTGTTATTCAGTAACATTCAGCGTTATTCAGTGTTATTCACTGCCATTTAGAAATATGTCACATTCAAATTACATAGGTAGGTCACAGGTAAACGAGAACATGAGCCGCCATGTGAGAATATGAGCCATAGTGGAGTGATATGAGTCACTTTAGAGAGAACATGATCTCAAGAGTTGGGATATAAACAAAAACAAAGATGGCGTCTGTGTCGAATGTAAAACTGGTGCTTGGTGGTGACTTTATGCTAGTATAAACATCCTTGTCTCTTATCATTTTGTTATGATTTGAGAAAGTGTGTTACACAGGCGAAACGTTGCATCAGTAACATTTTTTTCTGCATTTCTGTTTTCAACCAGCATAAATATTTAACTAGTTAATATGAGTGTAAATATGATGTAACTTCGAAACTTCAAAGCCAGTTGATTCAGTCGTCGAAGTAGCGTGAGTCGGTATAAGTGGCAACGTTACTTTCGGTATAAATGGCAACTTACTCTCTTCTTTTACAACTAAACGTCAATTCGGGAACGTCCAATAAAAATTCCTCTCCGAATTGTGGATTAGTTGTGAATTTTACTGGACGCAACTTCTTAATAGCTGGATGGCATGTCGACAAGATAGGTAACACAAACACACTTAGAACAGAGCAAGCATTTATTAAGACAACGTTTCGCTAAAAGATAGCTTCATCGAACCAGATGACTCGATAAAGTTTCCCTGAGCGTAGCGTTGTCTAAATACTGCCTTACTTTAAGTGATATTATTACATTACCTAGCTTCTTCATGTCAAAAATGCGTATTAAACTCGGGTGTATAGAGTGAGTAACTTAGAAAATTATGCATTGTAATATCCAGGGAGTCATTTCTTCTCTGCGTACATTTATTTGTAAAATTATCTAATTCAGGTTAATTCTTAAAATTTTATGTTCGGTCTACGAGCATGTCACTTTCTGTAATATCTTTCTTAGAATTCCAGGAGCATAAGAGCAAGTCTCCTTACACCTGTTACCTACAAGTGGATAAGTAAGACACATGTAAAATACTTGGTTATATTTCTTCTGAAACGTTTCGCCTGCAGAGTAGGTTTCATCAGTTGAACACAGAGGAGACAGCAGAAGCAGTGGAAGTGCATCGATGATGTGATAGGTTCCATCAGTCTCGATGACCACAACAAAACTACTTCGTGTACTAAGTATATGTTCACTGAGTAATAAACTGGTAGCTGGGCATTAGTCTCCTTACCACTGCTGCCATAATTCATCATCTACTAAATAGGTAGCTAAGTGTTAGCCTACTGTTACGGCTCGTATCCTGGGGTTCATAGAACCCCTTAGAGCTGCATTTTGATATGAAATGAGCTAAGAAAATAGAGCGGGCTGTTCCCCGAAGACTGTGGGTTAGTGTTTAAATTTCTGTAGATCACACTGGGGAAGAGGCCGTGCTTCCCAGAGCCATGAAGGTTTAGGTTATATCCACAAAGGTCTTTAATGATCGTCTATCAATGGGACAACTATTAAGTCGACTGATAGACTATCTTGCAGTAGAGCAGCGGTGAAATTGGCGGATATTTTTTCAGTAACGAACAACGTAGCCGTCGACAGTTGGTCCATCAAGCAAAGGAACAAAACAAAGCTGTCGCCAGGTGAACCGTCCAGAAGCTGGTGAAAATGGAACCATCTATAGACGGAACGTCCAGAAATGGGACGAAGCCGTTGATAGACTGTGTATACAGCGACAGTGACACAGCGACACAACCAGTATGAGTCCGACTATAAAGGAAAGATGACGCTAAACCAGCTCGTGCCGACCTGCATGCAGCCATGAGCATCATAATGCCCTGCGAATTTTTGTTATTATTATTATTATTATTTTCTGGGGGGGAAGGGGATGTTGTGCTCGCTTCTAATTATCGTGAAACCGCGGCAATTTAGCATCCTCGGCTGGCTTTGATGTAACGAGATTTTATGCAACACTGAATTCCCAATTTATGAATGGAGAATGGCGCAATGATGCAAATATACAAACGCCACGTCTCTCCTCTCTCTCTCTCTTCTCTCTCTCTCTCTCTCTCTCTCTCTCTCTTTTCGCTTTTTCTCTCAGTGCCACAGGGACATACACATTATGTAGAGGGTGACTTCCGTATTTCTCAAGACCTTGTGGGCCAGAATTACCCGACCTTCTCATATGGTGGGTTACGTCTGCCTGTTGATGCATCAACAAATCTCTGGACATGAAATCATTTCCAAACCGGGATTTGTAAATCGAAACAGCGATAAAACATTGTATTTTTTCATATCTCTATATATGTGTTTTTGTGCTAAAAAAAAATAAAGGAGAGAGAGAGAGAGAGAAAGAGAGACAGACAGAGGGAAATAAAATGAAATCTGAAAGAATGTGAGAAAAGAAAACCTGACAATAAATTTATAGATGGAATCAACAGGAAAGAAACAAAGCTATGCATATAAATAAATATAAATGTTACTATATCAATAAAAACAAGGAAAATAATATATAGGAAACAAGTATGAATTACTGAAATTTATGTATAATGAAAGACACTGCAAGGAGCAACTTTTTATTAGGAGAGATTTCTCGTCTAAACTGAGTTTTATCATGTTAATGACTTGTTAACTCTACATAGAGGGAAATATTGCCAAAAATAAAGGCTTGCTCAGCACATTGTGTCTTCCTGCCATAAAGAATACAATTGCACAATATCGTGACTGGAACAATTCACAAATAACCCGCACATAGGAGAGCGAAACTTACGACGACGTTTCGGTCCGACTTGTCACACAGTTGAAGGTTTAAATCGGACCAAATTTAAACCTATGTGCGGGGTTATTTGTGTATTGTTTCTACCATACGTGTGGGCAAGGCATGTCTCACAAAATTTACTACATAATTGGCTATGATTTCAGACTATCTTCTCTCTCAAATTAAATTATATTTTGTGATAACGTAGCGGTGCTAAGAGACAGGCTTTACTGTAAGTGGCACTACATGGGTTTTTGCACTTCCGTTCTGTATTTATTTGCTTACGTTATACACTAACATCAGGCGAATCTGAATTAGCAAACACTGAAGTAAAGAAAAAAATTGTGTATAAAAAACAGAGTTGCACACCTTTTGTTTGGTCAAGGGAGGATGAGATAAGGCAAGAAAAATGCAGGGAGGGACTTCGGGCGTTAACCAAATAGTGGGAAAAGTTTGCACAATATAGTTGTGAGAGAGAGAGAGAGAGAGAGAGAAGAGAGAGAGAGAGAGAGAGAGAGAGAGAGAGAGACAGACAGACAGACAGACAGGCAGGCAGACAGACAGAGACAGACAGACAGGCAGAAATGGTGGAAGGGAATACCATTTGAACAGGAGCACGACCTAAAATGAGGTCATTGTAAGTGAAAATATCAGACAGAAAAAACACTTTTAACAGAGAAACACAGTAACACTGGGCCATCCTATAGACAGTAGTCTAAAGATTACAGGCACACATAAGGGCTCCAGGGACTAGGCTACCCAAACCCTGAACAGCTAAGCAAGTTACAGTGGCAATGAATTTCACAATTGCTAAAGAAATATCAAAGGATTGTATCCATAGTGGCATATTACTAGTCATTCTCTATTATAGGATGGAATCAAACACGAGGTTTTGCATGTGCTTACCTTGTGTTATATCACTGGAATATTAATTAAGGCTACAACAAGCGTAGGATCCTTATTACATGTAAAGTCTCAAAGTTGTTTTTTGTGGGACAATCTATCATCAACATCTTGTACGATCAAAATTAATTGTCATTTCAAAAGGACAGTAATTGAGTCAGCTGTGACTCTGTCCTCAATTTTTTTTTATCCTGTGAGAGGACAGTGGAGACCAGATGCAGGTAATAAATTTGTGCTGAACACATATGATGCCAATACCGAGCCTCACAGAAATAGATGGTGATCTTTCAGAAAAAAAAAATTATCACTCCTGTGACCACGACCACGACACTTGATCATCATTAACGAATTTTTAATCCGATGACTACTAGTCTCACCCCTACTAATCTCAGTACCTACCTGCAGTCAGTCTTTTGATCTAAATTCTAACAATGAGCTAACATACTAGAAAAATAAAGCAGCACTGCAGTAAGCCTACTAGCCCATGCTGGACACATCTTACTCACACTCAACCACTCATGAACCTGTATAATTTCAATCTTTCTTTTTGGCAGTTTAATTTTTCCAGTCATCTTTAATTGTATCGCCGACTCATGGAACGGGCACGATTCAAACTAATAGCAAACCAATGCTTTTGTGATGCACAACCTCAAGATAATATGACCTAAACCTGATGTGCTGATCCTCTCACCCTATAAGTTTCTTACTCTCTTTTCGCATTTTTGAAGAGGACCTCGGACGGAAGTAGAAATATCCATACACTCTTTTATACATATTTTAGTGTATGTGTGTGTGTTAGTGTATGTCTATAACTTCAGAAACAGATTTTCTTCTTTGGAATCATAGACGTATGAAGAACTAAGATTTCGAAGCTGTAGCAAACAGCTTCACTTAAAAGATCTATTCCTCTCGGAGCGTCAAATCCTATAATCAGTGATGAAATATAGAAGAACAAGACACAAAGCGGAATAGCTGGTTACACGGTCCCTGAGGAAGTTTTGTGTGCGAGGGGCTTGGACTTCCAGCAAGCGTGCGTGAGCGTGTTAGACAGGAGTAATTGGAGACAAGTGGTTTATAGAAGTTGACGTGCTGTTGGAGTGTAAGCAAGGTAACATTTATGAAGGGATTCAGAGAAACCGGCAGGCCGGACTTAAGTCCGGTCTTCCGGTCTGTATACATAATATAATATATATATATATATATATATATATATATATATAATATATATATATATATAAATATATATAAATAATATATGTATATATATATATATTATATATATATATATATATATATATATATATAAATATATATATATATATATATATATATATATATATATATATATATTATATATATATATATGTCGTGCCGAATAGACAGAACTTGCTATCTTGGCTTAAATAGCAACGCCATCTTGCCATATAGGACAAGTGAAAATTTGTGTATGCAATAATTTCGCCAAAATCATTCTGAACCTAACGAAAAAAATATATTTCATTGTGTTTGTTTAGTACTAAATTATTGTAAACGTATTTAAAATATATTTAGTTGGGTTAGGCTAAAATAAATTTGCTCTTATTATAATAAGGTTAGGTAAGTTTTCTAAGTATTCTTTTGGTGTCAAAATTAATTTTTTACATTAACATTAATGAAAAAAATATATCTTTAAAAAAGTATAAGAGAAAATTTTAGAAAAGACTTAATTTAAATGAGTTCTTGCTAATTGACCATTTTTACATATTCGGCACGACATATATATATATATATATATAAATATATATATATATATATATATATATATATTATATATATATATATATATATATATATATAAATATATATATATAATATATATAAATATATATATATATATATATACATATATATATATATATATATATATATAATATATATATATATAATATATATATATATATATATATAAATATATATATATATATAATATATAGTATATATATATATATATATATATAATATATATATATATGTGTGTGTGTGTGTTATATATATATATATAATATATATATATATATATATTATGTATGTATATAGTTTATATATATGCCGGTGGGCCAGCATGGCAAGACGTGTGGCGTGCTAGCTACCTGGAGTCTACCTGGAGGGTATTCCGGAGATCAACGCCCCCGCGGCCCGGTCTTTGACCAGGCCTCCTGGTGGATCAGAGCCTGATCAACCAGGCTGTTGCTGCTGGCTGCACGCAAACCAACGTACGAGCCACAGCCCGGCTGGTCAGGAACCGACTTTAGGTGCTTGTCCAGTGCCAGCTTGAAGACTGCCGGGGTCTGTTGGTAATCCCCCTTATGTATGCTGGGAGGCAGTTGAACAGTCTCGGGCCCCTGACACTTATTGTATGGTCTCTTAACGTGCTAGTGACACCCCTGCTTTCATTGGGGGATGTTGCATCGTCTGCCAAGTCTTTCGCTTTCGTAGTGAGTGATTTTTCGTGTGCAAGTTCGGTACTAGTCCCTCTAGATTTTGCAGGTGTATATAATCATGTATCTCTCCCGCCTGCGTTCCAGGAATACAGGTTTAGGAACCTCAAGCGCTCCCAGTATTGAGGTGTTTTATCTCCGTTATGCGCGCCGTGAAGGTTCTCTGTACATTTTCTAGGTCAGCAATTTCACCTGCCTTGAAAGGATGCTGTTAGTGTGCAGCAATATTCCAGCCTAGATAGAACAGTAACCTGAAGAGTGTCATCATGGCTTGGCCTCCTAGTTTTGAAGTTCTCATTATCCATCCTGTCATTTTTCTACAGATGCGATTGATACAATGTTATGGTCCTTGAAGGTTGAGATCCCCGACATGATCACACCCAGGTCTTTGACGTGGTGTTTCGCATCTATTTTGTGGCCAGAATTTGTTTTGTACTCTGATGAAGATTTAATTTCCTCGTGTTTACCATATCTGAGTAATTGAAATTTCTCATCGTTGAACTTCATATTGTTTTCTGCAGCCCACTGAAAGATTCGGTTGATGTCCGCCTGGAGCCTTGCAGTGTCTGCAATGGAAGACACTGTCATGCAGATTCGGGTGTCATCTGCAAAGGAAGACACAGTGCTGTGGCTGACATCCTTGTCTATGTCGGATATGAGGATGAGGAACAAGATGGGAGCGAGTACTGTGCCTTGTGGAACAGAGCTTTTCACCGTAGCTGCCTCGGACTTTACTCTGTTGACGACTACTCTCTGTTCTGTTAGTGAGGAAATTATAGATCCATCGAATACCCTGGGAATATTCCAGTTCAACGAGAAGACATTCCAGTGCATAGTTTCAACGTAAATAGTGAAAGTGTTTTGCAGTTTGTGAAGGTTGATGAGTGGTGGTAGTAGGGAAGACGGCCAGTGGGGGTGGGGGAGAATAAGGCCTACACTTTGTGTGAATGCCAGCCAAGATTATCGCATATACAACCTTGAAAAGCTCCCATGAAAACATCCACCTCCAGCACCATGCGTCATGCTTCCAGCTAACATAGAAATGATTACGTGTCGATGCATGGAATAATTAGAGGTATATGTTATGGAAAAACAATGTGGTGTTAATGTTAACGAGGGAGTGACCAGTCAGTGCCGCCTCCCCCACGCCACGGGGGAGGGGAAAGAGGCGCGGTGGTGTGGGAACACACTGGGGTTCAGCAGTGCCCATACGCACATCTTTCATGATGTACATGGGAAACAAATACTGTTGTGTGTACTGAAAGACAGCGTGAACAATATATAATGTGCAAGTCCATGTGTACTGTACTCCTCTCACCCCTATCCCCGGGCTACCCCCCACCCAACACCTTGCGCCTCCCCCACCCAACTCCCAGAGGCACCTCTACTAAGGAAGGCCGTTTTCCCCTCCAAGCCCCTCAAACCCCACCAGGTCACCACCGTCAAGTTCACTACCTTCCATGCACCATGTCGCACGCCACTCCTACAGTCTAGCTGCCCAAAGGATGCCAGTCAGGAAGAAGCGAGCAGCCAGGGAAATGGCACGGCTGGCAATTCTAGGAGAGGCAAGTGTCGGTCGTGTTTACAGCTTCGTTGTCTCAACTCTAATGGTTTCCTCCGCAAACACGGTAGTTGCCCTGGTTCAGGATGTTCTCCTGTGGAAAGTGATGATCCAGAGTCACTTCAGGCCCCTGAACCCACTCCAACAGATCTCATCTCATCAGATAATATCTTGGAAGCAATTAAAGCAACAGGTACCAGGACACATATATTCCCAAAGCAGCTCGTCCACACGCGCCTGGGAAACTTAGACCTTAAAAAAACGTAAAATATGGTTCCACTATCCTAAATGCTCCACCAATCATCAAGGAATGGCACAACTTGCTACTTTTTGGCAATGTCTGTTTAGCTGTGCCGGAAAGAAGGGAAAAGAGGCTAGCCTCAATGATCATTAAATCCTTAAGAGACTTTCCTAGAACTAATAACCTCATTCACCTTCCCCATCAATACAAAAACAGGAGAGGCAGAACCCCCTCTCACTCCAATGACAGCGAAAAAAATCAAAGTCCAGGTAAGCAAGAAAACTTAAGTGGACAACGCAGTGGGGGCAATCAGAATTATTACCAGTAAAGATACAGTTGCTCCCAGGGATGCTGACACTGCTGAAGCACTTAGAGGAAAGCACCCTGCCAGGGAAACCAGGGGCGCCAACAATTCCAACACCTCTGTCCCCACTATGGAACCATTGATCGTGCAAGACTCGGACATTAACAAAGCAATAATGTCGTTCCCATCTGGCTCTGCTGGTGGTTACACCAGAATAAGGCCACAGCACTTAAACGAAATGGTTAATTCAGTTATCAGGGAGATTGCAGAGACACTGCTTTCAGAGATTACAAGGTTTGTCAACAATTCCTTGGCTGGTCTGATTCCTGACAAAATTAAACCTTTCTTCTTTGGTGCATCACTTTGAGCCCCTTAAAAAGAAGGGTGGAGGTATTAGGCCAATTGCAGTGAGCAACACTCTTTGCAGCCTTGTTTCCGAAGTTGCTGTCCGAAGTATTCACGCAGAGGCAGCCATGATGCTTCAACCAAACCAGCTTGGTTTTGGGGTCTCTCAACGAAGTGAAGCAGCGGTTCATGCAACAAGGGAGTATGTCAACAACCTGCCTGAGGACAAGGCAGTGGTAAAATTAGATTTCAGGAATGCATTTAATCTCCTGAAAGGAGACGTGGTATTAGCAATTGTTTCAGCTGGACATAACAAGGAATCAATGCTCCTGTTTGGAGAGCATGAAATCACATCATCAGAGGGTGTCCAGCAAGGGGATCCTCTCCCACCATTTCTCTTCTGTACAGTAGTTAGTGAAATCACAGTCAGACCGACCAATGAGCTGAATGTCTGGTTCCTGGATGATGGCACACTAGCAGGTACAAAGCAGCCCCTTCAAGATGATCTTATACAGGCGGTGATACAGGGACAGGAAATGGGTCTTATCCTGAATACATCTAAATGTGAAATCATCTCAGTCAATCAACAAGTGATAAATGCAGTAAGATCAAACCTACCAGGAGCACCAGCCATTGCCCCCACAAATTGCTTGGAGCACCTCTGGGAAGCGATGCCATTGACACAATTCTCGGGAAGAAACTGGAAGAGTTGAGAAGAATGGAAGGACGAATAGGCAATCTTGACACTCACAATGCCTTGTACCTTCTCACAAAGTGCTTGAGTCTGCCCAGGTTGACATATTTCCTAAGATGTGCACCTTCATATGATAACCCTATACTGCACGAATATGAGAGTATCCTGAGGCAGATTTTTTATAAAAGTACTTAATCTTACTGTAGAAGATGGGCAGTGGAACCAAGCTACACTTCCAGTCAAACTAGGAGGCATTGGTGTCCGCAAGTCACGACAGATTGCACTACCTGCTTTTCTGTCC
Source organism: Cherax quadricarinatus (assembly GCF_026875155.1). Taxonomy (NCBI): domain Eukaryota; kingdom Metazoa; phylum Arthropoda; class Malacostraca; order Decapoda; family Parastacidae; genus Cherax; species Cherax quadricarinatus. The sequence goes on along the minus strand of NC_069401.1, from coordinate 49,743,484 downwards.
TCATGCATTGCATCCAGAGGGCTTGTAGCAGCGATTCTCCCTGAACATCTTAGGGACAAGATTGGAGTCCAGGACCAGAAGTTCATTGACAGAGCCATGATCTGGGATGATCTAATGGGCTCTTAAATCAGACCTGCTCCCCCCAACAACTACAAAGAGTCGCACTGGGATGGCCCAGTAGTGGAGAACATAACCTCAGAAATGCTTCAGTGTGTGTCAGGGAAGGATAGAGCCCATCTCCTGGCAGTGAGAGCTCCTCATGCAGGGGACTTTCTGTTGGCTGTTCCCAACTGCAGCCCTGGCGCATACCTCGACCCATAGACCATCCACATCGGTGTTGCCCTTTGACTTACCGCCCCTATTCTCGCTGAACACAGGTGTATTTGTGGCAATGAAGCAGCAGACCGATTCGCGTACCATGGTCTTGTGTGCCGTAAATCCGAGGGAAAGATTGCAAGACATGAGGAGGTTAATAATATTATTAAGAGGAGCCCCACAACAGCACCGGATGCCCAGCAGTAAGGGAGCCACCCGAACTATGCAGATCTGATGGTAGCCAAAAGCATCCAGATGGTATCACCCTTCAAACCTGGACAGACAGCAAGCAGATGGTGTGGGACTACACATGTGCATCTACCTTGGCTGATACCTATCTCCAATACACCAGGGAGGAAGGAGGGTCAGCCCCCACCTTCAGGGAGTCCCAAAAGTTTAGAAAATACCGAGAACTTGTTAATCATTATGTGTTTGTTCCCATAGGCTCAGAGATCCTTGACTCATGAGAAAAGA
>NC_069401.1:49735195-49737695 GCF_026875155.1 Cherax quadricarinatus | reverse complement strand
ATCTAAAGTTTTTTTTTTTTTTCTGTATAAAGTTTTTTAAATACAACTTTGATATTAAAAGTCTTAAGAAGAGAAGGCATATCAACCAAGTTTTCATAGTAATGGAGAACCAACAGATTTTTGGTTGAATAAGGTTGGTTGTCCCTTTTTGGATTGTAAAAAGTATTTCCAGCAATTTTAAAAGATTTACAATACTTTCTGATATTTCGATTATAAGCCATTTCGAAATTGGATATTTCTCATTTCATGAACTCTAGACTACAAAATATATATTATAATATGTTATTATTATATAAATATATATAGAATTATATAATAAATATATATAATTACATATATATATGATATATATATGGATATATTATGCATATTTAATTATATATGATATATATATTATTATAATATAGATATAATATATATATATATATATGTATATATGTATATATATATTATATATATATATATATATATATATATATATATATATATATATATATATATTATATATATATATATATATATATATATATATATATATATATATATAATATATATATATATATATATATATATATATATTTACATATGAGTATTAGTGACTAATAGGTGCGTATAATCGTGGAACACGAATGAGATACAACACACTACTAAGAGCTTATACACAGAATATAGTTCCCACGATGGATGCTGAGTTGCGTAATCATGCGTATAATTTTTGGGATAGCTTGCCCGGTCTCTGGGCCGTCTACACAGGAGCTTTTACGACCCGACGAGCCCAGCGGTCGCTATTTGTTAATACTTACAGCATCACCGGAGCAAACAGCACGTGTGCCTGGGTAGGCACGACCCTGTAGATCTACCCGCAGAGTTTTACACCAGCTGGGCCTTTGATGGCTGGCTTGTGTACGCCCGAAAATGTTTACCTGTGGCACAGTTTTATGACCTTTGGCTAACTAACTCTCTCTCGCTCTCTATCGTCTCTCTCTCTCTCTCTCTCTCTCTCTCTCTCTCTCTCTCTCTCTCTCTCTCTCTCTCTCTCTCTCTCCTTCTCTCTCTCTCCTCTCTCTCTCTCTCTCTCTCTCTCCTTCCCTCCTGGGTGAGGAACACTGTGAAACATCATTCACCTTCCCCTGCTCTCCCCTCACCTCTCGTCCCTCATCACCCATCCCCTCCCCACTCATCCCTCATCACCCATCCCCCCTCCTCTCATCCCTCATCACACTCTCCCCCCTCCCCCCTCACTCTCTCCGCTTGCCGCTTCTCTCTCCCCTTCCCCAGCTGTTTATTGCTTCAGCAAGCTGTATGCACAAGCGACTGCGACTTGCTTACAAGCAGCTGTGACTCACTTACAATTAGATGTGACTCGCTTACAAGCAGCTGTGACTCACACGCAGCTGTGACTCACAAGCAGCTGCGACTCGCTTACAAGCAGCTGTGAATCGCTTACAAGTAGCTGTGACTCGCTTATGTTGCAGGTGCAGCTCGCTCCACAACCTCGTTTATGCGGAAGTCACGAGTGGTCCCTCTATCGTTCACCCCCCCCCCCAGATTCTGTACTCACCTAGGGATACTCACTTTATTGTACTCAGTTTTACTCACCTAGTTTTATTCACCAGGTTGTGGAGAACGAATTTTGAGTCCAGAATTTGCCTCACGACGTCTCATGAACGATCATGTTATATCCCACAAGGTATGTATCACATAAGACATGTATCGCACAAGATATGTATCACACAGATATGTATCACACAAGATATGTATCACACAAGATATATATTACACAAGATATGCATCACAAAGTATGTGTATCACACAATATATGTGTCACACAAGATATGTATCATACAAGGAATGTATCACACAATCTAATGTATCACACAAGGTATATATCACATTAGGTATGTAAAACACAAAACATGTATCAGATAAGGTATGTCTCACACTAGGTATATGCCACCAAAAGTACGTATAACACAAGAATACATGTATCGTGAAAGGTATGTATCATACAAGGTATGTATCACACAAAGTATGTGTCACGCAAGGTATGTACCACGCAATATATGTACCAAACAAGGTATATACCAAGTAGATGTGTCACAAGGTATGTACCACGCAATGTATATACCAAGCAAGGTATGTTCCACGCAATATATGTACCAAACAAGGTATATACCAAGTAAGATGTGTCACAAGGTATGTACCATGCAAGGTATGTACCAAAAAAGGTATGTACCAGGCTTAGCTAGAACTGCATTTACGTGGCTAAAACCAGCTTCAACCATGTACTGACCTTTTGACCCCCAGCCATGTATCGACCCCTTCGATAGCCCCACCGATATTGACCACTTTGGGGATCTAAGAAGGTCTCAGTGTTATGCCAAAATATGCAGAACTCTTCTTTTCTGTTTTATTTTCCCCATGCAGGTTAGTATGTGTCATTAATCAGTGTTCATTATACTTTTTTCATGAAGACGGGAAAAAGGAAAATTATTGGGGT
>NC_069401.1:49727695-49730195 GCF_026875155.1 Cherax quadricarinatus | reverse complement strand
TACAAAAGAAATTCCTACCTATGAAAACAAAATCGTTCACTTCACCCCTCTCTCTCTCTCTCTCTCTCTCTCTCTCTCTGTTAACACAGGGTTTGACAAGGTTAAGGATCCCTAGCATTATTAACAAGCTATTTACAGGTTAAGGATGCCTAACTTTATTGACAAGCTAAGAGCTGTTACCTACATCAGCTCATTTGAAAGCATTTTTATGTTATGAGACATACAAGTAGGGATCAGGATAAAGTTGGAGCCATCTATGGGCCAGCATTTTCATTTGATCAACTGACTTTATCTCCTTGACATCATAATGCTGTACGAATGTGTTCCATACTCGAGTCATCCTGGGAATACATGATCTCAGATGGAGTGGTGTTCTGGAGAAGGGTACAGCCAGAGAGAAGCTGCTGTTTTCTGCCCGTCTTGTGGCATTGAAACTTGTTTCACACTGTCCTCGAAGTGGATCCGAGTGTGGTACTTTGACAGTATTGGCCTTGTACATATGAGTAAGGCCACCCACATCCCTCATGTGTTGAAGGCTCTGCTGAAATGACAGATCTATCCAGGATGGGTCCAGGAGAGAGATGAGACGTCTTGCTCTGTTCTCTACTCTGTCAAGCAGTCGCAGATGAGAGGGAAGGGGGACAGGCAAACCAAGAAAGTGAAGCATATTCAAGGTGTGAGCGTACTTGTGCCTCGTACAGAATCTTGCAAACCCTACTGTCAAGCAGATGCGAGATACGGCGAAGTGCTGTAAATTTCCTGGCTGGCTTGTTTGCAAGATTTACAACATGGCTCTTCATGGTCAGTTTGGAGTCAGATTTCACCCCAAGGATATCAACTTCTTCCCCAGGTGCCAACACCATCCCATTCATCCTTACTACTGCACCGGCATTACCTTCATGGTGCCTAGAGACCATCATCATTTGCGTTTTCTCAGGTGCAAATGTTACTTGCCATCTATTTCCCCAAGCTGATATAGCTCTCAGCTGGTGACAGATGTAGCTTAGAGCACCTGACATTTCTTCTCTTGGATAAGTGAATGTCAGTGTACAGTCGTCTGCACATGCATGGGATTCTGGGATGAGATGAAGAAGATCATTGAAGTAGACATTCCATAACAATGGTCCCAGCACACTTCCTTGTGGAACACTTGCCCCAATAGGATGTCTAGCTGATTGTGTTCCATTGAGAACTACCCTTAGAGATCTACCATGAAGGTAATCATTGAGGAGACATAGCGTAGAGCCTGCAATTCCCAGTGCTTGAAGTTTTGCTAAGAGCCCCTGGTGCCACACCCGGTCAAAAGCACCAGCAATGTCTGTCTGTCTGTCTGTCTGTCTGTCTCTCTCTGTCTGTCTGTCTGTCTGTCTGTCTGTCTGTCTCTCTCTCTCTCTCTCTCTCTCTCTCTCTCTCTCTCTCTCTTCTCTCTCTGTCTCTGTCTCTGTCTCTGCTCTCTCTCGTCTCTCCTCTCTCTCTCTCTCTCTCTCTCTCTCTCTCTCTCTCTCTCTCTTTCTCTGTCTCTGTCTCGTCTGTCTCTATCTCAGTCTGTCTGCCTGTCTGTCTGTCTGTTCATCTGTCTCTGTCTGTCTGTCTGCCTGTCTGTCTGTCTCTCTCTCTCTCTCTCTCTCTCTCTCTCATTGTACATGAATGGTATACAGTATCGACAAGTTGAAAATTAGACACATGTACAACATCTGGGTATCTTTATTATAGACGTTTCGCCAACCAGTGACTTTATCAATAAGACTCAAGAAATCGTAATGACACGATTGCAAACAAACCATACCCCGGCCGGGATTGAACCCGCGGTCATAGTCTCAAAACTCCAGCCCGTCGCGTTAGCCACTAGACCAGCTAGCCAAAATAAGATTCATCCAACTAGGTATATTTCTACACCATAGGAAGGTTAGCACAGGTACCACTGTGACCACAAATGCAAGTTTTTACAGACGAATTTTGAGACTCTATGACCGCGGGTTCAATCCCGGCCGGGGGTATGGTTTACTTTATCAATACAGATAAGCCGATGTGAGAATAAATACAAAAGTAGTAATCAGTCCCTGAACTTGAAGACGTGAAGAGCCTGTAGTCTTGAAGGAATGTGAACACAGTCATGAAGTTGTCGGTATTGTATCCATTCATAGACAACGTGTCAGATACTGCATATCATGGAATCTGTACAGGAGACATTAAGAACTTGTCATAACTGGCCTTCTCGGTTTACTACTTTCACTGAAATATCCTACCTACGGTGACAATGCCTCGCTCCTTCAGTCCTGTCACCGTGACTGTGCTTCAGATCCTTCTATGACTACGGTGCTCTCACGTCTCATCTCAGGGACAGATACTTTCATCTTTTGATATAATTCTTCACTTTAGTCCTTGTATTGTATGATAAGCCATGTTGCCGAAGTGTCTACGATCAAAGTCACCAGATGTTGACTCATGTTTCATTTTCTCTGTCTGTCTGCTGTTGTCTGTCCTGTCTTCAGTCTGTCTG
>NC_069401.1:49717695-49725195 GCF_026875155.1 Cherax quadricarinatus | reverse complement strand
ATCTTCATTTGTACACAATGCCTTGAGTTTCCTTTCCCTTATATTCTGGTTTGGGGAAGGGTACAGAGCTGGGGTAAATGGGGTGAATAGGGTATTGGTCGGGTGTAGTTATAGGATGGTTTCTTGTACTGGATGGCATTTGCAAAAAGGATGCAGATGGGTGTTCGGGGAAGAGAAAATGTTTTTGGTAATGATTTATTGTACTTGTGCAGGAATGCGTAGTAAAACTTGTGGTAGGCTTAATGAGATCCAAATAGGATGGGAACGTTTCGAATCTAGGTTTCATCAGCTACTTTTTGCTTTTTCTGTGTCTGTTGATATTTTACTCGCTCATTCGGTTACACCCTCTTCTTTCTATTCTGTTCTGCTCCAAGTATACACAGTGATGTCTTTTACCACCCTTCAGAATGCCTTCGGTCTTAGGAGCCTGTTACTTGCTATTTCGTAGCATCAGAAGGTAATCCTCTCGGATTACCTTCTGATGCTACGAAAATTCACCATATGCCGCAGTCAGTGCAGTCACTGGTTACACTGATCTCGTATTCTTCCTCCTCTTTTCACTTCTGTCATTTTAGTACTATTATAAACCTTCTGAAGGTTGTAAGTCATTAGTGACCTTCTTCTCATTATATTTCCATTCTAAATGTCCTGCATGTTATCAACAGTTACATGGCTGATTCTCTTACCATCTTTTGTATCGCCCAGTTTCATGAGAGAATGTCTACAAAAGTTAATTTTATATCTATCTTTTCTCCTTTCTCCACTCCTACTGTCTTCTTTACTGTTATCGTTCCTTCCACCCTCGCCTTCATTCTCTCCAATTCATTCAGCTACGTCAATTTCATCTCCAATTTGTGGGTATCACTTCAGATGCTTTTGCATTTTTGACGAGTGCTTGTCCTCTCTTCATTTAAACGTTTTCCCATTTTTTCAGGAAGTCTTTTAATTTCTTTCCCATTTCCTTATCCTTTTTTGCTCTTAATTCCAGATAATTTAATCTAAAAATTCGCCAATTACATCCTGTCTTTTTCATCTTTCCATCTTTTTTTTTCCATTTTTCTCATTTGAATTTCTCTTTTTTCATTTACAATTTCATCTATACGGTTTGAACTAAATCCATTGCATGACTCAACCATTGGATGTACTCACCTAGTGTACTCACCTGTTTTTTACTCACCTAGTTGAGTTGCAGGTCGATTCCAAGTTTGCGTAGTGTGTGTATGTTAGATGTGTATTTGGTGAATTTGTGATGCTTAGCTAGGTGTTGTGTGTGTTACTAGTGTGAGGTTGCAGTGGTGTGGTCAGTGTGTGTGTATGTGTGTGTGTATGTAGTGTGTGTGTGTGTGTGTGTGTGTGTGTGTGTGTGTGTGTGTGTGTGTGTGTGTGTGTGTGTGTTGTTGTGTGTGTGATGTGTGTGTGTGTGTGTGTGTGCGTGTGTGTGTGATGTGTGTGTGTGTATGTGTGTGTGTATGTGTGTGTGTGTGTGTGTGCGTGTGTGTGTGTGTGTGTGTGTGTGTAAAGCTTTCTTCGAGTGTTTTCTTTAGATATGAAAACATTATTTGTTCTCCGTGGATACATTTTATTGGGAGAAGGGGAAGGGAGTGAGCAGGTCACTACCGGATATAAGGTGGAAGACATCAAGGAACAGGGTGGCGAAAAACTCCATTATCTGAGTCGTCTCCTGCCTGGCGACACCCCCGGCTGTAGATTATTACTTTAGCGGCAGTGAATGGCGGCCCGAGCGGTACACTGGCTTTTTTTTTTTTTGGGGGGGGGGGGCTTATATTATCCTCCCAGGCCCCCGTGGCTCACTGCTCCTGCTGCTGCTGCTGCTGCTGCTGCCTGTGTGTGTGTGTGTGTGTGTGTGTGTGTGTGTGTGTGTGAGTGAGTGTAGTTATCAGATGTTAAAGGTACTTGTCAATAACCATACGGTCTTTTCTTTAACGTGTGTAGTAGTAGTTGATGTGTGTGTGGTGGGGGGGGGGGTATGCAAGGCTGAGGCTGCAGGTGTTGAGCACTACCTCTTGGACCATCTCTTAATTACCACCCGGTGTAACTCCGATGCACTTGCTTTGAAAATCGTAACATTAGCAAGATAAACAAGTAACAAGAACAAGCAAAATTAACAAGTAACAGGAACAAGTAAGATTAACAAGTAACTAGAACAAGATAAACAAGTAACAAAAACAGGTAAGATAAACAATTAACAAGAACAAGAAAGATAAACAAGTAAGAAAAACAAATATGATAAACAAGTAAGAAGAACAGATAAGATAAATGGGTAACAACAACAAATGAGATTAGTAACACGAACAAGTAAGATAAACAAGTAACAAGAGCAAGTAAGATAAACAAGCAGCAAAGAACAAGATAAACAAGCAAAAATAGCAAATAAGATAAACAAGCAAACAAGAACAAGTAGCAATAGCAGCTGGTAATATTTAAGGAAAACATCAGAACAGGTAAGATGAAGAACGAATAACAAGAAGCACAAAAGTAACAAGAACAATTAGTAACAAGAAGAACAAGCAACAAGAACAACAAGCAATATAGACAACATGTAACAAAGACAACAAGTAACAAGTGCGATAAGTAATAAGTAGCAAGAATAACAAGAAGAACAACGAGCAACTAAGACATCAGGTAAGAAAAACAAGTAATAAGGAAAAACAAGTAACAAATGCAACAAGTAACAAGAATAACAACTAACAAGAATAACAATTAACAAATATAACAAGTAACAAGAAAAACAAGTAACAAGAATTACAACAAGTAACAAGAATTACAACAAGTAACAATAATAACAAGTAACAAGAACAACAAGCAACATAGACAAGAGGTAAGAAAAACAACAAGCAACAAGCCTCACACCTGTTCCCTGAGGCAGGTGTGGATCTGTGCTTATGTGGGTAACCTGAGAAGAGTGACTCGGAATTAATGTCACCATTACTGGTCCTTCCCCAGCTCTTCCTCAGTCTTACTCTCTTCCCTTCTCTCTCTCTCTCTCTCTCTCTCTCTCTCTCTCTCTCTCTCTCTCTCTCTCTCTCTCTCTCTCTCTCTCTCTCTCTCTCTCTCTCTCTCTCTCTCTCTCTTTCTTTCTTTCTCTCTCTCTCTCTCTCTCTCTCTCTCTCTCTCTCTCTCTCTCTCTCTCTTCTCTCTCTCTCTCTCTCTCTCTCTCTCTCTCTCTCTCTCTCTCTCTCTCTCTCTTTCTCTCTCTCCTTGTCGCTTCTCTTTCTTTCTCGTCTCTTCTCTTTCATTTTATCTACCGTATCTTTATTGTCATTTTCTTCCTTCCTCTTTTTTTCCTCTCTACCTTCTCTTCCTCTTTTTTCTCTACCTTCTCTTCCTCTTTTCACTCTTCACTCTCTCTGTCTCTTCTTCTCTTTTTCCTTCTCTCTCCTCTCTCTCTCTCTCCCCTCTCTCTCTCTCTCTCTCTCTCTCTCTCTCTCTCTCTCTTCCTCTTTTTTCCTTTCCTCCTACAATCAGTACTCTTTTCTCTTCCTTTTTCTCTCTTTCCTTTCTCCTCTCTTCCTCTTTCTCTCTTTTTATTTCTCGTCTTCTTTCTGTCTCAGTCAAAGACTCCTTTTATCCACAATAATATAGTATTCAACATGTATTTTTTTTATGTTATGAATGTACGTATATTTGCTTGTGTCCTCGACCATAGTTCTAAGACCTGAGACTCAGTCATGTTCTCAGGGAGCAAGATGAAGGAGGCCAGTACTTGATTTGCACGGGGTGTCACCTTCAGGAGAGAGTAGTCAGCCCGGAAAACAAAGTGCATGTTGCATTAGAAAAGAATACACCTGCCTTACGAAGTCCTGAACTCTCGTAAATACAAAATTCACTGCGGAGTTAGGATATTTATACGAATAACCTGCACATTGGAGAGAGGAGCTTACGAATACCGAAACGTCGTCGTAAGGTCCTATGTGCAGGTTATTTGTGTATTGTTCCAGTCACGTATTGTGCCTTTTTCGTTCTTTAGGATATTTGATAGTGAGCTGGTATAATCCCTAGTGGGCGAAACGTGTTCGCCATGAAATGCTATAACCTACATTGTGTATCTTTGTTTACGTATTGTCGGTATAATCTACCACTGTATTTACATACTAAAGTCACGTTTAATTTAATATCGGCAAAAGCATTTACTGATCTTGACATGATTATATTTCATTCAGTGATTGGCAAGAAACTCCGCAGTAGGTCCACCACATAGACAAAGAGATAAATCATAGCACCGTAACACTGTTTGCTGATGACGCCAGTTTATCTTCAATAGGATACAAAATCTTCCAGTGGGAGTCAGACAACAACATAATGTTCACTAAGAACAAGTTTTAGTTGCTCCACTATTGAGCACAAACTCAAATCATTCAGTCAAGCGGAGGCTTCATGTGCAAGACTTGGGAGTAATGATGTCAGAAGATCTTACATTTAAAGATCACAACAATGTTGCTATGGCTACAGCAAGAAATATGACAGGCTAGATAACTAGAACTTCCATGGCAAGAGTTGCTGAGCCTGTGATGATATTCTTTACGTCACTTGTTCTCTCCGGGCTCAAATATTGTTGAATAGTAACAGCTCCTTCAAGGTAAGCTAGAATACTTAACTAGAAAGCGTACGGAGAGCTTGCATTACACGTGTTCATGCAATCAAATTTGTAAGCTACTAGGAATGCCTGAAACAGCGTCATCTGTATTCCTTGGATAGTAGGAGAGAAAGGTACAGCATGATTTACACCTGGCAAATCCTGGAGGGACTGGTCCCAAAGTGTGAAAGCTAAAGACTTCACAGATAGTGCCAAATATCTCCAACAAAAATCAGGGAAGCGACGAGTACACTAAAACTAAACTAACTGAGTATCAGAGGTCCCCGACTCTTCAGTGAGTACCCTCAGTTTATGCATAAGGAAAATTACCACAGACCTCTGACTGTCTTCAAGAGGGAACTGAACAAGTTCCTCAAATCAGTTTCTGACCTGCTTGTTGGGCTGTGATTTATACGTTACACTGCGTGCGGCTAGCAGTATCAGCTTAGTTGATGAGGAATTGATCCACCGGGAGGGCCTTTTCTAGGACCGGGCCGCTGGGCGTTGACCCCAGGAAGCATCGTTCAGATATCACTCAGGTATTAACTCTAGGAATCCTGGAAAAGTCTCTGTTAGACTTTGGCAAGGTTCCTCTAGAGAAGTGTATGTAAACACATAAATTTCTCAGGCTCGGGTGTTTATGTTTATTTATATATATTATATATATATATATTTATATTATATATATATATATATATATATATATATATATTATATATATATATATATATATATATATAATATATTAAATTTTAAAAATATATAATAAAAAAAATTTAATTATATAATATAATTATAAATATATTTATATATATATATATTTTTATATATTTTTTAAATAAAAATTAATTAAAAAATTTATTTAAAAAAAAAATTTTTAAAAATTTAAAAAATATTCCCCTTAGAAAAAAAAAAAATAAAAAAAATTTTTTGGGGAAGTTTTTAAAACCTTTCCGGGGAAGTCCAAATTTCCCTTTAACCTTTTACCCATTTATATTAAAATTAAATATTTAAAAAATTATATATTATATATATATATATTATAAAAATATATTTATATAAATATAATATATTTTTAAAAAAATTTTTAAATTTTTAAATATATAAGATAAAAACCCTGTTTATCCATTTTCCCTCACAATAAAATTCTTCAATCTGCAAAATCTTCATTTATAACCAACAAGCCGAGCATCTCCCCGTCGTCTGATTATATCTTTGTTTACAATAATTAATACAACAGGGAAAGGGAAACGAACCCCAAGCACCTCGAGGTTCTTAAGAAAACTCCCAGTTGTTTGAAAAGACACAATTCAGCTTCTCATAAGGCGGAGGAGCTCTTACCATCTTTTTTTTCTTCAATGCCTAGATCTTGGAGAAAATAAATTTCTCTGTCAATAAATAAAAAGCGGGAGAGCTTATACACTTTAGGTCCTTTTAAAAGGGAGGCTGGTTAAGGGCTCCTTAAGGAAAACCCGGGAAAGAAGTATGGAAAGGGAGGACGTTGGGGGGGGGGGAGGGGGTGGGAGGGGGGGGGGGGGGGTGGAGGGGGTATGAAAAAGGGAAAAGGGGAAATGAGAAACGTGAATGGGTGGTTTTGAGATAAGTGGAGTGGTAGGTAATGGTGGTGGTGTCAGAGTATGTGAAGGGGGTTAAGTGAATGTAGTAGAGGGTAAGTAAAGGGGCAGAGAGAGAGAGAGAGGAGAGAGGAGGGGGAGAAAGAGAAGAGAGAGGAGAAAAGAGAGAGAGGAAAAGAGAGAGGAGAGGAGAGAGAGAGAAGAGGAGAGAGAGGAGAGAGAAGAGGAGAGGAGAGAAAAGGGGGAGAGAGAAAAAAGGGGAGAGGGGAAAGGGAAAAGAGAGAGAAGAGAGAGGAGAGAGAGAGAGGAGAGAGAGAGAGAGAGAAGAGAGGAGGAGAGAAGGAGAGAGAGAGAGAGAGAGAGAGAGAGAGAGAGAGAGAGAGAGAGAAAAGAAGAGAGAGAGAGGAGAGGAGAAGAAAAAAGAAAAGGGGAGGGAAGAGATTCTTGAGCAGTGAGCCCGGGCTCTTGTCTGCCCACACCCTCGCCCCCCGGGGTTTGATGGGGGAAAAAATGGAGTATAGGAGGGGTATGGAGATGGGGGAGACGCTCAGTCTCTCTCACTCTCTCTCTCTCCCCTTTTTTCCTTCTCCTTTTTCTCCTCCTCACTCCTTCTTCCTTTTTCCCCCTCGGATCCTTGACTTGTACCCCTGGGTAATACAGATAGTCCCTTAAACTGGAAACAAGACAGATTAGTTTTTCCCCCGCAGTAGACCTAGTGTGGATGCCAAGCCCTCTTTATATGTCTTTCCCATGTACATTCCTAACCCCCCCCCTCCTCCTCCTCCCCTCCTTCCTCCTCCCCTCCTCCTCTTTCCCTTTTCCTCCCCTCCTTTTCCCTTCCCCCCTCCTATAAAATTTCTGGCTCCAGGGGACCACTCCAGGGGGGACGCATCACAGTTCTTTTTCTTTTTATATATGGAAACCTGTAAGGGTCCCATCATCCCCTATATTGTACGATCCTCTTGGGATGTAGGGGAACGTGTTGTAGGGGGGTGTGGATAACGCGCTTTAGTGGGATGTAGGGGGAGAACTTATTTTGGGGTGTAGAGTGAACGTATTACGGGCCGGGTGCAGGAGGGCTTTCTGAGTTGGGTAAAGATGAACATGTAATGGTGGGATGTGGTGTGAACGCATTGTGGTTGGGTGTAGGACGAACGTGTTTTGGTGTGGTATAGGCTGAGAGTGTTTTGGGGGGATTAGGGGGGAAGTGGATGGTGAAGTGTAGGTGAGCATGTTATGGTGGGGTGCAAGGTGAACTTATTAAGTTTGGGTGCACGATGAATTTGTTATTGTTGGGTATAGACTTGAACGTGCTATGACGGAGTGTATGGT
>NC_069401.1:49625195-49712695 GCF_026875155.1 Cherax quadricarinatus | reverse complement strand
ATGTTACAAATATATGGAATAGGAGGTAGATTATTTTAAGCAATTAAAAGTTTTTATGCAGAGAGTTAGGCTCAGGACAGGGTGTATAGGAGGTTACTAGGTCTTAGACATGGATGCGTGGTGTGTCCATGGTTCTGTAACAAAGATGGTGTTGTGAAAGAAGTAAATAGAAAGATGATGCAAAGGGAGTGAAAGATGTTAGATTTGAAGATGTTGGATTGAAAAATGTTGGATTTGAAACAAAGTGGAAGCTATCCCAGTTGTGCTTTGATTATGACGCACTACTTATAGAGGATCCTGAAAGCAAATTATCATGGTTGGTGGATGAATATATACATTATATATATATATATATATATATATATATATATATATATTATATATATATATATATATATATATATATATATATATATATATATATATATATATATACATATATATATATATATATATAATTATATATATATATATATATATATATATATATATATATATATATATAATATATATATATATATATAAAATATATATATATATAATATATATATATATATATATATATATATATAATATATATATATATATATATATATATATATATATATATATATTATATATATATATATATATATATATATATATATATATATATATAAAACATAAAAAGAAGGACACTGCAACAGCCTTCTGACCATGCTCAGTAGGTCATGCCCCCCCCCTGATTAGACCAATGACCCCCCATCTGGTCATCCACTCAAGGATGGAGCACTGCATCAGACCCAGCAGCACAAGCTAAGTCATATGTGTGGTGTGTGTGCTGTGTGTGTGTGATGTTCCGTTTTGTGTGTGTAATGTGTGTGTGTATGTCTGTATGTGTGTGTGGTGTGTGTATGTGCGTGTGTTGTGGTGTGTGTGTGTGTTGTGTGTGGTGTGTGTGTTTTGTGTGTGTGTAGTGTGTGTATGTGTGTGTGTGTGTGTGTAGTGTGTGTTGTGTGTGTGTGTGTGGTTGTGTGTGTGTGTTGTGTGTTAGGGTGTTTTGGAGAGGTGTGGGATTAAAAATAAAGAGTTTGATACTTCCTGGGACTTGTCTGCACACTTTTGGAAAGTTAGACTGTCTATTGCTTTACCATGGAGAGAGATGAACTATAGGATGCAACCCGAAATTAAGTTGTTTTTAAAACAAAAAGGATATTGCATGAGTCAGGGCTGGACCCAGACTCTCGCCAGCCTCCCACAACGACTTGTAACACCAGGCAGCTAGTGAGATCACTAGACATGTCTCCCTCTTTCCATCGTAAGGTACAATAATGCAGTATGAACCTGCAATTATATATGGAGCTATTAAGCAAAAGGACACATGTGCAAGTAATGCGACATCGTATTGAGGCAACGTTTCCCTCTCAAGGAGTTTTGTCAAGCCTGGAGAGCGAAACGTTGCCACAGTAAAATGTCACATTAGTTGTACTTGTATCCTTTTACTTAACATATTGAGGTAATTCTACCAACTTTAATACAAATATGCAGCTCATTAAAGTTTCCAAGTAAATGATGGTGTTTGGTTCTCATTCACCATCACCTTCTTGATGCAGAATACTCCGAAGAAAGTATTCTCTCTATATTCTTTGTACTTATGCAGCATCCTTGCAATATCATTAATAACAAAGCCACACGCCAATGAACGTAATTTAGACTTGCTATTGATCTAGGGACCAGCAGTTATTGGTTTGATGTCTAAATTGGATTGCACTCGTGAAATTTGCAATAAGCCTTCTGATCAAAAGGTTACTTCATATATTTTTATTTTTTCGTATTTTTCGCTGCTTATGAGATATTCAGATATTACGAAAGCAAGAACAGAGGATTTTCATGCCTTTTGTTTTATGTTTTGTGTGTGTGTGTGTGTGTGTGTGTTGTGTGTGTGTGTGTGTGTGTGTGTGTGTGTGTGTGTGAGTACTCACCTAGTTGAGGTTGCAGGGGTCGAGTCCAAGCTCCTGGCCCCACCTCTTCACTGGTCGCTACTAGGTCACTCTCCCTGAACCGTGAGCTTTATCATACCTCTGCTTAAAGCTATGTATGGATCCTGCCTCCACTACATCGCTTCCCAAACTATTCCACTACCTGACTACTCTGTGGCTGAAGAAATACTTCCTAACATCCCTGTGATTCATCTGTGTCTTCAACTTCCAACTGTGTCCCCTTGTTACTGTGTCCAATCTCTGGAACATCCTGTCTTTGTCCACCCTGTCAATTCCTCTCAGTATTTTGTATGTCGTTATCATGTCCCCCCTATCTCTCCTGTCCTCCAGTGTCGTCAGGTTGATTTCCCTTAACCTCTCCTCGTAGGACATACCTCTTAGCTCTGGGACTAGTCTTGTTGCAAACCTTTGCACTTTCTCTAGTTTCTTTACGTGCTTGGCTAGGTGTGGGTTCCAAACTGGTGCCGCATACTCCAATATGGGCCTAACGTACACGGTGAACAGGGTCCTGAACGATTCCTCATTAAGGTGTCGGAATGCTGTTCTGAGGTTTGCTTGGCGCCCATATGCTGCAGCAGTTATTTGGTTGATGTGCGCTTCAGATGTACCTGGTGTTATACTCACCCTAAGATCTTTTTCCTTGAGTGAGGTTTGTAGTCTCTGGCCTCCTAGACTGTACTCCATCTGCGGTCTTCTTTGCCCTTCCCCAATCTTCGTGACTTTGCACTTGGTAGGATTGAACTCCAGGAGCCAATTGCTGGACCAGGTCTGCAGCCTGTCCAGTGGTGTGTGTGTGTGTGTGTGTGTGTGTGTGTGTGTGTGTGTGCATACTCACCTAATTGTACTCACCTAATTGTGGTTGCCTCTTCACTGAGTGCTACTAGGTCCTCTCTCTCCCTGCTCCATGAGCTTTATCATACCTCATCTTAAAGCTATGTATGGTTCCTGCTTTCACTACCTCACTTGCTAGGCCTATTCCACTTCCTGACTACTCTTTGACTGAAGAAATACTTCCTAACATTCCTTTGACTCAACTGGGTCTTCAACTTCCAGTTGTGACCCCTTGTTTCTGTGTCTCTGTCCACCTTATCTATTCCACGCAGTATTTTGTATGTTGTTATCATGTCTCCCCTAACCTTCCTGTTCTCCAGTGTCGTCAGGCCGATTTCACTTAACCTTTCTTCGTAGGACATTCCCCTTAGCTCTGGAACTAACCTTGTCGCAAACCTTTGCACTATCTCTAGTTTCTTGACGTCCTTGATCAAGTGTGGGTTCCACACAGGTGCTGCATACTCCAGTATGGGCCTGACGTACACGGTGTACAGTGTCTTGAACGATTCCTTACTTAGGTATCGGAACACTATTCTCACATTTGCCAGGCGCCCATATGCTGCAGCAGTTATCTTGTTAATGTGTGCTTCCGGAGACGTGCTCGGTGTTATACCCACAGCAAGATCTTTCTCCTTGAGCGAGGTTTGCAGTCTTTGGCCACCTAGCCTATACTCCGTCTGCGGTCTTCTTTGCCCTTCCCCGATCTTCTTGACTTTGCATTTGGCGGGGTTAAATTCGAGAAGCCAGTTGCTGGACCGGGTGTCCAGCCTGTCCAGGTCTTTTTGAAGTCCTACCTGATCCTCATCTGATTTAATTCTCCTCCTCCACTTCACATCATCTGCGAACAGGGACACTTCTGAGTCTAACCCTTCCATCATGTCATTCACATATACCAGAAATAGCACTGGTCCTAGGACCGACCCCTGTGGGACCCCGCTCGTCACAGGTGCCCACTGTAATGTGTACTCACCTAATAGTGGTTGCAGGAGTCGAGACTCAGCTCATGGTCCCGGTGCTGTGTGTGTGTGTGTGTCTGTGTGTGTGTGTCTGTGTCTGTCTGTGTACTAACCTAGTTGTCACCTAGTTGTGGATGGAAGGGTCGAGTTAAAGCTCCTGGTCCCGCCTCTTCACTGGCCGCTACTAGGTCACTCTTCCTGGTCCATGAGCTTCATCATACCTCTTCTTAAAGCTATGTATAGATCCTGCCTCCACTACATCACTACCCAGACTATTCCCCTTCCTGACAATTCTGTGGCTGAAGAAATACTTCCTAACATCCCCGTTATTCATCTGAGTCTTCAGTTTCTAACTGTGACCCCTTGTTGCTGTGTCCCATCTCTGGAACATCCTGTCTCTGTCCGCCTTGTCGATTCTTCTCAATATTTTATATGTCGTAATCTTATCCTCCCTACCTCTCCTGTCCTCCAGTGTTGTCAGGTCGATTTCCTTTAACCTCTCCTTGTAGGAATATCCCTTAGCTCTGGAACTAGACTTGTTGCAAACCTTTGCACTTTCTCTAACTTCCTGACGTGCTTGATCAGGTGTGGGTTCCAAACTGGTGCTGCGTACTCCAATATGGGCCTGACGTACACGGTGTATAGGGTCCTGAACGATTCCTTACCGAGATGTTGAAATGTTATTCTTAGATTTGCTAAGCAGCAGTTATTTGGTTGATGCTCCTCAGGAGATTTTCTCGGTATTATGTTCACCCCAAGTGCCGCAGTGTGTGTGTGTGTGTGTGTGTGTGTGTGTGTTGTGTGTGTGTGTGGTGTGTGTGTGGTGTGTGTGTGTGTGTGTGTGTGTGTGTGTGTGTGTGTGTGCGTGTGTGTGTGTGTGTGTGCGTGTGTGTGTGCGTGTGTGTGTGTGTGTGTGTGTGTGTGTGTGTGCGCGCGTGTGAGTGTGCGTGTGTGTGTGTGTGTGTGCGTGTGTGTGTGCGTGTGTGTGTGTGTGTGTGTGTGTGTGTGTGTGTGTGTGTGTGTGTGTGTGTGTGTGTGTGTGTGTGTGTGTGTGTGTGTGTGTGCGTGTGTGTGTGCGTGTATGGTCAACTAAAACAATATTATTGTTTGTATATGAAAAGCGCTAAACCTGAGCTTGACATTCAGCTCTCTGGGTGAAATAGATTTTCACATTTAATTGCAAGTTAGCCATCTTCGATGTTTTAAAAAATAGTGTCCAATGGCCTCAAATTTCTGACAGTCAACTGAAGAGGCATATTATACAACAGAATGCAGAGAATAAAACATGCAAACTAAATAACATATCAACGCAAAGAATTCCCGTTAACATCATTATTATTATTATTATTATTATTATTATTATTATTATTATTATTATTATTATTATTATTATTATTATTATTATTATTATTATTATTATTATTATTATTATTATATTCTTGCGGAAACGCTAAACCTACAGAGGACACACAACGCCTGGAGAATGAGTGGTAATCAATTTAATACCAGGAAGAGGAGTGTTGATCCAGTTCCTTCGATAAGGTTCCAGCGGCCCTCGAGACACCACCTTGAAGAACACACAGTGCAAGTAGGGATGAATACAAAGTCAGAAACACAACGCATTAAGATTACCACAGAATAAATGACCTTTTTTCAAGGCCTATTGTTCGTCCAAGTTGACATCCGTGAGTCCTGACGCTTAGAACACAACCGAACCTCAAAGCTCACAATGTTGATAGCTTGAGTGAGTGGCACATTGCATGGCAGGTCGTCCACTGTTAACTGCTGACAGTCCCCAGTCATATATTGAAACGGCGTGACATGACATGATTGTGTCCCATTGTCAGCCCTCACTGCCCTGGCAGCTATTCACGCGACCCCAATTATTTTACTTTTAATTTTTAACACTATTGGCACGTCCGCAGTGTGTGTGACTACCTTACTGTATGTGAGAGATACACATGTTGAGAACACCTGCAGTGTGTAGCTTCCTTATCCTGTGCGTGAGAGATACATGTTCATAAAACCCGCAAGGTGTGGCTGCTTTATTTTCTGTGTGAGACACATGTTGGGAACACCTGCAGTGTGTAACTACCTTATTCTATGCGAGATACAAATGTTCAGAACACCTGCATTGTGCGGCTACCTCATTCTAGGTGAGAGATACATATGTTGAGAACAGCTACAGTGTGTAGCTACCTTATTCTATGTGAGAGATACACATGTTGGGAACACCTGGAGTGTGTGACTACCTTACTCTATGTGAAAGATGCACATGTTGATAACACCTGCAGTGTGCAGTTACCTTATTCTATGTGAGTGATACACATGTTGAGAACACTTGCAGAGTGACTACCTTATTCTGTGTGAGAGATACACATGTTGAGAACACCAGCAGTGTGGCTACCTTATTGTATGTGAGAGATCCACATGTTGAGGACACCTGCAGTGTGTAGTTACCTTATTCTATGTGAGAGATACACATGTTGGAAACACCTGCAGTGTGTGGCTACCTTATTCTATGTAAGAGATACACATGTTGGGTCAGTGATCACGTGTGGTCATACATGTCCTAATCTGTCTGGGATTAGCGTGGGGTGTTACCAAGCACCATGGCTTGTTGTAGTGTTTTAAATTCTCAGGTTAACGTGTTGACGAAGGAGATTCTACTTCTTCAGGAGGAAAATAGGAGGCTGAAGCTTCGTCTAGATGGGTTTGGGAGTGAGTGTGAGATTGTGGTAGCTGGTGAGGAGGGAAAGGTTTCCAGCAGTGATTTGAAGAGTGGCAGTCACTTTAAGTGGCAAATGGTTCACAATTCAGGAAGAAGGATAATAAGGTAGGTTAATAGAGAAGATGTAAAGGTAGGAAATCGATTCTCTGTTATCCAGGACGAGTGTACTTCAGTGGTTAGTGAGATTAAAGGTACCACTGACTCCTCTGCTTATCAAGGTAAGAATATTTTGAGTGTGGGAGTCTCTCAGGTAAGATATATGGATCGCGCTTTTTGTAACAGAGACAGAAAGGTCAGACAGAGGGTGTGTCTCCCAAGATTTGGAGTTGGTGATATAGTCAGCAACTTGGATAATATTATGTCAGGCAATGGGAACAAGCCCATTATCTGTCTTAGTGCTGGTGGAAATGACATCAGGAATGGCAGGAGACAGGAGCTGCTGGATAAGTATAAGTCAGCCATAGATGTAGTCAGGTCTATGGGAGGGATTCCAATCTTATATAGCATCTTGCCTAGAAGAGAAGTGGGCAATGAATGGATGTCTAGGGCAATTGGTATAAATTGCCGGCTAGACAGGTACTGAACAGAACTTGCAATCCCATTCATCGATAACTGAGACATATTCTGTGGTAAGCATGATATGTGTGCATGATATGTATGCAAGGGACGGGGTTCATCTCTCTGGGGCTGGAGTGGTGGCATTAGCCAATTCGATTGAGGGGGTCATTGATGCCTTGTCTAGGACTTTAAACTGATAGATTAAAGAGGTATGGGTGTCTGTGGGAAACAATCAGGCTGCAGTACTAGGGTTGAAAACAGCAGATATAACCAGGATACCTCAGAGATATGTATAAAAAACAATATTCAAAATAAAGTTGCAAGTAAAGGCAAAGCAACTGATCAACAAACAAAGATAGTAGAGGGCAACGAGTGACTAGCTCCCTTAAGGTTTACTATACAAATAGTAGGAGTCTAAGAAATAAGATAGATGAGCTAAGATTACTTGTCAGTGCAGGTAATATAGATATTTTTGCTATAACAGAAACCTGGTTCAACTTGAAAGATAGAGAAATGCCCTCTGAATGCAACAAACAGGGTTATAAACTATTCCATACTGATAGGGTCAACAGGAAGGGTGGTGGAGTGGCGATGTATGTCAGAGATAATTTAAATTGTTATTTTAAAGATATAAGATTAGAAACATCGGACACAGAATCTGTTTGGCTACAGTTTCTTGAGGGTCGTGAAAAGTTAATTTTGGGTGCGATTTATAGGCCTCCAAACTTTGATAGAGAGTGCAGTAAGCTACTATGGGACGAAATTCATAAGGCATCTAGATATGAAAATGTTGTGTTAATTGGAGATTTTAACTTTAGACAAATTGATTGGAACAATGTGACAGGAAATCTTGCACATGTTGAGAACACCTGCAGTGTGTAGCTACCTTATTCTATGTGAGAGATACACATGTTGAAAACACCTACAGTGTAGCTACCTTATTCTATGTGAGAGATACACATGTTGGGAACACCTGTACTGTGTGTGGCTACCTTATTCTTTGTGAGAGATACATGATTGGAACACGTGCAATGTTTGGCTACATTATTCTTTGTGAGAGATACATGCTGGGAATACCCGCAGTATGTGGCTACCTTATTCTATAGGAGAGATAACATATTGGCAACACTCGCAGTGTGTGGGATCCACATATTTATGAGGAAACACGTGATGGAAACAAACACTAGTTATGCTTCCCTGTTATACTCCCTCACATGGGATGTCGTACATAAAGTAATAAAATCAGTCAGTCTGAGCTGGGTTACAATGGCAACATGAATAGTTTCGGTGATAGGATTATTGAGATTTACAATGTACCTGGTATCATAATGTTAAGAAATGAACCAGACACTGTCGCTATAAATCTTACTAAATGTCTAGAAGTAAATACACATAGATCTCTAAACGGGTTGTGAAAACATGCAATTATATTAAGTTTTATAACTTGCACGAACAGTATCACTGTAGACAACAAGATCATTTCACTCCTTTATGGAAGATGTGTTCTTTTAATATCACATACCTGCAAGTCCCTCCCAAGAAGCTCATTACTAGTTATCCCTTCCAAAAATCATTGTAAAGGCTATGATTTCTCGCCTAGTTGGTAGTAGTAATTTATCACATGTTATATACACTGACGGATCTAAGTAGGAGTCTTCAGGCAGGGCTGCATCTCCTCTTGTTGTCACCTCTCTAGATAAGAACGATAACATCTTTGTTGAGTTAGGCATAAGAATTGACAACTGGGCGTCTACATTGCAAACTGAATTGTTTGCCATCCTAAAGGCGCTAAAGCTAACTTATGACACTGAGCTTGACTCTATCATTAATACTGATTCCATGTCATCAATGAAGGCTCTTGACTCACATAATGACTCTAACAACATGCTCATTGGAGAAACCAGATATAGATACTCAAACAACCCGGAAAAAGGAATTAATGTACAATTGCTATGGATCCCATCACACATTGGATTACTCCTTCATGATAAAATTGATATGCTAGCCAAGAAGAGTACCCAGACGAAGAATGTAGAATACAACTTTGGTATATCTGTGTCTAGCATTAGGAATAATATTAGGAGAGAGGTAAATAATGGAAATGAATGTTATAGGAATGCAGTTAGAAGCCTGAGTAGATCTATAACCCACTATGATACCATGAAACTTAGATAAGTATGTTTATGGAGCAACTTGCATTGTGAACATTTTGACTGATGTTGTAGTGGCCAGGCTTAGGCATAGTTACAAGTACTTCTGGCAATTTGGGAGAGACACACAGATGATCAAACCAAATGCAAAATATTTGGCCAGCCCTATAGTTACTGTCTTGAATACTATGTGCTTAATTTTCCACTTTTTGAGGATTATAGAGACATGTCAAGGTATCTTTTAATGAAAATAAGATACCAGATATATTAAGCAAATTTCCTAAATTAGCTTGTAACAGATAAGTGAACTGTAGATATAAATCCAGATGTACTCCTGTTAACCCATATGGGGATTAGTTCCTAGGCTTTCTGTATGCCCATATGCTCTTGCATATGGGCATACAGGATGGATATGAGGTGCACAAGAAACTATTCACTTTGATGGCAAAAAATATCTCACTCCGAAGTGGCTGTTACAACAGCATTGCTCCACCCAGTATGGCCTAAAAATGACTTTTGACCACATCTGTAAAATAAATCCATGGTTGCTGGGATAACAAATCTGGTCAGGGGGTCGCAACTAGCGAACTAGCTGACCAGAGACCCCTAGATAGTGACGCCTAGGATCTATCATATTGACAAGCGTTACTAATTAGTGACCGCTACAAACTAACAGCCTGATATCATAATCAGAGATTGTGGCCACGATTACTGAGCTGAATGCTAAGACTTTACCGTTCCATACGCTGATGGACCCATACTGGTTTAGCACTTAACGAAATGTAATACAATATGAGGCCAAGGACTGGTCATGGACAGGGCCGCGGGGGCGTTGACCCCCAAACACTGTCTAGGTAATAATGAGAGGATCACTAAGATACTGAGACCTAATCACCAAGACATAACGTCAGAAGGTAAGGGAAGGTGACCGGGGGGGGGGCATGACAGGGCAAGTATTAGGGTACCTAACAGGGTACGTCAGATTGTACATGATGGGGTTCTAAAATAGTGCATCCCACTTAGGCAAGGTAGAGAGAGGAAGGCGTGGGCATTTCTTGCCATTAGGACGGGTTCAACAGGTTCTTCTGAACCCATTGAACTGGACGAGCGTTCATTGCGTTCATTATGTGCCATATTGGTCCTGAGTACAATGCATTTTTTTATTTATTCATTCACTTAACGATATTAACACATTGCTCTGCTCTGTTTTATCTTCAACAACTCTCAGCTCTCTCTCTCTCTCTCTCTCTCTCTCTCTCTCTCTCTCTCTCTCTCTCTCTCTCCTTACTCTTTACTCAATCGTTTTAATTTTTATTCATTAAAGAGATGGGGTTCATTTTAATGTTACACGAGGTGTGGTGGCTGGGAGGGCAGGTCCTTATATATGGCAGCAATCACAACTCCCTCCACTACCTCTCTGATTATCCTTGATCTGCCGTCACTAGAGGAACTTTGATTACATCTTATGGTACTCCAGATTGAGTTCCTCCTTAGCCTATTAATCCTGTCTTTCCCCTCTGTCTCATCCTACTCTTTTTGTTTTCTTTTTTTTTAATTTTCATATTGCTCCCTTTCCTCTTCCTCCTCCTGCTCCTCCTCCTCAAATTCCTCGTCTTCCTTCTTTTCCTCCTCCTCCTATTGCTTCATCTTCCTCGTGCCCGTCCTCATTCTCATCTTCACCCTCTTCCTGCTCCTCCTCCTCTTCTTCTTCTTCTTCTTCTCTTCTTCTCCCTCCCTATATATGGGCAAAACAGAAAGAATGATTGACGATAAACAAACGAGTTTAGAGAAAGTAGATCAAGTGTTTAAATTAAGCATTTTAGTTTCCCTGCTAAGGAAATCAAGCTTTATGTAGCCTTATGTACACAGATAAAGACACATAACACCGTGAGTATGGATGCCAGGTGACTAGCGCTACAAATGTAGTGAATCGCGAGTAACTTTTCAAGACTGAAAAACATTTTTTTGTGCGGAGAGTGAAGCTCAGGTGACGGCATGTGGGAAAAAGACGAATATTTTCCATCTTTGTGTGTGTGTGTGTGTAATCAGCTATCTGTGGTTGCAGGGGTCGAGACTCAGCTCCTGGCCCCGCCTCTTCACTGACCGCTACTGGGTCCTCTCTCTCTCTGTTTCCTGAGCTTTGTCATGCCTCTTCTTAAAACTATGTATAGTTCCTGCCTCCACTACTTCACTTGCTAGGCTATTCCACTTCCTGACGACTCTATGACTGAAGAAATACTTCCTAACGTCCCTGTGACTCATCTGAGTCTTCAGCTTCCAATTGTGACCCCTTGTTTCTGTGTCCCATCTCCGGAACATCCTGTCTCTGTCCACCTTGTCTATTCCCCGCAGTATCTTGTATGTCGTTATCATGTCTCCCCTGACCCTTCTGTCCTCCAGTGTCATCAGTCCGATTTCCCTTAACCTTTCCTCGTACGACATTCCCCTGACCTCTGGGACTAGCCTTCTTGCAAACCTTTGTACTTTCTCTAACTTCTTGACGTGCTTGATCAGGTGTGGGTTCCAGACTGGTGCTGCATACTCCAGTATGGGCCTAATAATCACAGTGTACAGTGTCTTGAACGATTCCTTATTAAGGTATCGGAATCCTATTCTCAGGTTTGCCAGGCGCCCGTATGCTGAAGCAGTTATTTGGTTGATGTGTGCCTCCGGTGACGTGCCCGGTGTTATGGTCACCCCAAGATCTTTCTCCCTGAGTGAGGTCTGTAGTCCTTGTCCACCTAGTATATACTCTGTCTACGGTCTTCTTTGCCCCTCCCCAATCTTCATGACTTTGCATTTGGCAGGGTTGAATTCGAGAAGCCAGTTTCTGGACCACGTGTCCAACCTGTCCAGGTCTCTTTGCAGTTCTGCCTCATCCTCATGCGATTTAATTCTTCTCATCAGCTTCACATCATCTGCGAATAGGGACACTTCAGAGTCTATTCCTTCCATCATGTCGTTCGCATATATCAAAAATAACACTGGTCCTAGAACTGTGTGTGTGTGTGCGTGTGTGTGTGTGTGTGTGTGTGTGTGTGTGTGTGTGTGTGTGTGTGTGTGTGTGTGTGTGTGTGTGTGTGTGTGTGTGTGTGTGTGTGTGTGTGTGTGTGTGTGTGTGTGTGTGTGTGTGTACTCACCTATTTGTACTCTCCTATTTGTGGTTGCAGGAGTGGAGTCCTAGCTCCTGGTCCCGCCTCTTCACTGGTTGCTACTGGGTCCTCTCTCTCCCTGCTCCATGAGCTTTATCAAATCTCGTCTTAAAACTATGTGTGGTTCACGCCTCCACTACGTCACTTTCTAGGCAATTCCACTTCCTGACAACTCTATGACTGAAGAAATACTTCCTAACATCCCTTTGACTCATCTGAGTCTTCAACTTCCAATTGTGACCTCTTGTTTCTGTGTCCCATCTCCGGAACATCCTGTCTCTGTCCACCTTGTCTATTCCGCGCAGTATTTTATATGTGGTTATCATGTCTTCCCTGACCCTCCTGTCCTCCAGTGTGGTCATGCCGATTTCCCTTAACCTTTCTTCATAGGACATTCCCCTTAGCTCTGGAACTAACCTTGTCGCAAACCTTTGCACTTTCTCTAATTTCTTGACGCGCTTGATCAAGTGCGGGTTCCAAACAGGTGCTGCATACTCCAGTATGGGCCTGACGTACACGGTGTACAGTGTCTTGAACGATTCCTTTCTAAGGTATCGGAACGCTGTTCTCAGGTTTGCCAGGCGCCCATATGTTGCAGCAGTTATCTGGTTGACGTGTGCTTCCGGAAACATGCTCGGTGTTATACTCACCCCAAAATCTTTCTCCTTCGGCGAGGTTTGTAGTCTTTGGCCACCTAGCCTATACTCCGTCTGCGGTCTTCTGTGCCCTTCCCCGATCTTCTTGACTTTGCATTTGGCGGGGTTAAATTCGAGAAGCCAGTTGCTGGACCTGGTGTCCAGTCTGTCTAGGACTCTTTGAAGTCCTGCCTGATCCTCATCTGATTTAATTCTCCTCATTAACTTCACATCATCTGCGAACAGGGACACTTCTGAGTCTAACCCTTCCATCGTGTCGTTCACATATACCAAAAATAGCACTGGTCCTAGGATCGACCCCTGTGGGACCCCGCTCGTCACAGGTGCCCACTGTGATACCTCATCACGTACCATGACTAGTTGTTGCCTTCCTGTCAGGTATTCTCTGATCCATTGCAGTGCCCTTCCTGTTATATGCGCCTGATCCTCTAGGTTCTGCACTAATCTCTTGTGAGGAACTGTGTCACAGGCCTTCTTGCAGTCGAAGAAGACGCAATCAACCCACACCTCTCTCTCGTGTCTTACTTCTGTTATTTTATCATAAAACTCCAGAAGGTTTGTGACACAGGATTTACCTTCCATGAATTCGTGCTGGTTGGCGTTTAAACTCTCATTCCGTTCCAGGTGCTCCACCACTGTACTCACCTAGTTGTACTCACCTAGTTGAGGTTGCAGGGGTCGAATCCAAGCTCCTGGCCCCGCCTCTTTACTGGTCGCTACTAGGTCACTCTCCCTGAACCGTGAGCTTTATCATACCTCTGCTTAAAGCTATGTATGGATCCTGCCTCCACTACATCGCTTTCCAAACTATTCCACTTCCTGACTACTCTGTGTCTGAAGAAATACTTCCTAACATCCCTGTGATTCATCTGTGTCTTCAACTTCCAACTGTGTCCCCTTGTTACTGTGTCCAATCTCTGGAACATCCTGTCTTCGTCCACCTTGTCAATTCCTCTCAGTATTTTGCATGTCGTTGTCATGTCCCCTCTATCTCTCCTGTCCTCCAGTGTCGTCAGGTTGATTTCCCTTAACCTCTCCTCGTAGGACATACCTGTGTGTGTGTGTGTGTGCGTTTGTATGTGTGTGTGTGTGTGTGTGTGTGTGTGTGTGTGTATGTGTGTGTGTGTGTGTGTGTGTGTGTGTGTGTGTGTGTGTGTGTGTGTGTGTGTGTGTGTGTGTGTGTGTGTGTGTGTGTGTGTGTGTGTGTGTGTGTGTGTGTACTTGTATTTGAGAATTAACATGTAATGTATGCGGGAGAATTACGGATCAGGTATTTCAAGGGATAAAAAAAAAAATCTGCTATAAATCAAAGTTTTCACAATGAATGTTTGTTGATGACACATTGTTTCTCGGAGCTCCTGAAGAATACTTGAAAAACTTCGTGGAGGAGTTTGAAAAGTACGAAAAAGAATTAAGTTAAAAGTGCACACAAGAAGAGGAAGCTGATGAGGGTAAGAAGTGTAAAAAGCAAAAGATTTAAGATCTTACCGGCAGGGAGTAAGTAAAATGAATATAGTTTTTAGAAAAAAAAAAACAACCATACCACGGTCAGAGAGTCTCAAAACTCCAGACCGTCGCGTTAGCCGTGGTATGGTTTGTTTGCAATCGTGTCATTACGATTTCGTGAGTTACGTATTTAGAAAGTTGGGAAGGACAGTGCCACCCGATGGGTCAATGAAACATGAGATGAACTACAAAATACACGAGAGAAAGAAAGTATCACTGGTCTAAAAATTATATATATATATATATATATATTATATATATATATTATATATATATATATATATATATATATATATATATTATATATATATATATATATATATATATATATATATATTATATATATATATATATATATTTTATTTTATATATATATATATATATATATATATATATATATATTATATAGGGATTCGAGACAACTGTTGAACCGAACTCGAGGAGTTTAGGAGGTGGAACTTAGAGTACTTGCACTTTCAAAGATGGAGGTGATGGTACGTTCACGAAACAAAAAAAAAATTAGCAAGCCTGTCAGAGGGCAAAACATTTTTCAAGCTTTCTTGACTCAATATATAGACCAGTCATGGTGATCATAGTCTGGTGAGGTGACCGTGTCACATTTACATGCGATACCGGCCCAAATCACTCTCGTAGATATGTGCAAAGCAGAGCTTTTTCAGGTTGTCTGCTAATTAAGGTTTTCTCTTTTCTACCACATGTGTTAGCAAGTCTTGATATGTAGCCTCAACCGCTCTATATACAAAAAGAGAGAGTGAGAGAGAGAGACTGCAGTCATGGGATTCGAGCGACTCTCCGTCACTTGGCCTGGCAAGAGCATTGTTTTAATTCACAAGTCATCATGTGTGAGAAATCTATCTCAGTGATTATAAATTTATATAATTGTAATGTATATTAATGAAATGAAAATTTATACCGTTGCTGTAACATACTTAAAACAAAAGCGCGTGAACCCTGGATCTAATTAAAATAATTAAAATGTGTATAAAAATGTCAATGTTAGAACTTTGATGGCGTAACAGTACTCCGTAATGGTCAACAATATCGAGATCGCAGAACATGCGATGACACCAGCATAAACATTTACCGTCAAAAATTTGTTATTCTGTGAAGCTCATTGACACCCTTACTTATCCTTGGGTGGGGATCCACTAGAGTGGCTCACTGAACGTGGATGACTGGCCTTGGCTAGGTATACTGTATGAAGTTGATGCTACTCTTTAATTAATCTTTGGAACGTCCTTCACTGAAAAGTCGTTTTCATGAAATACACCAAGTCAAGGATCAGTCAAAAGGGCACCATAGGACTCGAGAAATCGTAATAACACGTTTGCAAACAATCAGGGAATGGGTGTGGACTTGAACCCTGATTTGGTGCCATATGCTGAAGCAACAAACATCTATTTTACCAAAAAAGAATGAATGCAACATTTGCAAATGACACCAACTGTACCTGTAACTCCCAGAACCCCTCTACTATTTGATAAGGAACATAATGCTCTATGCAAGTGAGAAACAAGACTCCGAGAAAATGAGAAGGGCAATCAATCCTCTTAATAACTCCCGGACGTGCTGAAAAATATGTCCGACGAATTATGCAGTTGACGCTGCCCGAACCATAACAAGTTAGAGCCTCTTAGCTGGTCGCTACTAGGTCCACTCTCTCTCTCCTGGTTATAAGTGGATTTTTTTTAATTTGTTTTATTGAATCTAAATTGTATTATAAGGTGAGAACAGTAAGTTTATCTGCAAAACTATTGTGTAAAAGTGTGTACAGTCATACCTCGCCCTACGTCATTAATTCGTTACAAGAGCCGTGACGTAACCCGGTTTTTTACGTAAACCGGACATAATGCTTTAAAAATGCCTTAAAATGACGACAAACACCGTAAAACTAGCGTAAATAACTCGCGAAAGAATATAACTATTGCTGAATCTTAAAGAACACTAAAAATTCATTTTAGTCATTTTTTTAGAAGAATAATGAACACAATTAAAAGAAATTATGAGGTAGGAGACGTTGCTGAGTGGCGTAAAGTTGGACGTAATAACGTTCACTGAACTGAAATTTACTCTAGAAAAGTGCGTAGTAGTGAATTTGACGAAGCCGAAATGACCGAAATGACGTAAAGCGAGGTATGACTGTAATATTGAAAGTAACATTTATTCTACAAAATATCATTATGTAAATAAAGGCACTTTCACTAGTAATCTTTCTCAACAGCAATACTCTGAGAAGATACTCCTTCTTGCTACTACTTTCTGCTTCAACAACCCACAACACAATAAGTCTCTGGTATCTCATACTCTTTAAATAAAATTTTGTCTCTGCTCACGAAAGGTAATACAGTCTCACTGTTACACTCACGACCGCCAATGTGGCAGAAGTTCACTGTGTGACGTGTCATGGAAACTCATAGGCTACACCGATTATTATCAGTATTATATAAAAAAAATATACCTGTCATTTTTTTCTTGACTAGCACTAGCTTTAACAAAATAAAGGAGATTTTATTAATTTATACTCATTTTTTTTTCTTTACCTCCTCACATCAGCAAAGGTATATATAGATGAGTTAAAAACTGGGACTATTTCGCGGTTAGTTTATATATAGCAGGCACTCTCGATTTTGTTGCTGCAATTTAGTTTTGGTATTTATAAATAGACGTGCATGTTTCTGTATATTGCATGCTCAAAAATTCTCGAATATTTTACCATGGCTCGTCTATAAGGAATTGAAAGGCTTCTATGTGTGTTATTACCCACGTATATATTTTTTTCACTAACTTTATATTACAGTCAGACCTAAGCCATACTATAACCTTTTCTAGCAGTCTGCATGTCAGGAGCACAAGAATTTTCAGAAGCGCCTGCAGTACCCGGCGGTGTTATGTACATAGCACAGTTAAATAGTTTTCAGACATGAGGGATAAAACCTATACAACAGTATAACTTTTGGTTTACCATGTATTCTAATCACAGAGCATTTGTACAGATTATTCACAAACTTGTACGGAGATCAGGGACAAGTATATAACCTCATAGTGAGTAGAGATTGATGAGAATGAGTACATGATCACTCTCACTGTACAGGTATAATATACCCATACAGATGTCGGAATTGCTTTGGTGTGAGCCAGCTGGCAGCGTGAGAGGGTCTGACGATATGAAGTGTTTATAGAAGCAAGGCAACTTTACTCAGGTCATTCACCCTTCCCTTGCAACATCAGATCATCTGATTACCCTTTTAGCTACCCAGTACCGGGATGGTGCACTCATCCCAGCCAGCAATGAAAAATGTGCATCGGACCAGTTAATATGATATGTACGAATGTGGTTTTACGTAGCTAACGACAGATACAAGACTGATGCCTCTTAGCAGAGAACTGCATTAGCTGCAAAGACCAAAAGAAACCCACCTAATGCACTCGACGTGTGCCACAATGCGTCACAACAATTATCTAACACACAGGTACTCATTTACTTATAGATGTACGATAAAGTAAATACGAAGACACTTGCTCATACGTCTCGCCCAAAGTAAGAAACGAACTCGGGTCCCTTTGGTTGCTAAATGCAAGCTCGATGAATGAGCTTAACGTCACTTTATTGTCACTGAGTTCTTTCCTCTTTTGCTTAAGGTGCTTCAGTGCCAACCTAGATATGTAAACAAAGCCATAATGATTATGCCAAGACTGGACGATATATTTAGGCAATAAGCCAATCAACATGTTTTAATTTCCATGACGCGTTTAGCAGGGGGAGACGTTTAATAAGCGACGTTTCACCCACAGTGCGTCAAGTACCCGATAAAGCCAAGCTGTGGGTGAAACGTAGTATAATAGAGTCTTTCCCTGCCTAAAAGGATTCTTTGAAATTGCCGCTGTGCAAAATCTTCTTGATGGCCTGGCACGGTACTGAGGTGGTATTTGCGTGAGTGATGGTGATAGCTGTGTGATGGTGCTGGCTTGGTGACGGTGATGGCCGGGTGATAGTGATGACCGGGTGATGGTGATGATTGGCTGACAGGGATAGCGGTGGGATGGTGATAGTTGGGTGATAGTGATGTGGGATGTGATCAAGAGTATCGGTGATATCCTTCACTATTTGTAAAGACATACGTCTTAAAGTTTTATATATGATTTGTCTTTCATATTTCTTTTCATTGTTTACGAATTTTCCTTAATTTTGAGAATTTTTCTACACATTGCCTATGTTAATTTTCTTTTTTATATTGCTTTCTTTCAGTGATCCTTCGAAAAAAAGTATATAATATTGATGTAACTGTGTTTAGCATTAGGAATAAGAACATAAGAAAGAAGGAACACTGCAACAGGCCCACTGGCCTATGCCAGGCATGTCCAATTCTCCCACCGGTTAAGCCAATGCCTTGACCTAGTGAACTCAGACACGTCACCCAAGGGAGGAGCAGTGCATCCGACCCAGCAGCACAAGCTAGTCAGGTCCAACTCACACCCACCCACACCCACTAATGTATTTATCCAACCTATTTTTAAAACTACACAACGTCTTAGCGTCTATGATGGTACTCGGGAGTTTGGTTTAGAAAGACACGTAACCAAACACTATGACATGTTTTCTTACGTGTCTTTCTAAACCAACTTGTCGGTATTTATTACCAAGGTTTATACCACTCGGGAGTTTGTTCCACTCATCCACAACTCTGTTACCAAACCAGTGCTTTCCTATATCCTTCCTGAATCTGAATTTTTGCAGTTTAAAGCCATTGCTGTGAGTCCTGTCTGTGTTAGATATTTTTAGCACGCTATTTATATCCTTTTTATTAATTCCTGTTTTCCATTTATACACCTCGATCATATCCCCCCTAATTCTACGCCTTACGAGAGAGTGCAGATTCAGGGCCTCAGTCTGTCCTCATAGGGAAGATTTCTGATACATGGGATCAACTTTGTCATCCTTCTTTGTACAGTTTCCAAGAGAGAATTAAATAATTAAACTGAATGTTATAAGAATGCAATTAGAAGCCTGAGTAGACCTATAACCTACTATGATAACATGAACTTAGATAAGTACATTCATGGAGCAACTTGCAATGTGAACAGACTTAATGATGATGTAGTGACCAGGTTTAGGCTTGGTCACAAGTGCTTCTGACAGTTTGGCAGACACACAGATGATGATCATGCCAAAAGCAAAGTATGTGGCCATTCCTATGGTCATTATCAAGAACACTAGGTGCTTTATTGTCCACTTATTGAAGAATATAGAGATAGACAGTTTAATCACCCAATGAAAATAAGATTCCAGATATATTAAGCAAGTTTTCTAAATTTGC
This sequence comes from Cherax quadricarinatus, assembly GCF_026875155.1. Classification (NCBI taxonomy): domain Eukaryota; kingdom Metazoa; phylum Arthropoda; class Malacostraca; order Decapoda; family Parastacidae; genus Cherax; species Cherax quadricarinatus. Next base: position 49,692,840 of record NC_069401.1, on the reverse strand, counting down.
TTCTAACAGATAAGTGAACTGTAAATATAAATCTAGATGTACTCCTGTACACCTTTCTGGTGCCTTGGTCGTGTGTGTGTGTGTGTGTGTGTGTGTGTGTGTGTGTGTGTGTGTGTGTGTGTGTGTGTGTGTGTGTGTGTGTGTGTGTGTGTGTGTGTGTGTGTTGTGTGTGTGTGTGTGTGTTGTGTGTGTGTGTGTGTGTGTGTGTGTGTGTAGTGTGTGTTTTGTGTGTGTGTGTGTGTGTGTGTGTGTGTATGTGTGTGTGTGTTGTGGTGTGTGTGTGTGTTGTAGTGTGTGGAAAAAGGAAAAAGGAGGGGGGGGGAGTCCGGGGCTCACTGGGGGGCCCGCTCTTCAAAAGGGTCGGTTTAAAAGGTTTTCCTGGCCTTTCCCTGGCCGTGAGCCTTTCCGAAACCTCTGCTTAAAAGGTAAGTAGGGGGGGGTTGTCCCCCTACTCGTTCCCCCAAATAATTAATGTTTGTGGGGGTGGAATTTCCCAATCCCGGTGGACACCCCTGTCCTTTTCTTCCAACTGGGGTCCCTTGTTATATTTTTAATTTAAATATTTTTTGTCCACCTTGTCAATTCCTCTCAGTATTTATATGTCGTTATCATGTCCCCCTATCTTCTTCCTCCATGTCGTCAGTTGATTTCCCTTAACCTCTCCTCGTAGAATAACCTCTTAGCTCTGGGAATAGTCTTGTTGCAATACTTTGCACTTCTCTAGTTTCATTTACGTGCTTGGCTAGGTGTGGGTTCCAAACTGGTGCCGCATACTCCAATATGGGCCTAACGTATACGGTGTACAGGGTCCTGAACGATTCCTTATTAAGATGTCGGAATTGCTGTTCTGAGGTTTGCTAGGCGCCCATATGCTGCAGCAGTTATTGGTTGATGTGCGCTTCAGGAGATGTGCCTGGTGTTATACTCACCCCAAGATCTTTTTCTTGAGTGAGGTTTGTAGTCTCTGACCCCCTAGACTGTACTCCCCTCTGCGGCCTTCTTTGCCCTTCCCCAATCTTCATGACTTTGCATTGGGGGATTGAACTCCAGGACCAATTGCTGGACCAGTTCTGCAGCCTTTTCCGATTTCCCTTTGTAGTTCTGCCTGGTCTTCGATCGAGTGTATTCTTCTCATCAACTTCACGGGCATCTGCAAACAGGGACACCTCAGAGTCTATTCCTTCCGTCATGTCGTTCACAAATTACCAGGAAAAGCACTGGTCCTAGGACTGACCCTGCGGGACCCCGTGGTCACCCGGTGCCCACTCTGACCCCCTCGCCCCGTACCATGACTCGCTGCTGTCTTCCTGACAAGTATTCCCTGATCCATTGTAGTGCCTTCCCCGTTATCCCTGCTTGGTCCTCCCGTTTTTGCACCAAAACTCTTGTGTGGAAACTGTGTCAAACGCCTTCTTGCAGTCCCAAGAAAATGCAATCCACCCCACCCCCCTCTCTCTTGTCTTACTGCTGTCACCATGTCATAGAACTCCAGTAGGTTTGTGAACAGGTTTTCCCGTCCCTGAAACCATGCTGGCTGCTGTTGATGAGATCATTCCTTTCTAGGTGGGGTATGTGTGTGTGTGTGTGTGTGTGTGTGTTTTGTGTGTGTGTGTGTGTATGTGTGTGTGTGTGTGTGGTGTGTGTGTGTGTGTGGTGTGTGTGTGTGTGTGTGGTGTGTGTGTGTGTATGTGTGTGTGTGTGTGTTTTGGGGTGTGTGTGTGTGTGTGTGTGTGTGTGTGTGTGTATGTGTAGGGAAAGACAGAGGAGAGAGAGAGAGAGAGAGAGAGAGAGAGTCATTACCATGTTGGGACTCACTACGGGGGGCCAGAGCTCTTCAACAGGATTCAAGAGTTAATGAGGAGCCAGTAATCTCGTAGGGCCTTATAAAACCTGTGGTGCGCCGGCTTGTTATGACCGATTTCCTGACATTACCCTCAAATTGATGACTTGGGACTGAGGGAGAGGTGAAGGGACGGGGGGGGGGGGACGTGAATGGGCACCTCTCTTGGTCCCATCAAGTAGGGAGTGGTGGGGGAGAGGGGTGTTTTGATGCTGGTGGAGGATTTCTGATCCACGGAACTGGAGCAGCCCCAGTGCTCCAGATACTGAATGAGCCATACTGGTAAACGCTTCCCTTATTATATATGAATATAATAAATAATAAATAATAATAATAATAAATAATAATAATAATAAAAATAATAATAATTAATAATAATAATAATAAAATAACAAATAATAATAATAATAATAATAATAATAAAAAAATATAATAATAATAAAATTAATAATAATGAATAATATAATATATAAATAATAACTAATTAATAATAACAATAGCACAAAATTGTAGTTTATTAATAAAACGCAATACCACTACTAAGAATTAACCCGTTCCATATTTCTAAAATAAATAACACAATATTTTCTAGCATTAATATAGCGTAAAAATCACGAAATATGTAAAATATTTATTTATATTGAATGGAAGCCTAATTGCAGGTTCACGCAACGCATGGAAGAATGATTAGGCAATCGTAGATCAGAGGAAACGGCGTAATGCAGTTCCTTCATCAAGACAACTCACCAATATCAGTGAATCCCATCTCTGAAGGTATATATATATATATTATATATATATATATTATATATAAAATATATATATATATATATATAATATGTCGTGGCCGAATATGTAAAACTGGTCAATTAGCAAGAACTCATTTAAAATTAAGTCCTTTCTAAAATTTTCTCTTATACATTTAAAGATATATTTTTTTCATTAATGTTAATGTAAAAATTTATAATTTTGCACCAAAAGAATCTTAGAAAATTTATCTAACCTTATTATAACAACCTAACCTAACTAAATATATTTTAAATACGTTTACAATAATTTAATACTAAACAAACACAATCAAATTTTTTTTTCGTTAGGTTCAGAATGATTTTGGCGAAATTACTGCATACACAAATTTTCGCTTGTCCTATATGGCAAGATGAGCGTTGCTATTTAAGCCAAGATCGCAAGTTCTGCCTATTTGGCACGACATATATAAATATATATTTACATTTATATATATATGACTTGCCGAATAGGTAAAATTATTCAATTAGCAGGAACTCATTTAAAATTAAATCCTTTCTAGAGTTTTGTCTTATATGTTTAAAGATATATTTTTCGTTTATGTTAATTTAAAAATTAATAATTTTGTACCAAAAGAACCTTAGAAAATTTACCTAACCTTATTATAAACAAGCATAATTTGATTTAGCCTAATCCAACTAAATCCATTTTAGATAGGTTTACAATAATTTAATAATAAAAAAAACACAATGAAATACAGTGGAACCTCGGTACTCGAACAGCTCCGTACTCGAACATTTCGGTACTCGAACGCATTGCTCGGTAAAAAATCGCTAGGTAGTCGACCGTTTGCTCGGCACTCGACCAAACAAACACCACCTGCCAGAACATGTGTGTCAGTCTCCCCGCAGTTGTTGCTCAGTCCAAAACTCGACTGAACTTCACTATAAACTCATTTCGTGTTTCTTCGTATTTTTTTTTTAAATTATTTGTATAAATAAGTCACCATGGGGCTTAAGGAGATTAGTGATAACAGCCAACTAGAAAGAAAATTGGTTGGAGTGTGTTTGCCCTGATGTAAATACCACCTCCGCCTCTCCATGTAATATGCCTTTTATTATTTTCGGCGTCTTTATTGTACTTCTAGGTTATCTATCGTGTTTTTGATATCAAGTTCGAATAAATATGAAAGACAGTTAATCTTTCTTACTAATATTAGCATAATTACATAACATTGTATTCACACCACCACTAGAATCTGGCTATCAAGACAACTCATCAGATACTGAATGCTCCTTCCGCAGGCCCCTCCCTCTCTCTCCTATGGCTTCTCCCACTTCGGGCCCCTTTTATATTACGCTTGCTTTCCATTTTGAATTTTTATTCACACAAAGAAATAGAAGATTTATTGACATGAAGAATACTGCTTTATTGAAAAAATTATAAAAATAATATCAGAGCATTTGTGAAAGCATATTAGACCCACCAGTTGACGTGTATTGGATGCGTGACGTGATTTGTTTACTCTTGAACATTAGTAAAAATAGAACATTTCCGCTAATTTGAGTTAATTTTCAAAGTACTTTTAGTCTGTAAACCATTCAAAATAATTTCTTTATATTAATATATTTTTCAATGTGATCTTATATATATATATATATTTAGGGGTCCACCTCTGGTGTAAATTGTGGGACCCATAGCCTCGGAGAAGTGGATAAAAAGGCTTCAAGGAAGAATATTTGGATTTCTTCTGAACCGTTTGAATATTCACTCCCCTACACACCATCTTTATAACTATTTTTTTTACCAATAGATATTTATTACATATTATGGCACAGAATTTAAGATATACATTGTGATATAAAGTGGCATATACGGTACAAGTAGTTACTTGTGCACCGATTTTTAAGCGTAAAATCTACATCCAGCTCCTCATTTTTGCAGGGGGTGTCCAAAATGCAGCATGAATTACCCCTTTGAAACAGCCGTCACTGAGCCGCTGGAACAGAAACTAGTGCCCTGGATCCCTATTACCCTGATGATCTTTTCTCCAGCTCCTTAAGGAACATTAGATGCACTCTTTCCCCATGAGCCAAGGGTCCTCTGAGCACTATGGGGAACCAAACATATATATGATTTGGGCAAAGTTCTTCCCATATTTTCTAGACTTTTGAGGGATCTCCTAAAGCTGGCAGCTTGCCCCTCCTTCCTCCCTGGTGTATTGGAGATAGGTATCAGCCAAGGTAGATGCACATGTATAGTCCCACACCACCTTGCTTCCCATCTGTCCAGGCTTGAAGGGTGATACCATCTGGACGCTTCTGGCTGCCATCAGATCTGCATAGTTGGGGTGGCTCCCTTACTGCTGGGCATCCAGCTGTTGTGAGGCTCCTCTTGATAATGTTATTAACCTCCTCATGTCTTGCAAATCTTTCCCTCGGATTTACGGCACACAAGACCATGGTACCCGAATCGGTCTGCTGCTTCACTGCCACAATACACCTGTGTTCGGCGAGAATAGGGGCGGCAAGTCGAGGCAACACCGATGGTGGATGGTCTGTGGGTCGAGGCGTGTGCCAAGGCTGGAGTTGAGAACAGCCAACAGAAAGTCCCCAGCATGAGGGGCTCTCACTGCCAGCAGGCGGGCTCTATCCTTCCCTGACACACTCTGAAGCATCGTTGAGGCTATATTTTCCACTATTGGACCATCCCAGTGCGATTGTTTGTAGCTGTTGGGGGGAGTAGGTCTGGTTTCTGAGCCCGTTAGATTATCCCAGATCATAAATATATATATATATATATATATATATATATATATATATATATATATATATATATATATATATATATATTATGATGCCTTCTACCTACTCACAGGTGCCTGTCAATTCCAAAACTTACCTACTTTCTGAGATGCTCTCCAGCCTTCAGCAGTCCGAAACTCAAGGAATATGACTCTCCTTAAGACCATGCTAGAGAGTGTATTGAATCTTTCCCTTGAAGATGGACAGTGGTTGCAAGCCTCGCTTCCGGTCAGGTTTAGGGGGCTGGGAGTACGCAGATCCTCCCAGATTGCTCTACCAGCTTTCCTATCCTCTTCCATAGCATCAAACGAGTTGATAAGACAAATTCTTCCTGATAACCTCAGTGACTCAGCAGGAATACAGGACCCTAGCTATGTCAGTGCCATCACTGATTGGGAGACTCTTGCCGCTCCAGCACCAAACCCTAGTGCAGCACTGGCTCACAAACAGTCAAGCTGGGATGGCCCAATCGCTGAAAAGGTGCTTGCCAACATGCTCAGGGATGCAATATCAAATAGGAAGACTGACCGTCTCCAGGCTGTGAGCGCACCTCACTCCGGGGACTAATACGGTATACATGGTCTTAACTGTTCCAAAACCAAGGGCTGGCATGCAAGACACAATGAAGTCAACGACATCATAAAGAGAACCCTTGCTACAGCTGGATGCCCAGCCGAGAGGAAGCCCCGATCACTAGCAGCCAACAAAACCCACAACCAGCAAACCGCCCCGACAGGATCACCATCTATCCTTGGAAGAATGGCAAGCTCTTAGCATGGGACTATACCTGTGTGTTCACACTGGCTGACACCTATATTCGTCACAGTGTCGGGTGGCAGGGAGGAGCTGCTGACCACAGGGAGGAGTACAAGATCAGCAAGTACAGGACATAAGCCAACAGTATCAATTTGTCCCAGTGGGATCAGAGACCTTGTGATCATGGGGAATAAATGCCACACGTTTCCTTAAAAATTGGGTTCCAGACTCATCGACACATGGACCCAAGGGCAGGCACTTTCATGTTCCAGCTTCTCAGCGTGGCCATCCAGAGGGGAAATGCATACTTGGCTCACGTCTGGCTTTGGAGGAGCTGGAGGAAATTCATGATCTTTAATACATTGTACCATTGTATTCATATTTGTGTTTTCTGTAAATGTATTATGTTTATTAATAAATGTTCACATAGAATATAATAATATAGGGGTGGTAGGAGAAGAAAATATTCAAACAGCTCCGGGGAGAACCTTGAGTTTACCCTGAGGTACGTTTATTGTCTTCTCTGAGGATGAGAGTCCCCAGTCCAGCTACAGAGGTGGTACTTCTCTATATATAAAAAATACACACATACTTACATACATGTATATGTACATATATATATATATATATATATATATATATATATATATATATATATATTATATATATATATATATATATATATATATAGAGAGAGAGAGAGATAGAGAGAGAGAGAGAGAAGAGAGATAGATAGATAGGTATGTCCAGTGTTAAATAGTACATTCTTCTTATATTTACAGTTTATATTAAAAAAAGCTTGTTCACTTCCTAGAACAAAGGGTAATACGCATGTGATCGTCTGGATATTTACAAATATTACATTCTATTTCCTCGAACCGAATCAATCAATAAGTTGCCGCTGCTGCTGCCGCAATGGCCTTCGAATTCTGTGAGAGGAATAAAAAAAAAACTTATCGTGTCTTGAATTGTGAATGGACTTTTTCTCGGTCGCTTGCTATTGTTGCCACCACAGTATTGTCGATTTTTCTCGTAAGGGGGAAATATCTCATCTCTTCTTTCCAACAGCATCGCTACACTATTATATATATATATATATATTATATATATAATATATATATATATATATATATATATATATATATATATATATATATATATATATATATAAAAACTACTGCGGTGTCCACGAGCAAGTAAACAGAAAAGGAGGAATCACTCACATTTTCTTATTTTTAATATTTAATAATTTATATAGGAGAAGGGGTTACGAGCACCTTGCTCCTGGCATTGAGGTTTGTCTTCTAGGCAGGGAACTGACAGGTTTTGTTTACTAATATAAACACAGTAAGCTCTTCTCGATACAAAGGAGGCAGCGTAGAGTTATAAAAGCGATATAATCAGTCTATTACCCTCGAAGACGTAGTTTTGAGGTGATCAGTCCCTCAGCCTGGAGAAAATTTCTGCTCCATAGTCTGGAATAATGTGAAGCAGAAACAACAGAACAGAGACTCCTATACTGTCAAGGTGAGGCCCAGAAAGTCTTGACAGAAGAGGCGGGGCCCACTAGAAGTAAGAATGTAATCCTTGAGAGGCAGTGTAGCGGACCTACTGAGCAGGACCCTCTCAAATCCAGCCTTTCTCACTTGTAACTGAAGGTCAGGTAATAAATGTGTCGAACACTTCCTCTGAACCGTTGTGTTGCAGTGTCTGACAGTGTGAATATGATAATGGCATACAATACTGAAAAGTTGATAAGTAAGTGAAATGTGCAACAGTTAGGTATATTTATTCCGAAACGTTTAACCTAGATATATAAATAAGGTGCTGAGGATATCTAACCAAGAAAAAACTAGAAACGATGGATATAAGTTGGACAAATCATGATTTAGAAAGGATGTAGAAGAGCACTGGTTTATCAGTGGGATTGGGAATAGTGGATAAAACCTGTAAGTAAAGTCTTTAAAGCTAACACCTTGGGATGCTTTAAAAATAGATTAGAGAGCTACATGAATGAGAAATAAAGTGCCTACTACAGTCATACGTTGATTCTTATATTAGCTCCTAATGATAAGGCGAAAATAATGAAATAATATTCAAGTATAAAAATATAATATTAAATAGTTAGTAGTAGTATAATATAATATATAATAATAATAAATAATAATAATAATAATAATAATAATAATAATAATAATAATAATAAAAGTAGTATTAGATTTCTTTTATTCATTGTGTTTAATGGACATAACAAATTAAAGTCTTCATAGGCACTGGCTTTAACCTACTATATAAAACAAATATGAATGCCAACAATAGCGAAAGGAGATTTTTATACAACGATTCGGTTCTTCCTAAACCATTATTACACAGGTATGTAATAATCAGTCTAACGCAATAATTGATAAACCCTCGAAAAAGCGTCTCTAATGAGATGAACCTTATTAAAACTCCTCAGCTCTGACAAAGTTGCGAAGTTACTGACCACATAAATTATGCCTGTTTACGACAGTGCTATGAATTCTGATAGCAAAAAGGGATTATATGTCATCGGCAGGTTGACGGAATGTTACGTACGAACTGTCCTGACAGTTTGGTCAACTAATGCTCTGTTATAGAGAGACGACATTTTCGTAGGAATTACTTGTTACATGGATTATTATTATTATTATTATTATTATTATTATTATTATTATTATTATTATTATTATTATTATTATTATTATTATTATTATTATTATTATTATTATTTTCCAACAAGTCGGCCGTCTCCCACCGAGGCAGGGTGGCCCAAAGAGAAAGAAAATTATTATTGTTATTATTATTATTATCATCATGACGGGGGAAAGCTGAATCCGTAGAGATTATACAGCACCTGTGGGGAAGATAATTCCCAAGATCAAAAGTCCCTCACCATTACATGGAGCAAATAGTCATCAGGCCAGTAACAGCATCACTGGGAGCATGGGAGGAGGCATCATCAAGCCAGTAACAGCATCACTGGGAGCATGGCAGGAGGCGTCATCAAGCCAGTAACAGCATCACTGGGAGCATGGGAGGAGGCATCATCAAGCCAGTAACAGCATCACTGGGAGCATGGCAGAAGGCGTCATCAAGCCAGTAACAGCATCACTGGGAGCATGGGAGGAGGCATCATCAAGCCAGTAACAGCATCACTGGGAGCATGGCAGGAGGCGTCATCAAGCCAGTAACAGCATCACTGGGAGCATGGGAGGAGGCATCATCAAGCCAGTAACAGCATCACTGGGAGCATGGCAGAAGGCGTCATCAAGCCAGTAACAGCATCACTGGGAGCATGGGAGGAGCATCATCAAGCCAGTAACAGCATCACTGGGAGCATGGCAGGAGGCGTCATCAAGCCAGTAACAGCATCACTGGGAGCATGGCAGGAGGCGTCATCAAGCCAGTAACAGCATCACTGGGAGCATGGGAGGAGGCATCATCAAGCCAGTAACAGCATCACTGGGAGCATGGGAGGAGGCATCATCAAGCCAGTAACAGCATCACTGGGAGCATGGCAGGAGGCGTCATCAAGCCAGTAACAGCATCACTGGGAGCATGGAGGAGGCATCATCAAGCCAGTAACAGCATCACTGGGAGCATGGGAGGAGGCGTCATCAAGCCAGTAACAGCATCACTGGGAGCATGGGAGGAGGCATCATCAAGCCAGTAACAGCATCACTGGGAGCATGGCAGGAGGCGTCATCAAGCCAGTAACAGCATCACTGGAGCATGGAGGAGGCATCATCAAGCCAGTAACAGCATCACTGGGAGCATGGGAGGAGGCTCATCAAGCCAGTAACAGCATCACTGGGAGCATGGGAGGAGGCATCATCAAGCCAGTAACAGCATCACTGGGAGCATGGCAGGAGGCGTCATCAAGCCAGTAACAGCATCACTGGGAGCATAGCAGGAGGCATCATCAAGCCAGTAACAGCATCACTGGGAGCATGGGAGGAGGCATCATCAAGCCAGTAACAGCATCACTGGGAGCATGGGAGGAGGCATCATCAAGCCAGTAACAGCATCACTGGGAGCATGGCAGGAGGCGTCATCAAGCCAGTAACAGCATCACTGGGAGCATGGCAGGAGGCGTCATCAAGCCAGTAACAGCATCACTGGGAGCATGGCAGGAGGCGTCATCAAGCCAGTAACAGCATCACTGGGAGCATGGGAGGAGGCGTCATCAAGCCAGTAACAGCATCACTGGGAGCATGGCAGGAGGCGTCATCAAGCCAGTAACAGCATCACTGGGAGCATGGCAGGAGGCGTCATCAAGCCAGTAACAGCATCACTGGGAGCATGGGAGGAGGCATCATCAAGCCAGTAACAGCATCACTGGGAGCATGGGAGGAGGCATCATCAAGCCAGTAACAGCATCACTGGGAGCATGGCAGGAGGCGTCATCAAGCCAGTAACAGCATCACTGGGAGCATGGCAGGAGGCGTCATCAAGCCAGTAACAGCATCACTGGGAGCATGGCAGGAGGCGTCATCAAGCCAGTAACAGCATCACTGGGAGCATGGCAGGAGGCGTCATCAAGCCAGTAACAGCATCACTGGGAGCATGGGAGGAGGCATCATCAAGCCAGTAACAGCATCACTGGAGCATGGGAGGAGGCATCATCAAGCCAGTAACAGCATCACTGGGAGCATGGCAGGAGGCGTCATCAAGCCAGTAACAGCATCACTGGGAGCATGGCAGGAGGCGTCATCAAGCCAGTAACAGCATCACTGGGAGCATGGCAGGAGGCGTCATCAAGCCAGTAACAGCATCACTGGGAGCATGGCAGGAGGCGTCATCAAGCCAGTAACAGCATCACTGGGAGCATGGCAGGAGGCGTCATCAAGCCAGTAACAGCATCACTGGGAGCATGGCAGGAGGCGTCATCAAGCCAGTAACAGCATCACTGGGAGCATGGGAGGAGGCATCATCAAGCCAGTAACAGCATCACTGGGAGCATGGGAGGAGGCATCATCAAGCCAGTAACAGCATCACTGGGAGCATGGCAGGAGGCGTCATCAAGCCAGTAACAGCATCACTGGGAGCATGGCAGGAGGCGTCATCAAGCCAGTAACAGCATCACTGGGAGCATGGCAGAGGCGTCATCAAGCCAGTAACAGCATCACTGGGAGCATGGCAGGAGGCGTCATCAAGCCAGTAACAGCATCACTGGGAGCATGGCAGGAGGCGTCATCAAGCCAGTAACAGCATCACTGGGAGCATGGCAGGAGGCGTCATCAAGCCAGTAACAGCATCACTGGGAGCATGGCAGGAGGCGTCATCAAGCCAGTAACAGCATCACTGGGAGCATGGCAGGAGGCGTCATCAAGCCAGTAACAGCATCACTGGGAGCATGCAGGAGGCGTCATCAAGCCAGTAACAGCATCACTGGGAGCATGGCAGGAGGCGTCATCAAGCCAGTAACAGCATCACTGGGAGCATGGCAGGAGGCGTCATCAAGCCAGTAACAGCATCACTGGGAGCATGGCAGGAGGCGTCATCAAGCCAGTAACAGCATCACTGGGAGCATGGCAGGAGGCATCATCAAGCCAGTAACAGCATCACTGGGAGCATGGCAGGAGGCGTCATCAAGCCAGTAACAGCATCACTGGGAGCATGGCAGGAGGCATCATCAAGCCAGTAACAGCATCACTGGGAGCATGGCAGGAGGCGTCATCAAGCCAGTAACAGCATCACTGGGAGCATGGCAGGAGGCGTCATCAAGCCAGTAACAGCATCACTGGGAGCATGGCAGGAGGCGTCATCAAGCCAGTAACAGCATCACTGGGAGCATGGCAGGAGGCATCATCAAGCCAGTAACAGCATCACTGGGAGCATGGCAGGAGGCGTCATCAAGCCAGTAACAGCATCACTGGGAGCATGGCAGGAGGCATCATCAAGCCAGTAACAGCATCACTGGGAGCATGGCAGGAGGCGTCATCAAGCCAGTAACAGCATCACTGGGAGCATGGCAGGAGGCATCATCAAGCCAGTAACAGCATCACTGGGAGCATGGCAGGAGGCGTCATCAAGCCAGTAACAGCATCACTGGGAGCATGGCAGGAGGCATCATCAAGCCAGTAACAGCATCACTGGGAGCATGGCAGGAGGCGTCATCAAGCCAGTAACAGCATCACTGGGAGCATGGCAGGAGGCATCATCAAGCCAGTAACAGCATCACTGGGAGCATGGCAGGAGGCGTCATCAAGCCAGTAACAGCATCACTGGGAGCATGGCAGGAGGCGTCATCAAGCCAGTAACAGCATCACTGGGAGCATGGCAGGAGGCGTCATCAAGCAGTAACAGCATCACTGGGAGCATGGCAGGAGGCATCATCAAGCCAGTAACAGCATCACTGGGAGCATGGCAGGAGGCGTCATCAAGCCAGTAACAGCATCACTGGAGCATGGCAGGAGGCGTCATCAAGCCAGTAACAGCATCACTGGGAGCATGGCAGGAGGCGTCATCAAGCCAGTAACAGCATCACTGGGAGCATGGCAGGAGGCGTCATCAAGCCAGTAACAGCATCACTGGGAGCATGGCAGGAGGCGTCATCAGCCAGTAACAGCATCACTGGGAGCATGGCAGGAGGCGTCATCAAGCCAGTAACAGCATCACTGGGAGCATGGCAGGAGGCGTCATCAAGCCAGTAACAGCATCACTGGGAGCATGGCAGGAGGCGTCATCAAGCCAGTAACAGCATCACTGGGAGCATGGGAGGAGGCGTCATCAAGCCAGTAACAGCATCACTGGAGAGCATGGCAGGAGGCGTCATCAAGCCAGTAACAGCATCACTGGAAGCATGGCAGGAGGCGTCATCAAGCCAGTAACAGCATCACTGGGAGCATGGCAGGAGGCGTCATCAAGCCAGTAACAGCATCACTGGGAGCATGGCAGAGGCGTCATCAAGCCAGTAACAGCATCACTGGGAGCATGGCAGGAGGCGTCATCAAGCCAGTAACAGCATCACTGGGAGCATGGCAGGAGGCGTCATCAAGCCAGTAACAGCATCACTGGGAGCATGGCAGGAGGCATCATCAAGCCAGTAACAGCATCACTGGGAGCATGGCAGGAGGCGTCATCAAGCCAGTAACAGCATCACTGGGAGCATGGCAGGAGGCATCATCAAGCCAGTAACAGCATCACTGGGGAGCATGGCAGGAGGCGTCATCAAGCCAGTAACAGCATCACTGGGAGCATGGCAGGAGGCGTCATCAAGCCAGTAACAGCATCACTGGGAGCATGGCAGGAGGCGTCATCAAGCCAGTAACAGCATCACTTCGAGCATGGCAGGAGGCGTCATCAAGCCAGTAACAGCATCACTGGGAGCATGGCAGGAGGCGTCATCAAGCCAGTAACAGCATCACTGGGAGCATGGCAGGAGGCGTCATCAAGCCAGTAACAGCATCACTGGGAGCATGGCAGGAGGCGTCATCAAGCCAGTAACAGCATCACTGGGAGCATGGCAGGAGGCGTCATCAAGCCAGTAACAGCATCACTGGGAGCATGGCAGGAGGCGTCATCAAGCCAGTAACAGCATCACTGGAGCATGGCAGGAGGCGTCATCAAGCCAGTAACAGCATCACTGGGAGCATGGCAGGAGGCGTCATCAAGCCAGTAACAGCATCACTGGGAGCATGGCAGGAGGCTCATCAAGCCAGTAACAGCATCACTGGGAGCATGGCAGGAGGCGTCATCAAGCCAGTAACAGCATCCACTGGGAGCATGGCAGGAGGCGTCATCAAGCCAGTAACAGCATCACTGGGAGCATGGCAGGAGGCGTCATCAAGCCAGTAACAGCATCACTGGGAGCATGGCAGGAGGCGTCATCAAGCCAGTAACAGCATCACTGGGAGCATGGCAGGAGGCGTCATCAAGCCAGTAACAGCATCACTGGGAGCATGGCAGGAGGCGTCATCAAGCCAGTAACAGCATCACTGGGAGCATGGCAGGAGGCGTCATCAAGCCAGTAACAGCATCACTGGGAGCATGGCAGGAGGCACACAGGATGCCTTCACAATATTTCCTCGAGTATTATAATAGTGAAATTAATAATAACGATAATGCCGATAATAATAATAACAACACTAACAACAGCAACATCAATACCATTACTACTACTACTACTAGTAATAATAATAATAATAATAATAATAATAATAATAATAATAATAATAATAATAATAATAATAATAATAATAATCTGATTTCATTATTATTATTATAAGTACTAGTAATATTAATAAAAATAACAAGCGGTGCTTTAGTCCTGTTATTTACACCCCTGCCCCCCTGGCCACCCCAGCCCCCTGGCCCCCCTGCCCCTTGGGCCCCCCCTGTCCCCCTGAATCCCCTGCCTCCCCTGCCTCCCCTTCATTCCCTTCCGTGGTTGCGCAACTGAGTCTCTCTCTTCTGAATTATCTTAATTGCCCAATTTTACTGTGGATCTTTCACCCACCCGAGCCTACACTCTCTCCCAAGGCCACCAAGACTCTGCGGTGCGGTGTGGAATGCGGTACGGTACAGCTTAGCTTTCTTTTTTTTTCGGGGGGCGGGGGGTCAAAAAGTATGAAAATACTGTACGGTATTTCGAACAGGTACAAGGGAAAAAATGGATAATGTACCGTACACTACTGCCAGATATGTCCCCTCTATAGCACCCACAACATCTCAGCCACCCACTTCCCCCTTCCTCAGCCACTCATTCCCCTTTCCTCAGCCACCCACTCCACCCCCTGGGAACAGGAGCCAACAATTTCACACCGTCAACACAGCCAAGTGCGTCGCTGTGAAAGGAGGAGAAATTCCTGTTTTCAGCTCGTTTACATAAATTCTAAGGTGTGTCGCGTTCATATTTACATTAAACTTGAAGGCCATATTTTTTTCCCCCAAGATGGCTAACGCGAGGCTTGCGTAGAGGTGGCAGGTTCCGTAGCTGGGAAGTGAGAGCTGTCAGCTTGCTGTGAGGAGAAGCTGTCAGCTTGCTGTGAGGGGAAGCTATCAGCTTGCTGTGAGGGGACGCTGTCAGCTTGCTGTGAGGGAAAGCCATTAACCTGCTGTGAGGGGAAGCTGTCAGCCTGTTGTGAGAGGGAAGCTGTCAGCTTTCTGTGAGGGAAAGCCATTAACTTGCTGTAAAAGGAAGCTGTCAGCTTGCTGTGAGGGGAAAGTTGTTTGCTTGCTGTGAGGGACAAGTTGCATTAATATTGGTAAAATTACCGACAATGTGTTAAACGCAACTAATGTGACATTTTATTGTGGCAACGTTTCGCTCTCCAGAGCTTTGTCAAGCCGTTGAACGGCTTGGCGAAGCTTCTGTAAGCGAAACATTGCATTTTTGTCCTTTTACTTAACATTTGAAAGTTGTTTGCCTGCTGTGAGGTGGGGGGGGGGGTAAGTTGTTTGCTTTCTATTGGGCGGAGACTTACTAACTTGTGGGATGAAGAAATGACAGCTGACTGTGAGGGTGGACAATAAGATGTGAAGGGGCACTTGAATTCCACTCAGCGGCCCACAGTTTCGGTCCTAGAAGGAACGAAAAAAGAGGACACGGAGGGGACACGTCCACAACATACAAAATACTTTCCATTACTGGAGAGGTGAACAGAGACTAGATGCTGCAATGAATAGGGATCAGGAAGAGAAGGCACACGTAGAAACTGACACTCATATGAGCACCTGCCTTTCTCATTTCAAAAAAGGTTGTCCATCTTTGTTGAGTCGATTCCTCTGAATATCTTATATGTCCGTGTCATATTTCCCCAATTTTTTTTAAACCCTCTCCCTCAACTATTTTAGAGTTGATTCCTGGAACGTCTCCTCAATGTCCAACACTCAGATACGAAAGAAATGTAGCTGCAAACCTCTGGACTGAACCCTCTTAAGCTACTTCACTTCCACTGAGATAAAACAAATTATTAATGAACATTTTTATTATTGATCTGTATTATTGATCTGTGTGTGTGTGTGTGTGTGTGAGTGTGTGTGTGTATGTGTGTGTGTGTGTGTGTGTGTGTGTGTGTGTACATCATGACTCACAGTACTCGACGTATGCAAGGGGAGAAAAAAAAAAGAGTATAAACTAGACTAATCACTTTACAATGTAAAATTAAGCGACGTGCATCAAGACGGGGGACGATGCAGCTCCTCAATGGCTGTCAGGGTCGTTATTAAAACCTAATTATTTAATAACCCCAGCAATTTGGTCAATTAAGAGGCAACAGCCTTCCCATATGACGCTCCCAGAGAGCGTCCTGTCATCCTCTTAGGGGAGGATTAGACGGCTATGGATGAGGAAGGAGGATAAGGGAGAAGGATAATGTAGAAGATGAGGGGGAACATAAGGAAGAAGATGAAGGGAGAAGGATAATTAAGAGAATAATGAAGGAGCATAAGGGAAGGATAATGATGGAGGATAAGAGAATAGGATAACGGAAAGGAGAAAGGGAAAACTGGAGAATTCTAGCTCTTTCTCTTGATTACGAGATATCACAGTAAGTTTTCATTGTATTATTATATTCATTGAGAAGTTGTATACTCGTGAGCACCGTACTGCACTTTGGAAATATACACAGCAGTGGTCGTGAGATGTTGCAAGCCAGTACTGATCTTATTTGCACCAGCTTTTGAAAAAAAAATTGGTTTAGATTTAGATTCTTTATTTCCAGTCACTGCATTTACCTAATATACAATAATCGGAATGCACAGCATTTCCATGGGAGCATTTCGACTGTCTATGGACACTTTCCAGCTGTGTACTCCGCCATCTCATTCATTAAGTTTCCTTCCACTTACCTTTCCCACTGCACTGCATTACAGGAATTCCCCTCATCCCTGCAGTTTCCTCTTCTGAAATCTAGTTCTCTGGTTTACAAGTGCTGCCGTTTTTCCTTTAAGGTTGACTTCCGCAAGTTTTTCGGTATGCAGTACTGTATGATCGCTAGCACCCAGAGGCTTCTCATATTCTGTTTACCGTAGCTCGGTTGGTAGCTCACTCAGCTCACACACTGAGTGTCCGTGGTTCGATCCTCGATACTGATGAAAACACTGGGCGTGTTTCCGTAAGATACCTACTGTCCCCGTTCACCTAGCTGTAAGTAGGTACCTGGGTGTTAGTCGACTGGTGTGGGTCGTATCCTGGGGACAAAATTAACCTAAATTGCCCGAAATGCTCTGTGTAACCAGGGACTTTCTACATAGTATGTCACTGATGTCAGCTAGGTCTGTATATATTGCATCATGTACTTGTAGAAATAAAGATTATTATTATTATTATTATTATTATTATTATTATTATTATTATTTAGATCCAGTCTGGCTGGCTCATCCCCACTGCTGCTGATGTTTTCTGGCTGCTGGCGTGGTTTCCTTCTATTTTGTGGTGGATTGTAGATTTCTGCTACTTCTACGCGTGGTTCCCTTTCTTGATTGTGCTCACTTTGTAGTCATATGACTGATCTGATTCCTTAATCTATTAAAAAATCTGCTGGTTTCTGATTAGCAGTGTAACTTGTCACTGCTTCCTTGTCAGCTCTATCTCTCAGCAGTGCTTAATATCTGTCGTCTGGCATTCGTTATCAGTGGAGACTGTTTTATCTCTGTTATAGCAGTGATGTGTGTGTGTGTGTGTGTGTGTGTGTGTGTGTGTGTGTGTGTGTGTGTGTGTGTGTGTGTGTGTGTGAAGATGAAAAGTCTATTTCGACTTATCCGTCGTAAACAAGCTGAACGTAAACAAGTCGGCTGGCAGCAAGTTTGCCTCTCACTTATCCGGAAACAAAAGCCCCGGAGAGCGGACCGACACTGAGCTTCACTGGCGAGGCCAATTAATAGGTCTCCTTTAAGGGAATTTCACCAACTGGGCCAATTAACTGTATGTAAATACAATATAAGTCTTTCACAAGGTTCTAATTTGGCGAGTCCTTCGCTAACTAGTACAGACGTTCCGCTTGCAGGAACCTCTTACAGAGTACACTGTAGAGACAGGCGGTGCTTCTAAACGAGTTCTTTAATTACAAGGGTTAATTAGGTGAGTACAGGGAACGTATCTGTCTCACTGTTAACAGACGGAGGATTCAGCTTCCACCAGTCTTTGTGTTCACTCAGTCTAGTCATCGGGCCAGTCTTTATATATTACATTACTAAGATATAAATAACAAAAAGGCACAATACCGTGACTGGAACGATACACAAATAACACAGTGTGACTTTGTAAATGGTCCAAGTCGGACCGAAACGTCATCGTAAGCTCCTCTCTTCTATGTGCGGGTTATTTGTATAACTGTGATATGCCTGTGACCGGTTTCAAAAGTTCTTCCTTCGCCGTCCGTCTTCAAGTCGGACTTCTTTGTTGACCGCCTGGTTAACCACGCTGTTAGTGCTAACTTCAGGGGATATCTAGCACTATTTTGCAGAAAACAATGATTCAGTTTCCTCATTCCGGCAATATTTCTGATATCTACTGGTAACAGGTTGAAGAATCTTGTGCCAACGATGTTGACACAGTGTTCTCTAATTGTACTTGTGTTTTCACTGTTCTTTATTAGGTTGTATCTACACTTTTTCCCGTATGTTGCACTCAGTATATTGCTTTGGCAGTGTGCAGACTGGGGAAGAGCCCTCAAGCACCTTTCATGCGTATATTATCACATATCTCTCTTCTACGCTGAAGAGAGAACAACTGAAGTGTTTTGAGATGTTCCCAGTCATTTAGAAGTTTTATTTACTCTGTGTTGGCAGTAAGCGTTCTCAGTTAATTTTCTGAATGTTATTTCTCCAGCCTGCGAGCACACGACAAAGTGACAAATTATTCCAAAATCTTTTCCTGTTCACTACATTCCATGAAATGGTCTGCTTGGGTTCTGCATTCTCTGTCGAGACTTTCACTCCCAGTTATCTAAATATTCTTCACTTTATTTATATGTTCACTCTTATTTCTTAGATTTGTTTCTTTCTTCACTGTGTTCTTTTTGCGTGTGTTTTCCCTGATTATTTATTTTACCCCCCCCCCTCCCTTCCAAATTCCTCCGCTTACCTTTAAAACTTTTCAACAGACTCTCCCAAATCCCTGTATCATCATCAAGAAAATGATAAAGATTCATTATTTTATATCCTGCACCTCTTCCCAACACTGTAGCATTCACTTATTTGACATCCTTATATATTAAGATATTAATTAACCACAGTGGCACGGCTCATCAGTCTTAAGTCACTTTAAAAGATATATACTGCAAGTCTCTTTTAACATATTTTAACCTGAGGCTTACTAGTCTCAAAAAATCTTGAGTGCTTTTAACAACCTTCCATCGATTCACTATATTTACAGATGGATTACTTCAGCTGTGTCACAGTTAATTATGTGATTCCTACCTTGGACTTGCTAAACCATAGCAGAATCACTTTCAGCAGATCTCACTTATTTTTGTGTTCGCTCAATTTACTCAGATTTTTACATGTCTGACCTTCTGTATATATGTTAAATCAGGATCTTTGAAAAGTATTTTATAGAGTGTAATTTACAGGTTAAGAGCTGTTATCCTATCACTGTTAAATTACCATGACCACCATGCGACCCACAATAGTCGGCTAACACCCACGTTTCCATTTACTGCTTAGTGTACAGCTGCAACTGGTGTAAGGAGACTTGCCCATTTGCCTCCATTTGCTCGGGGACGAACCCACGAGTCCAGAAGTGGTGAACGAAAGTCGTGGCGTCACCGATGAGCTCAGATATTTTTTAGTTTAAAAAAATAATTTTATATTAGGAATAACAAACTATACAAATATGCTTGTGGATAATCTAAAAATCTATGCAAAACAATTACAAATAATTGTTAAAATCTTTCAAGAACACTTGGATTAATCAAGTAACCGAGTGATGGATGATGTAACGTGGTGCTGGTAAGTTCTACCTGTTAAACTGAGTGATATTTTATTGAAAGAAGAGGATAGAGAGTGGGATCTATGAAAAGTTATTGACAAAAATACTATCACCTGATTATCACCTGACTGCAGGAGCTAGAAACTCACATGCTACGCTGGCAAATTTCAAAATATTCGATGTATGGATGATGAAACACCGAACTAGCGGTAGTGTCGTGTCCACACACACACACACACACACACACACACACACACACACACACACACACACACACACACACACACACACACACACACACACACACACACCATACACACACACACACACACACACACACACACATGAAGATTAGGGAAGGGCAAAGAAGGCCGCAGACGGAGTACAGTCTAGGGGGTCAGAGACTACAAACCTCACTCAAGGAAAAAGATCTTGGGGTGAGTATAACACCAGGCACATCTCCTGAAGCGCACATCAACCAAATAACTGCTGCAGCATATGGGCGCCTAGCAAACCTCAGAACAGCATTCCGACATCTTAATAAGGAATCATTCAGGACCCTGTACACCGTATACGTTAGGCCCATATTGGAGTATGCGGCACCAGTTTGGAACCCACACCTAGCCAAGCACGTAAAGAAACTAGAGAAAAATGCAAAGGTTTGCAACAAGACTAGTCCCAGAGCTAAGAGGTATGTCCTACGAGGAGAGGTTAAGGGAAATCAACCTGACGACACTGGAGGACGGGAGAGATAGGGGGGACATGATAACGACATACAAAATACTGAGAGGAACTGACAAGGTGGACAAAGACAGGATGTTCCAGAGATTGGACACAGTAACAAGGGGACACAGTTGGAAGCTGAAGACACAGATGAATCACAGGGATGTTAGGAAGTATTTCTTCAGCCACAGAGTAGTCAGTAAGTGGAATAGTTTGGGAAGTGATGCTTTAAGCAGAGGTATGATAAAGCTCAGGCTCAGGGAGAGTGACCTAGTAGCGATCAGTGAAGAGGCGGGGCCAGGAGCTCGGACTCGACCCCCGCAACCTCAACTAGGTGAGAACTAGGTGAGTACACACGCACACACACACACACACACACACACACACACACACACAAACACACAGGAAAGGTTCGTTCCCAAGGGCAAAAGAAATAATGGGAAAACCAGAACGAGGCCTTGGTTTACCAGAAGGTGTAGGGAGTCAAAGACTAAGTGCACCAGAGAATGGGAAAAAGTACAGAAGACAAAGGACCCAGGAAAATAAAGACATTAGTCGAAGAGCCAGAAACGAGTATGCACAGCTAAGAAGGGAGGCTCACCGATAGTACGAAAACAACATAGCATCGAAAGTCAAGTTTGACCAGAAGCTGTTGTATAGTCACATCAGGAGGAAGACAACAGTCAAGCACCAGGTAATCAGGACGAGGAAAGAAGGTGGGGAGCTCACAAGAAACGACCAAGAAGTATGTGAGGAGCTCAACACGAGATTTAAATAAGCATTTACAGTGGAGAGAGAAAGGACTCTGGGAAGACAAAACAGAGAGGTACACCAACAAGTGTTCGATGGAATACACACAACCGAAGAGGAGGTGAAGATGCTGCTAAGTGACCTTGATACGTCAAAGGCGGTGGGACCGGATTTAAGAGGGAGCAGAGACGCTATGTGTGCCACTAACCTCGATTTTCAACACATTGAAACTGGGGAACTACCTGATATATGAAAGACGGCAAATGTAGTCCCCATTTTCAAGAAAGGCGACAGAAACGAGGCACTAAACTATAGACCAGTGTCACTGATGTGTATAGTATGCAAAGTCATGGAAAAGATTATCAAGAGGAGAGTGGTGGAGCACCTGGAACGGAACAAGATTATAAACAACAACCAGTACGGATTCATGGAAGGCAAATCCTGTGTCACTAAACCTACTGGAGTTTTATAACAAGGTAACAGAAGCAAGACACGAGAGAGGAGGTTGGATAGATAGCATTTTCTTGGACTGCAAGAAGGCTTTCGACACAGTTCTTCACAAGAGATTAGTGCAGAAGCTAGACGATCAGGCACCTATAAAAGGCAGGGCACTGCAATGGATCAGAGAATACCTGACAAGGAGGCAACAACGGATCATGGTACGTGATGAGGTATCACAGTGGGCGCCTACAACCACAAATTGGTGAGTACAAATAGGTGAGTACACACACAAACATACACACACACACACACACACACACACACACACACACACACACACACACACACACACACACACACACACACACACACACACACACACACACCACACCCACACACATATATACAACAGGCTTAGTGTCTAATCGACATGTACCTGGGACAAAATGGCAACAAAATGGTAACACACACACACACACACCTGTGCTGTTTTTGGTATATGTGAATGACATAACGGGAGGGATAGACTCAGAAGTGTCCTTGTTTGCAGATGATGTGAAGTTAATGAGGAGAATCAAATCGGTCGAGTATCAGGCAGGACTACAAAGAGACCTGGACAGGCTACAAGCCTAGTCCAGCAACTGGCTCCTTGAATTTAATCCCGCCAAATACAAAGTCATGAGGATTGGGAAAGGGCAAAGAAGACCGCAGACACAGTATAGTCTAGGTGGCCAAAGACTGCAAACCTCACTCAGGAAAAAGATCTGGGGGTGAGTATAACACCGAGCACATCTCCTGAGGCTCACATCACTCAGATAACTGCTGCAGCGTACGGGCGTCTGGCAAATCTAAGGATAGTGTTCCGTTACCTCACTAAGGAATCGCTGAAGACTCTGTACACCATTTACATCAGGCCCATACTGGAGTATGCAGCACCAGTTTGGAATCCACACCTGGTCAAGCACGTCAAGAAATTAGAGAAAGCGCAAAGGTTTGCAACAAGACTAATTCCAGAGCTAAGGGGATTGTCCTACGAAGAAAGGTTAAGGGAAATCGACCTGACGACACTGGAGGACAGGAGGGTTAGGGGAGACATGATAACGACATATAAAATACTGCGCGAAATAGGCAAGGTGGACAAAGACGGGATGTTCCAGAGATGGAACACAGAAACAAGAGGTCACAATTGGAAGTTGAAGACTCAAATGAATCAAAGGGATGTTAGGAAGTATTTCTTCAGTCACAGAGTAGTCAGGCCGTGGAATAGCCTAGAAAGTGATGTAGTGGAGGCGGGAACCATACATAGTTTTCAGACGAGGTTTGATAAAACTCATGGAGCAGGAGGAGAGAGAGGACCTAGTAGCAGTCAGTGAAAAGGCGGGGCCAGGAGCTATGAATCGACCCCTGCAACCACAAATTGGTGAGTACAAATTGGTGAGTACACA
Source organism: Cherax quadricarinatus (assembly GCF_026875155.1). NCBI lineage: Eukaryota > Metazoa > Arthropoda > Malacostraca > Decapoda > Parastacidae > Cherax > Cherax quadricarinatus. The sequence goes on along the minus strand of NC_069401.1, from coordinate 49,669,437 downwards.
CACACACACACACACACACTTACATATATATACTAGTGTCTAATCGACATGTACCTTTGACAAAATGGTAAAAAATAGTAACACACACACACACACACACACACACACATACAAACGGACAGATGTACTCACTAGGTGTTGGATAAGGTGGCTCCCGGTTGTTCGCTCATCAAGTTTGCCTCTGAAAGGAGCAGAAAAAGAATGAGGTTTATATCGTCTCCAAATAAATAAAAGGCTCGACGGGATATATCGAGGTAATAATCACACTATTTCCTGTAAAGCAGATTGGACGTCGGGTTCAATTCTTTCTTCCCCTCCCGTCGTTCAATCCTCTTAAGCCTGTCAGAGTCAGGATGGTCCTGCATAAAAGGAGAAACGAAAAATATTCATTTGTGAGATGAAATTTTTGCTTCCTGAAGGAGATTCGGTGGGAAGGGGGTTGGGGGGGGGGTGCTTTTATTTGCTTCTGTCTGGCATTGCTAAAAATATCAATTTGAAAAGCCATCACAATCTTTGGGTTTGAGGGGAAGGAGGACACTTGTATTGAGTCAATATAAAATATAATTCATTTGTTAATCCAGAGTAAAATATAAGGCACTTTTAATACATTTTGAAATATAATACATCGATTAATGTAATATCAAACATAATCTAATTATTATTATAATATTCAATACAGGCAATACAGAGCAAGACTGTCTCCCATAGCATTTTGTTCAAGATTAAGCTTTATTAAGTCTATAATAAAAATTACGTCGTAAATATGCATTCGTGTGAGGTGGAGAGGGAGGAGAGGTCACGTCATGAGCCCAGACAAGGAAGCTGGAGGTCAGATTACAGGTGGCCTCGTGCGGGTCTTGTGAAGGAAGGTTACTTAGTACAGTAGGTGCACAAGATGTTTAACTAAGCTGAAAGAAACTTGATTCTTCTAGTTGGTGTTATGTATGCTAGTGACAGCTGTTTCAAGGCACTTCCTGTGAACTCTGTCGCCCTCTGTTAATAAAAGTTTGGCCTTGTCCCATGCTATTGCCCTGCCCATGCGATAGCCTTGTTTCAGGCTGTGGCATAGGACACGGCAAGACAAGAACACTGGATGGGACAAGGCCATGATCTGGGATGAAGTCATAGCTTGGGAGAAGGTTAAAGCATGGCACAAGGACATAGTATGGGACAAGACCAAAGTGAACGACAATGCCAACCTAGATAAAGGTCTGTCCTGAAGGAAACTTCATATAATATATAGGTTGGTTGTACATTACACGTTTAGATTTACGCTCGTTGCCCCAGGCTCCATAAAATAAAATACAACTTAACATAAGGATGAAATATACTAATATTATTATATAATTTAAAATATAGTGGAGTTAGTGAGTCCAGATGTATAATGCTTAGGCAATGTCACAATCTTTTTTATTCCTATTACTTCTCAAATGTATTTATAACTGCAAATTTAATATTCGAATGTTGAAAATAAAAAGCCTTTTCGGTACTAGTGTCCGTTCATCTCCGGCTTTCCTCATACTCGAGGCTGGACAGTTTCAGTGCGTGCATTCTCCTAGCATCTTGAGTCTGCAGCATCAGGCGTATCCACTTCTGTGCGTCTCCACCCACTGACATCTGTAGCCTCAGCCGAAGACAGCCCCCAGTGGTCTTGCCATCCACACAGGCCCCCAGCCTTACCGTAGGCCTAGCTTTTGTGATAAAGGCATTTTCAGTTAGAGGGAATGCAGCGCCCCCCGTCACGGTGTCACACACACACACACACACACACACACACACACACACACACACACACTGTTGTATCTTGGAGATAGGTCATCCTGTAATATTTAACTGTTGTCTGAGAATGTGATTATCACTTAATATTATAGCGCGAAAGTCTCCATTTATAGCTTAAATAGAGATTTTCAGCGTTATATTATTATCTGTCAATATATAAAATATACCATGGTATTATTACTGCTATTATTGTTATAATCGATATCGATGATTTTAGTTATTATTATTGTTAGGTAGGATTTCTTATATACATATAGAACAAACAAAATGACAGCAAACCATCAGGTAAATTATTGTTCACTTGTTTAAGTCTAGCTTACTGAGGTTTGGGTCACGTGATCCAACCTGATGATGGGTTAACACTGGCAGTGAAGCAGTCTGTTCCCTGATCTAGCACTGACTACCAGACTGGCAGTGAAGCAGTCTGCTCCCTGATCTAGCACTGACTACCAGACTGGCAGTGAAGCAGTCTGCTCCCTGATCTAGCACTGACTACCAGACTGGCAGTGAAGCAGTCTGCTCCCTGATCTAGCACTGAGTACCAGACTGGCAGTGAAGCAGTCTGCTCCCTGATCTAGCCCTGACTACCAGACTGGCAGTGAAGCAGTCTGTTCCCTGATCTAGCCCTGACTACCAGACTGGCAGTGAAGCAGTCTGCTCCCTGATCTAGCCCTGACTACCAGACTGGCAGTGAAGCAGTCTGCTCCCTGATCTAGCCCTGACTACCAGACTGGCAGTGAAGCAGTCTGCTCCCTGATCTAGCCCTGACTACCAGACTGGCAGTGAAGCAGTCTGCTCCCTGATCTAGCCCTGACTACCAGACTGGCAGTGAAGCAGTCTGCTCCCTGATCTAGCCCTGACTACCAGACTGGCAGTGAAGCAGTCTGCTCCCTGATCTAGCCCTGACTACCAGACTGGCAGTGAAGCAGTCTGTTCCCTGATCTAGCCCTGACTACCAGACTGGCAGTGAAGCAGTCTGCTCCCTGATCTAGCCCTGACTACCAGACTGGCAGTGAAGCAGTCTGCTCCCTGATCTAGCCCTGACTACTGATCTTATATTTGTTCTCCCTTAGATTCACTCAGTTTGAACTTTCTTGAGAATAAGAATTAAGAGTTGGCTTCAGTTCACTCGCGTAATCTTTAGTGATATATGTCTTTCAGACAAATTCTTGTTATCTCTCTTATGACAGAATTCGGAGGTGTTGTTAAATTTTGTACATTTATGGGGTTGGTTTTATGACAGTCTTGTTGAGGTAAAGACTTTGATGTTTGTGAAGACTTAAACTGTAAAGTGTTAAAGATTAGTCTTCATTGTTAATGTGATATTTCCATATATTTATATATATATATATATATATATATATATATATATATATATATTATATATATATATATATATATATATATATATATTTTTGTAAATTAATTACTTAAAGTTTGCTTAAAATAAAGCTATTGTACATACAATATTAAGCTGTAATATTATGTAAGAAGAGAAGACAAAAGTATTGTATTCATATACTTTAAATTTAAACATAAGATTTTAATATTATTGGATTGAGTTTCCTAGTAGAAATAACTCCAGAGACTTTAAAAGTATATTAAACTAGCTTTTGATCCAATACCTTGTTGCCTGAGACGGGTAATATTTGAAACAGGCCAAATTCTGAAGTTCTTTATAAACTTCCAAGGAATAAAAATTCCTCTAAATCCCTTACTCGCAACACACACACACACGTAATGGAAGGGATAGACTCAGAAGTGTCTCTGTTCGCAGATGTGAAGTTAGTGAGAAGAATTAAATCAGATGAGGATCAGACAGGACTACAGAGACCTGGACAGACTGGACACGTGGTACAGCAACTGGCTTCTCGAATTCAACCCTGGCAAGTGCAGAGTCATAAAATTTGGGAAGGGCAAAGAAGACCGCAGACAGAGTATAGGCTAGGTGGACAAAAACTGCAAATCTCACTCAAGGAGAAAGATTTTGGGGTAACCATAACACCGAGCATGTCTCCTGAGGCACACATCAACCAGATAACTGCTGCAACATATGGGGCCTGGCAAACCTGAGAATAGCGTTCCGATACCTTAATAAGGAATCGTTCAAGACACTGTACACTGTGTACGTCAGGCAAATACTGAAGTATGCAGCACCAGTTTGGAACTCACACCTGGTCAAGCACGTCAAGAAATTAAAGTACAAAGGTTTGCAACAAGGCTAGCTCCGGAGTTCAAGGGAATGTCCTAGGAAGAAAGGTTGAGGGAAATCGGACTGACGACACTGGAGGACAGGAGGGTCAGGGGAGATATGAATAGACAAGGTGGACAGAGACGGGATGTTCCAGAGAGGGGACACAGAAACAAGGGATCGCAACTGGAAACTGAAGACTCAGACGAGTCATAGGGATGTTAGGAAGTATTTCTTCAGCCATAGAGACGTCAGGAAATGGCATAGTCTAGCAAGTGATGTAGTGGAGGCAGGAACCATACATAGCTTTAAGACGAGGTATGACAAAGCTCAGGAAGCAGGGAGAGAGAGGACCTAGTAGCGATCAGTGAAGAGGCGGAGCCAGGAGCTGAGTATCGGCCCCTGCAACCACAATTAGGTGAGTACACGGCTCTCGAGACCAGTTAAACGGGAACCTAGCAATGAACAGTGGAAAGGCGGGGCCAGGAGCTGAGACTCTACCCCTGCAACCACATGCAGGTGAGTAGAAATAGGTGAGTACACACACACACATACACACACACACACACACACACAGGGGCCAGGAGCAGTAACTCGACCCCAGCAACCACAAATAGGTGAGTACAGAGTTACGATAAAACTCTTGGAGCAGGGAGACAGTGGGACTAGTAGCGACCATCGAAGAGGCGGGGCCAGGAGAAATGAATCAGTCCCTGCAGTGCATATAGGTGAGTACACACATGCACGCACAGCAAACAGCACGATTTTAGAGATGATAGAAGCTGTTGCAAAATAACAGAAGAGACGTCTCGCAAGAGGGAGAAGAGAGAAAGGCAGAGGTGGACACAGTACTTATTCCACAAGAGATTGGGACACAAGCTGGATGACTTGGTAAGAATAACAGAGAAAACAATATATTGGATCTAGGAATACCTAACAAGAATACAGTCAATGATTCCCGATAAGAGGCACTGGATTTAATGTGTTACAAGCTGTATCCCACAAGCATCGGTATTGGGACCGGGTTACCTGGAGGTTACCTGGAGGCTATTCCGGGGATCAACCCCCCGCGGCCCGGTCCATGACCAGGCCTCCCGATGGATCAGGGCCTGATCAACCAGGCTGTTACTGCTGGCCGCACGCAGTCCAACGTACGAGCCACAGCCCGGCTGATCCGGCACTGACTTTAGGTATCTGTCCAGCTCTCTCGTGAAGGCAGCCAGGGGTTTATTGGCAATTCCTCTAATGTTTGATGGGAGGCTGTTGAACCAGTAATGTTTTTGGTGTACTTAAACGATATGCCGAAATATACTGAGTCTGATGCTTCCCTGTTTTCTAATGATATCCAACTAATTAAGAGAGAAGAAACTGTTGAGAAAAGGAGAGGCTACAAATGGACCTGGACAAGTTGCTGGGTTGAAATTCAACCCCTGCCAGTGCAAAGTTAGGAAAATTGAAAAAAAAGCAAATTAGACTTGAAAGAGAAACGTAACAGAAACTGTAAATCTCGCTCAAGGGGAAGGACTTCGTGGTGAACACAGTACCGATCATATAGTCTGTGGTACACATCAACCAAATAACATCAAAAACATTTTCGTGTTAGAGAAATTTCAGATTAGCTTTTGTTATTTTTAACAAAGGGTAATTCCTGACACTATGTACGATATATATCAGACTCATCTTGAAGTATGCAGCAACAGGAAGGAAGCCACACCTGATCAGGCACGTCATAAACTAGAAAAAGTGTTGATGTTTGCGACGACTTTAGTCCCAAAGCTAAGGTATATGAGGCATGAGGTACTAAAGGAACTAAGCTTGATAACATTAGAGGACAGAAGAACCAGGGAAGACGTGATACCAGCGTACAAAATTGTCAGAGGAATTGATAGGGTAGAGCTTTATCTGATATCTTTAGAAGATGGACATACCAGAGCAATGGTGACAACAACGTACAAAATAATTCTGATCGAGAGGCGGAAAGCTTATACACGATGACACAGTTGGAAGTGAGACACGGATGAATCACAGGGATGTCTGGATGTATTTCTTCAGCCTCATCGTAGTCAGGAATACTAATGACCTGAACAAACAAAAGAGTGTGTAAACGAGAAGGATATTGTTTATTAGATTTTAATGAGTGACCAATGAATCGGCTGTTGGGGTTTCTTCCCTGTGAATATGCATCTTCTGTTGAGATGAGTCCTTTCTCTTTGTTCTAGGTGCTGTCACCTCACTTTTTGTTTCCTCTATTTTCTTTTACTTTTTTCTTTCTTCCGTGATAGTGACTGGTGAAGAGTGGCGAGTTACTTCACCTGCAGCTGCTGCATCACGTCTATGTTTAAATTACTCTCTTTTGAGTTATTTATTCTGTTATTTTGTTTAATCCTACTTCATGCTTTTTTGTGAAGATACTGTAATTTCTTTGAGTAAAACAGCTCTAGCGAAGTCTTTCCTTATCGTCTGAAAATGGTAACTATTTTTTATGATGCCTTTAAATTTCAGAAACAAAGTGACTTTTATTTTTCTTCGGGCATTATTTCTCTGGCCAGGTCAGCCGGGAGGATGCGTGGACCTGAGCAGTTAAAAATAAATTCCCATCTAACTGCGTGGGAAATGCATCGTCAAATTCATGGGAGTAGCGCTGAAGTCATGTGAATGCTTTGTCAGTAGCAGTGTGGCACACGAACTTTGCCCTGTGTACCTGGTTAAATTCCTCTGCCATCTGTTATCTCATTTCCCATCAGCTAGAGACACTCGGCTGGCAGAAGAGTCTCATCCCGAGAGCTGTCTCTGCTTATGGGATACCAGTACACCCACGAAAAGGCTAGCTACAAGAACTGACTACAGTACTTCTGTATCCCTGTTTATCCATATGGTTCACTGGAGCTTACTTCTCTTGGAAAATCAGTAATACTCTTCCTTCAGATGCAGTGTTAGACTTGTTGTAAGTCCTCCCGGATGAGAACTAACTTATTTTTTTATTTCTTAGTGTTGTCTACAATTTTTTTATCATTTTCACATTAGGATTTATTCATTTACATTATTTGTTAATGAAGATCGCAAAAGAATGTTTCTATAATTAAGATTTTTTTTTTATTTTCCACGTGTAACTGTCCACCTGCAAAGCCTCTCTGACAAAGTGAGAGAAAGACAGGATCTATATACAGCCTCAACAGTAAGCGTTGTAGGACTCAGGAGGTCAAGAGACAGTCAACCCAGTAATGGCAAGCTGAAGAAGCAAAGAGAGGAGCTGAGACTCGATCTCTGCAACCACGAACCGGTGGGCACAAACTGGTTAGTACAGACAGGTGGGTACAGACTGGTGAGTACAAAGGGGCGAGCACAGGTGCTGCTAGCAGAGGTTCGCAAGCCAGGACACCCACGCAGGGAGAATAGAGCAGTTTTTATATTTTTCAAGGAGAAGCTCTGAATCCATAGGGGTCATGCAGCGCCTGCTGAATGAGGCAAGCAGGCTTGATCCAGGGAAGGTAGCGCCAATTCCCTGGAACAAGAACCCTTCAGCAGCAGGATGGCAACCCTCTCCCCCTGTCTTGAATGAGGTAATTGTTTTAAAGGTACCATGTTAATTTACTGGTGTAGCGCCAATTACTTGGATCAAGAGCCTTTCACCAGCAGAATGGTACCCCCCTCCACCGTCGAATGAGGTAACTGCATTAAAGGTGAGATGTTAACTGACTGGGGTACCAGTGACGGGTAGCAGGTAGAAGGATGCACCCTTCTTCAGTGTCATGTGTCCCCTCACCCACCCTCAACCCTCTGTTCTACAAAGCCCACCCTCTGTAAAACCTACTTTACCCTCTTTCCAGTATAGCACATCTCTACCTCACTCCCTCTCCAACAGACATCCCTGTCTAACACACACCCTCACACCCTCTCTTACAGTGCAGCCCCCTACCTCATCCCCCTCTCCAATAGAGCACATCACTGCCTCACCCACCATCACCCCCATTTCTAGAGAACCTTCTTCCTGCCTCGCTCACGCTCATCCCATTTCCAGCAGAGCACACCTCGCTCCCTCATCCCCTTCTCCAACAGGACACATCCCTGCCTCACCCACCCTGACCTCCTCCTTCAACAGAGCAACCCCCTACCTCGCCCCCTCTCCAACAGTGCACACCCCTTGCCCTTATACCCCTCAACCCCCCTCCCCAAAACACAAGCCCCCCCCCCCCCGTAGATGCCAGACGAGCTCCCACTCAACCAGAATTCTATTTCGTTTTTTATTCCTTTTCTAAGCAGGGCAAACTTTAGTAATTCAGCAATGATATTTGCTATATTGTTATTATTGTTACCAGCGCAAGTCTGGGTTTACAAATGATGTATACGAGACTATTGAGAAAAAGTATCGAAATAAATTTACGTAAAAGAGGACTGAATGTCATCTGTCTCTCTTCCATTCACCTTCCCCCCATTTTTCCTTCCCTCTTGTCCTCCATCCCATACTATCTCCTTTCCCTCCCAACTTGCTTCCATTTCTCCCTCTTTTGAACTGGAGTGGCGATGCCGATACGTTACAGGTAAAAAAAACATTTACACAGTAATAATGGTAGAATTGCAGACAAAATGTTAGGTAAATGGACACAGACGCTACTATTAGGACATTTTATTGTAGTAACGTTTCGCTCTCCAGGAGCTTGGTCAAGCTTTTCCTAGTATCTGCCTGACAAAGTTTCTGGAGAGCGAATCGTTGTCACAATAAAATATCACAGTAGTTGCACCTATGTCCATTTACCTAACATGTATTCACTCCAAGACATTCAATACTGAAGGAAACCCTCATGGCGAAACATTTCCTGAATATATGTTTTGATCAGTGCATAGGTGTCTTTTACTCTCCCACATATTTCTCCATTCCACGTTATCCCCATTTCCAAAATTCCTCCTGCACTTGCCCTCCCGTCCCTCGTTACTCCCAAATACTTGCCTCAGGGTATCTGAACGGTCATAGAGAATCCTATTGAAAATCGTATCAGATTATGTGTGTAAGAAACTCATTTACCCCCTAACAAGTTCCTCTGGCTGGCTCCTGATCAGCCAACTGTGGTGCCTGCCTGGCACTGCGCACGGTTGGTACCAAAAGCCAGATTGATCAGGCTATCAACCAGGAGGCCTGGTCTGGGACCGTTCCATAGGGGGCAGTAATCCCCCCCTTCCCTCCCTCACAGGGAATTTACTACATATAACATTAATTCACTCCCTTTACCCCCACCGTTTTCTCTCTTTCAACACTATTTAAACCTCCCGTTACCTCCAATTTGCCCCTTTAACCCCTTCCCTTTTTTCTCTCTATCTCCCTTTCACCACCATTTAAAGTCACCTAACTTCAGCCTTTCGCCCTTTATCACCCCTTCACCCCCCAGTTAGCCCCCCGACCCCCTTCACCCCCAGTTAGCCACCTTCACCCCCCAGTTAGCCCCACCTTACCCCCACCCCCAGTTAGCCACCTTCACCCCCCAGTTAGCCCACCCCAAACACTTCGGCCCTAACACGGCTCTTTCCTCTCAATAAATACGTAATAAAAGATGCAAATCCCTTAATTCATTCCCCACTACCGTGGCTATAATGTTGGTGTAGTGTGATGGTTGTATGGTGTAGGTGGTGATGGTGTAGGTGGTGATTGGTGTTTGGTGGTGATGGTGTAAAGGGGGTTTGGTGTAGGTGGTGTTGGTGTAGGTGGTGTTGGTGTAGGTGGATGGTTAGTGTATGGTGGTGTTATGTGTAGGTGGTGATGGTTGTAGGTGGTGATGGTGTAGGTGGTGATGGTGTAGGTGGTGATGGTGTAGGTGGTGAATGGTGTAGGTGGGTGATGGTGTAGGTGGTGATGGTGTAGTGGTGTTGGTGTAGGTGTGATGGTGTAGGTGGTGATGGTGTAGGTGGATGATGGTGTAGGTGTGTGTGTATGGTGTAGGTGGTGATGGTGTAGGTGGTGTGGTGAGGTGGTTTTGGGGTAGGTGTGATGGTGTAGGTGGTGTTGGTGTAGGTGGTGATGGTGTAGGTGGTGATGGTGTAGGTGGTGTTGGTGTAGGTGATGTATGGTGGGTGTAGGTGGTGTGATGTGTAGGTGGTGATGGTGTAGGTGGTGATTGGTGTAGGTGGTGATGGTGTAGGTGGTGTTGGTGTAGGTGGTGATGGTGTAGGTGGTGATGGTGTAGGTGGTGATGGTGTAGGTGGTGATGGTGTAGGTGGTGATGGTGTAGGTGGTGTTGGTGTAGGTGGTGTTGGTGTAGGTGGTGATGGTGTAGGTGGTGATGGTGTAGGTGGTGTGGTGGGAGGTGGTGATGGTGTAGGTGGTGATTGGTGTAGGTGGTGTTGGTGTAGGGGTGGGTGAGGTGGTGATGGTGTAGGTGGTGATTGGTGTTAGGTGGTGATGGTTGTAGGTGGTGTTAGTGTAGGTGGTGATGGTGTAGGTGGTGATGGTGTAGGTGGGGGATGGTGTAGGTGGTGATGGTGTAGGTGGTGATGTGTGTAGGTGGTGTTGGTGTAGGTGGTGATGGTGTAGGTGGTGATGGTGGTAGGTGGTGTTAGTGTAGGTGGTGTGGTAGGGGTGATGGTGTAGGTGGTGATGGTGTAGGTGGTGATGGTGTAGGGTGGTGTGTTGGTGTAGGTGGTGATGGTGTAGGTGGTGATGGTGTAGTGGTGTTAGTGTAGGTGGTGATGGTGTAGGTGGTGATGGTGTAGGTGGTGATGGTGTAGGTGGTGATGGTTGTAGGTGGTGTTAGTGTAGGTGTGTTGGTGTAGGGGTGGTGTAGGTGGTGTTGTAGGTGGTGTGGGTAGGTGGGGATGTGTAGGTGTGTTAGGGGTAGGTGGTGTTGTGTAGTGTTATGGTGTAGGTGGTGTTAGTGTAGGTGGTGATGTGTAGGTGTTGTTAGTGTAGGTGGGTATGTAGGTGGTAGGGTAGGTGGGGTGATTGTAGGTGGTGTTAGTGTAGGTGGTGTTGGTGTAGGTGGTGATGGTGTAGGTGGTGTTAGTGTAGGGTGGTGTAGGTGTAGGTGGATGCTTGTGTAGGTGGTGTTGATGTAGTGATGGTTGAGTGTAGGTGGGGTTAGTGTAGTGTGGTAGTGTAGGTGGGTTTATGGTGTAGGTGGTATGGTGTAGGGGGTGAGTGTAGGTGGTGTTAGTGTAGGTGGTGTTGGTGTAGGTGGTGTGTTAGTGTAGGTGGTGTTGTGTAGGTGGTGTGTTAGTGGTTAGTGTGGTGGTTTGGTGTAGGTGGTGGTTTAGTGCAGGTGGTGTTGATGTAGGTGGTGTTAGTGTAGGTGGTGTTAGTGTAGGTGGTGTTAGTGTAGGTGGTTGTTAGTGTAGGTGTGTGTTGATGGTAGTGGGTGGGTTTGTGGTGTAGGTGGTGTTAGTGTAGGTGGTGTTAGTGTAGGTGGTGTTAGTGTAGGTGGTGTTAGTGGGTAGTGGGTGGTGTTAGTGTAGGTGGTGTTAGTGTAGGTGGTGTTGATGTAGGTGGTGTTAGTGTAGGGTGTTAGTGTTGTGTTAGTAGGTGGTGTTAGTGTAGGTGGTGTTAGTGTAGGTGGTGTTAGTGTAGGTGTGTTAGTGTAGGTGGTGTTTTGTGTAGGTGGTGTTGATGTAGGTGGTTTGGGGTGTTAGTGTAGGTGGTGTTAGTGTAGGTGGTGTTGATGTAGGTGGTGTTAGTGTAGGTGGTGTTAGTGTAGGTGGTGTTAGTGTAGGTGGTGTTAGTGTAGGTGGTGTTAGTGTAGGTGGTGTTAGTGTAGGTGGTGTTGATGTAGGTGGTGTTAGTGTAGGTGGTGTTAGTGTAGGTGGTGTTAGTGTAGGTGGTGTTAGTGTAGGTGGTGTTAGTGTAGGTGGTGTTAGTGTAGGTGGTGTTTGATAGTGTGTAGGTAGGTGGTGTTAGTGTAGGTGGTGTTAGTGTAGGAGGTGTTGATGTAAGGTGGTGTTAGTGTAGGTGGTGTTAGTGTAGGTGGTGTTAGTGTAGGTGGTGTTGATGTAGGTGGTGTTTTGTGTAGGTGGTGTTAGTGTAGGTGGTGTTGATGAGGTGGTGTTAGTGTAGGTGGGTTTGTGTAGGTGGGGTAGAAGGTGTTGATGTAGGTGGTGTTAGTGTAGGTGGTGTTAGTGTGGGTGGTGTTAGTGTAGGTGGTGTTGATGTAGGCGGTGTTAGTGTAGGTGGTGTTAGTGAGGTGGTGTTAGTGTAGGATCTGTTGATGTAGGTGGTGTTAGTATAGGTGGTGTGATGTAGGTGGTGTTAGTGCAGGTGGTGTTAGTGCAGGTGGTGTTAGTGTAGGTGGTGTTGATGTAGGTGGTGTTGATGTAGGTGGTTGTTAGTGTAGGTGGTGGGGGGTTTGATGTAGGTGGTGTTAGTGTAGGTGGTGTTAGTGTAGGTGGTGTTAGTGTAGGTGGTGTTAGTGTAGGTGGTGTTATGTAGGTGGTGTAGTGTAGTGGGTGTTTTAGGTAGGGGTTGGAGGTGGTGTTGATAGGTGGGTTAGTGTAGGTGGGGTTGTGTAGTGTGTGTTGTGTAGGTGTGTTAGTGTAGGTGGTGTTAGTGTAGGTGGTGTTGATGTAGGGTGGGTGTAGTGGTGTTAGGTGGTGGTGTATGTAGGTGTTGGTGTAGGTATGTTAGTGTAGGTGGTGTTAGTGTAGGTGGTGTGATGTAGGTGTTAGGGGTAGGTGGTGTTAGTGTAGGTGGTGTAGTGTAGGTGTGTGGTGTAGGTGGGTTAGCGTAGGTGGTGTTAGTGTAGGTGTTGGTGTAGGTGGGGTTAGTGTAGGTGGTGTTAGTGTAGGTGGTGTTAGTGTAGGTGGTGTGTGGTGTAGGTGGGTGTTAGTGTAGGTGGTGTTAGTGTAGGTTTGGGGTGTTGGTGTTAGGTGGTGTTAGTGTAGGTGGGTGTAGTGGTAGGTGGTGTTAGTGTAGGTGGTGGTTGATGTAGTGGTGTGTAGGGTGTTAGTGGGGGGTTGTGTAGGTGATGTTGGTGTAGGGTGTTGGTGTAGGTAGTGTTGGTGTAGGTGGTGTAGGGATGTTGATATAGGTGGGGGTTGGTGTTGGGGTGTGAAGTGGGTGTTGGTGTAAGTGGGTGTATGTAGGTGTTGGTGTAGGTGGTGTTGTTGATATAGGTGTTGGTGTAGGTGGAGTTGATGTAGGTGATGTTGGTGTAGATGGTGTTGGTGTAGGTGGTGTAGTTGTAGTGTGTTGGTGTGTAGGTGGGGTTGTGTAGGTGTTGGTGTAGGTGGGTTGATGTAGGTGATGTTGGTGTAGTTGGTGTTGGTGTAGGTGGTGTAGGGATGTTGATGTAGGTGGTGTTGGTGTAGGTGTGTTGGTGTAGGTGGGGGGTTGATGTAGGTGGGTGTTGGTTGTAGATGGGGTTGGTGTAGGTGGTGTAGGGATGTTGGTGTAGGTGGTGTTGGTGTAGGTGTTGGTGTGTAGGTGGAGTTGATGTAGGTAGTGTTGGTGTAGATGGTGTTGGTGTAGGTGGTGTAGGATGTTGATGTAGGTGGTGTTGTGAGGTGGTGTTGGGTGTAGGTGGTTTTTGGTGTAGATGGTGTTGGTGTAGGGATGTTGATGTAGGTTGTGTTTGTGTTGGTGTAGGTGGTGTTTCTGTAGGTGTTGGTTAGGTGGGTGATGTAGGTGAGTTTGTGTGGTGTGGGATGGGTTTATGTAGGTTGTTTGTGTTGGTGTAGGTGTGTTAGTGTGTTGGTGTAGGTTGTTGATGGTAGGTGTGTGATGGTGTTGAGTGGTGTAGGTGGGGTTGATGTAGGTGATGTTGGTGTAGATGGTGTTGGTGTAGGTGTGTAGGGATGTTGATGTAGGTGGTGTTGGTGTAGTGTGTTGGTGTAGGTGGTGTACGTGTAGGTGTTGGTGAAGGTGGGGGTGTGTAGGGATGTTGGTGTAGGTGGTGTTGGTGTAGGTGGTGTTGGTGTGGTGTACGTGTAGGTGTGGTGATTTAGGTGGGGTGTTGAGTGTAGGTGGTGTTGGTGTAGGTGGTGTTGGTGTAGGTGGTGGTTGATGTAGGTGGTGTTAGTGGGTCTAGGTGTTGTGTAGGTGATGTTGGTGTAGGTGGTGTGGGTAGGTGTTGTGGATGTTAGTGTAGGTGGTGTTGGTGTAGGTGTGTTGGTGTAGGGGATGTAGGTGTAGGTGTTGTGTTAGGTGGGGTTGTTTTAGGTGATGTTGGTGTAGGTGGTGTTGGTGTGGTGGTGTTGGTGTAGGGTGTTGATGTAGGTGGTGTTGGTGTAGGTGGTGTTAGGGGTAGGTGGTGTAGTGTAGGTGTGTTGGTGTAGGTGGTTGGTGTAGTGTGTGTGGTGTTGGTAGGTGATGTTGGTTGTAGGTGGTTGTTGGTGGTTGGCTGTAATGGTGTGTTGTAGGTGGTGTTGGTGTAGGGGTGTTGGTGTAGGGGTTGTGTGTAGGTGGTGTTGATGATAGGTGGTGTTGAGTGCAGAGTGGTGGTTGAGTGTAGGTGGATGTTGGTGTAGGTGGTGTTGGTGTAGTGTGGTGGTGGGTGGATGAAGTTGGGTAGGTGCAGTGTTTGGGTGTAGGTGAGGTGATAGTTGGTGTAGGTGGATGGTGTGGTGGGGTGTGGTGGTGTGGTAGTGAGGTAGTGCTGTTGGTGGTAGTGGGATGTAGATATGGTGGTGGTAATGGTGTAGTGTGGTGTGTGGGTGTAGGTGGTGTGAGTAGTGGTGTGATGCAGTAGTGGTGATGCAGGTGGTTGTGGTGCAGGTGATGTGTGCAGTAGTGGTGGTGCAGTAGTGGAGATGCAGTAGTGGTGGTGCAGTATGGTGCAGTAGTGGTGTGCAATGTGGTGGTGCAGTGTGGTGGTGAGAGTGGTGGTGTGGAGATGCAGTAGTGGTGAGTAGGTAGTGGTGGGCAGTAGGGGTGCGTAGGGGGTGGTGCAGTATGGGTGGGTGGTGGCAGTAGTGGAGATGCAGTAGTGGTGGTGCAGTAGATGAGATGCAGTAGTGGTGGTGCAGTAGTGGAGATGCAGTAGTGGTGGTGCAGTAATGGTGGTGCAGTAGTGGTGGTGCAATAGTGGTGGTGCAGTAGTGGTGGTGCAGTAGTGGTGGTGCAGTAGTGGTGATGTGCAGTAGTGGTGGTGCAGTAGTGGGGATGCAGTAGTGGTGGTGCAGTAGTGCAGTAGGTGGTGCAGTTTTGTGCAGATGGGAGTATAGTGGTGGTGCAGTAGATGAGATGCAGTAGAGGTGGTGCAGTAGTGGTGGTGCAGTAGTGGTTGGTGCAGTAGTATGGTGGTAGTGGAGATGCAGTAGTGGTGGTGCAGTAGTGGTGGTGCAGTAGCGGTGGTGGTGCAGTAGTGGTGGTTTCAGTAGTGGTGTGCAGTAGTGGTGGTGCAGTAGTGGAGATGCAGTAGTGGTGGTGCAGTAGTGGTGGTGCAGTAGTGGTGATGCAGTAGTGGTGGTGCAGTAGTGGAGATGCAGTAGTGGTGGTGCAGTAGTGGTGGTGCAGTAGTGGTGGTGCAGTAGTTTTGGTGCAGTAGTGGAGATGCAGTAGTGGTGGTGCAGTAGTTGGTGTGCAGTAGTCGGTGGTGCAGTAGTTTTGGTGCAGTAGTGGAGATGCAGTAGTGGTGGTGCAGTAGTGGTGGTGCAGTAGTGGTGGTGCAGTAGTTTTGGTGCAGTAGTGGAGATGCAGAGTGGTGGTGCAGTAGTGGTGGTGCAAGTAGCGGTGTGCAGTGTGGTAGTGCAGTAGTGGTGGGGCGTTGTGGGGGTGCAGTAGTGGTGATGCAGTAGTGGAGGTGCAGTAGTGGTGGTGCAGTTGTGGTGGTGCAGTAGTGGGATGCAGTAGTGGTGGTGCAGTAGTGGTGTGCAGTAGTGTTGGTGCAGTAGGGGTCAGTAGTTGTGGGTCAGTAGTGAGATGCAGTAGTGGTGGTGCAGTAGTGGTGGTCCAGTAGTGGTGGTGCAGTAGTTTTGGTGCAGTAGTGGAGATGCAGTAGTGGTGGTGCAGTAGTGGTGGTCCAGTAGTGGTGGTGCAGTAGTTTGGTGCGTAGTGGAGATGCAGTAGTGGTGTGCAGTGGTGTGAGTAGTGGTTGCAGTAGTGTGGTCAGTAGTGGATGCAGTAGTGTTGGTGCAGTAGTGGTGGTCGCAGTAGTGGTGGTGCAGTAGTGGAGATGCAGTAGTGGTGGTGCAGTAGTGGTGGTGCAGTAGTGGTGGTGCAGTAGTTTTGGTGCAGTAGTGGAGATGCAGTAGTGTTGGTGCAGTAGTGGTGGTCCAGTAGTGGTGATGCAGTAGTTTTGGTGCAGTAGTGGAGATGCAGTAGTGGTGGTGCAGTTGTGGTGGTGCAGTAGTGGTGATGCAGTAGTTTTGGTGCAGTAGTGGAGATGCAGTAGTGGTGGTGCAGTAGTGGTGGTGCCCGTAGTGGTGGGTGCAGTAGTTTTGGTGCAGTAGTGGAGGGTCAGTAGTGGTGGTGCAGTTAGTGGTGGTGCAGTAGTGGTGGTTGCAGTAGTTTTTGGTTGCAGTAGTGGAGATGCAGTAGTGGTGGTGCAGTAGTGGTGGTTTCAGTAGGGGGTGGTGCAGTAGTTGTGGTGCAGTAGTGGAGATGCAGTAGTGTTGGTGCAGTAGTGGTGGTCAAGTAGTGGTTGGTGCAGTAGTTTGGTGCAGTAGTGGGAGATGCAGTAGTGGGGTGCGTGAAGTGATGCAGTAGTGTGGTGGTGCAGTAGTGGTGGTGCAGTAGTTTTGGTGCAGTAGTGAGATGCAGTTAGTGGTGGTTGCAGTAGGTGGTGGTCCAGTAGTGGTGATGCAGTAGTTTTGGTTGCAGTAGTGGTGATACAGTAGTGGTGTGAGTAGTTGTGCGTAGTTTGGATGCAGTAGTTGGTGATGCAGTAGGTGGTTGTGGTGGTGCAGTAGTTTGGTGAGTAAGTGGTGCAGTAGTGGTGGTGCAGTAGTGGTGATGCAGTAGTGGTGATGCAGTAGTGGTGTGCAGTAGTGGTGGGTGCAGTATGGTGTGCAGTATGTGGTAGATGCAGTAGTGGTGGTGCAGTAGTGGTGGTCAGTAGTGGTGGTGCAGTAGTTTGGTGCGTAGTGGTGGTGCAGTAGTGGTGGTGCAGTGTGGTGATGCAGTAGTGGTGGTGCAGTAGTGGTGGTGCCAGTAGTGGTGGTGCAGTAGTTTTGGGGCAGTAGTGGTGGTGCAGTAGTGGTGGTGCAGTAGTGGTGGTGCAGTAGTGGTGTGATGCAGTAGTTTTGGGTGCAGTAGTGGTGGTAGTAGTGGTGGATGCAGTAGTTTTGTGGTGTGCAGTAGTGGTGATGAGTAGTGGGTGGTGCAGTAGGTGGTTGGCAGTAGGTTGGTGGTGCAGTAGTGGTGGTGCAGTAGTGGGTGGTGCAGTAGTGGTTGCAGTAGTGGTGGTTAGTAGGTGGTGATGCAGTAGTTTTGGTGCAGTAGTGGTGGTGGTGCAGTAGTGGTGGTGCAGTATGGTGGATGCAGTAGTGGTGTGGTGGTGCAGTAGTGGTGGTGTAAATGGTGTATGCAGTGGTGGTGGTGGTTTCAGTAGTGGTGGTGCAGTGTGTGTGTGAGGTGTGGTAGATGCAGTATGTGGTGGTGGTTCAGATAGTGGTGGTGCAGTAGTGGTGGTGCAGTGAGGGGATTAGTGGGTGTGGTGCAGTAGGGAGATGCAGATATGGTGGGGTGCAGTATTGGTGTCCGTAGTTGGTGTGCGTTGGTTTTAGATGGAGTGGTGTATTGCAGTAGTGGTGTGTGCAGTACGGTTTATACGTAGTGTGGTATGCAGTATTGTGATACCAGTAAAGGGGTTGTGGCATGTTTGCGGTGCAGGTAGTGGTGGTGTTGGTGGTGCAGTACAGGTGTGCGCTAGTGGTGGAATTCTTAATAGTGTGGCTGAAGTAGTTTGTGCCAGTAGTGGATGCAGTAGTATTAGTAGTTGTAGTGCAAGTATTGGTGATGCAGAGTGATAAATGGTGATAATCTGGTGTGTAGCAGACGGTTGTGCGTATGTTGGTGGTGTTGTAATGTGGTGTGGTTGGTGCGTCAGTATTGAGTGTTCGTAGTGGTGATGCTCGTATGTGTGTTAACAGTATTGGTGGTGGTGGTAGTGGTGGTGTAGCAGTGGTGAGTGGTTCATAGTTGATGGTGGGTGCAGTAGGGTGGTGTAGCAGTGTTGGTGATGCAGTTATTGGTTGAAGTGTGGTGATGTATAGTGGTGCAGTGGTGCAATAGTTGGTGATAGCAGTAATATGTGGTTGGTGTCGGTAATGGGTGATCGTGTGGTGGGTGGTGGTGAAGTATGCGTGATGCAGGCTGGTTGTGTTCAGTGTGTGGATGTCGGCATATTAGACAGTCAAGTGGTTTCTAAACTAGGAATTGAGTATATGGTTGAGTAGTTGTGGTTGGTTATTGTTTTTGGGAGCAGTAATTGTCGTCATATTTCTCTCTCTTCTTTTCTCTCTCTCTCTTTACTACGTTATTCCTTCCTGGTTCCTTTGCAGTCATTTTACTACTCGTGTGATGTTATGAGTTCCATATGTGGGAGGTCGCTTGTGTGGTGTGCTGTAGTGGGTAGTCAACTTTGTTACTGGTGGACAGGCTGTTGACTGCAGAGGCACTCGGTGACATATCTTCAAATGAAAGGCATATGTCGGCCTTACAGAAAAACTCACTAGTTTTATAAGTTTATGGAACTTGCTCTAGTAGAAGTTGATGCAAATCTGCTTGGTAAATCTCTACACAGAGCAAACGTTGTCACCCGCTAATGCTTGTTTTCCAACGCTAGTCTTTTGTCTCAGTCCAGTATTGAGTTGTCAATGAATGCCAGCTCTGCTATTCTTTCTACATGGTTTTTCATAGCGCTATGGTGAGCTCTGCGGATTGTAGGGTCAGGTGAAGTGTTCTCCTTCATCCTCATCGGATTTCAGGAGTGGTGTAGCACGTCTTTGGTTCACGGTTGGGAGCATCCTGGATTAATTCTGAACGAGGGCTGTATATCTGGCAAGCCTCTGCAACCCAATGCCTCTTCTTCACCTAGCAGTAGATTCCTAGACGTTGGTCTACTGTAATGGGTCGCATCCTGGGAGGTAACAGATCGCAGTGGAATTACTGCAAGACTGACTGTGTTTTGTCCTGGTCACGGGTTGTCCGCTGTTGATGGTACCACCAGGTGTTACTGCTAAAAGGCACTCGGCAGACATATCTTCAAAGCCTGAAAGAGCATATTGTCGACCACTCTACAGAAAAACTCACTAGTTTTTATAAGTTTTAACTGGGACAACGTTTCGCTCTATGTAGAAGTTGATCAAATCATGCTTGATAAATCTCTACACAGAGCAAAACGTTGTCCCCCGCTAATGCTTGTTTTACAACCTGTTCTTTTGTCTTCATCCCAGTATTTGAGTTTCGTCAATGAATGCCAGCTCTCGCCTATTCTTTCTAACAGGTTTCTTCATAGCGCTATGGTAGCTCTGCCGGATTGTAGAGCAGGAGAAGTGTTTCTCCTTCCATCCTCATCGGATTTCAGCGGAGTGGTAGCACCGTCGGTTCACAACGGCGAGCATCCTGGATTAATTCTGAACGAGGCTGTATATCTGGGCAAGCCTCTCAACACCTAATGCCTCTTCTTCACCTAGCAGTAGATTCCTAGAAGTTGGTCTACTGTAATGGGTCGCATCCTGGGGAGGCTAACAGATCGCAGTGGAAATATGCAAGACTGACTGGTTGTTTCTTTGGATTGTCCTGGATATTAACCATCCAGGGTTTAAACTCAAATTTAGTCCACTATTTTTTTTATTTTTTTATTTTTTTTTATTCTTATTCGTTATTTTTTTTTTCTTCTTCTTCTTCTTCTTCTTCTTCTTCTTCTTCTTCTTCTTCTTCTTCTTCTTCTTCTTCTTCTTTTACTTCTTTACCGTGTTTAGTTATATCTCCAACTTTGTGGGACGAACGACATCACGTGTGTGTTGTTAGTGGAAAAAGTAACAAAATTTCGTTACCCTAAGATATAAGGTGAAGCTGGTGCATCAAGAGGCAGTGAATATCTGTTCAGTAAAGCAAAATCAAGGCACCTCTATCCTTGTCAAATCACTCGGTCATTTACCTTCACTCATAACAGCTCTCACCTGACTTCAGCCCTGTGTGGCCCTTGTGGGTTTAGCGCTTAGCTTTGATTATAATACTCCCACCTGAACTCACCTACACATGAGTGGCCCTGCCGTCCAACCAGACGGTTTTCTGCTGAACTTGATTTTTTTTTTTAAGACGAAGGTTCTTAATAAAAATGGGTTACGCTGTTTCACGTGTGCTTGTCATCTCTTCTTCTGGAGTTTGTTTCCTGCTTAAACTTGGAATTCGGGAACGAAGTAAAACTGAAATTTCATAATGTGGACCCA
This sequence comes from Cherax quadricarinatus, assembly GCF_026875155.1. Classification (NCBI taxonomy): domain Eukaryota; kingdom Metazoa; phylum Arthropoda; class Malacostraca; order Decapoda; family Parastacidae; genus Cherax; species Cherax quadricarinatus. Next base: position 49,649,159 of record NC_069401.1, on the reverse strand, counting down.
AAGACCACTTCCTTGCAGCACGGAGACGCAGATTCATAACTTTGCGGATCCTTCTTTCTGATAAATTATCTTTATTCTCACCTTCCTCTTCTTCCTCTTCCCTCTCCTCCTCCTCCTCCTTCTCCATCGCTTCTTTATTTTTTCCTCCCCCACTTCCTTCTACACTACCTCAGAGGGTGTTTTCATCACTCTGGCCTCCATCCACCCCTATTCACCTCCCTAAACTTCCACCTTCATCTTTACTCCAGTAGCTGCGAAGTTTGTTGTCGAATAGCTGATTAAGACATACAAAACTTCCCTAATTTCCCGAGGGAAGGCGAGACACGCGGCCATTTCAAGGTGGTCATAGAGGGCGTTTATCTCTACTCTGAACACCTCCCCCCCCACCCAGACACACACACACATACACACACACACACACACACACACACACACACACACACACACACACACACACACACACACACACACACACAGCCATTGAAGAAGGGGGTTGGCATGTAGAATGCCGTTTGTACCACTGTCATTCAGGTTAAGCAACGTTTGCCCTGGCCAGTAAACGACTGGGTGATTTCCTGGGTACGCAGCCTCTTCACTGAGAAAAGTTCCCATACGCCGCGGTCTGCAGCCTCAGTCATGGTTAGATTCACAAATAATCCCAAGTTTGACTTGTGTTACAGGTGAACTGTTTCACACACCGTCTACGTCATCAGCACGTTGCCACTATCATGCTTTATATCCCAAAATTACCGACATGTCCAGCAAGGTTCGTGTTGTGTAATACAGACACACTTAGACATGGGTAAAAATTTGTTAAGGAAACATTTCTTTCATCAATGAGAACTTTGAATCGTGAGTTCATAAGACTCTCTCTGAGCGAAATGTTGTCTTAATAAAGCCTTGGTCTGCTTACTCTGCTTACTCTGCTTACTCTATTTGCTCTGCTTGCTCTGCTTACTCTGCTTACTCTGCTTACTCTGCTTACTCTGCTTACTCTATTTGCTCTGCTTGCTCTGCTTACTCTGTTTACTCTGCTTGCTTTGCTTACTCTGCTTGCTCTGCTTGCTCTGCTTACTCTGCTTGCTCTGCTTACTCTGTTTGCTCTGCTTGCTCTGCTTGCTCTGCTTACTCTGCTTGCTCTGTTTACTCTGTTTGCTCTGCTTGCTCTGCTTGCTCTGCTTACTCTGTTTACTCTGCTTGCTCTGCTTGCTCTGCTTACTCTGCTTGCTCTGCTTACTCTGCTTGCTCTGCTTACTCTGTTTGCTCTGCTTGCTCTGCTTGCTCTGCTTACTCTATTTACTCTGCTTGCTCTGCTTGCTCTGCTTACTCTGCTTACTCTGCTTACTCTGCTTGCTCTGCTTACTCTGCTTACTCTGTTTGCTCTGCTTAATCTGCTTGCTCTGCTTACTCTGCTCTGCTTGCTCTGCTTGCTCTGCTTACTCTGTTTACTCTGCTTGCTCTGCTTGCTCTGCTTACTCTGCTTACTCTGCTTACTCTGCTTGCTCTGCTTACTCTGTTTGCTCTGCTTGCTCTGCTTACTCTGTTTGCTCTGCTTCCTCTGCTTACTCTGTTTGCTCTGCTTACTCTGCTTACTCTGCTTACTCTGCTTACTCTGCTTACTCTGCTTACTCTGCTTCCTCTGCTTGCTCTGCTTACTCTGTTTGCTCTGCTTGCTCTGCTTACTCTGCTTCCTCTGCTTGCTCTGCTTACTCTGCTTCCTCTGCTTACTCTGCTTCCTCTGCTTACTCTGTTTGCTCTGCTTCCTCTGCTTGCTCTGCTTGCTCTGCTTACTCTGCTTCCTCTGCTTGCTCTGCTTACTCTGCTTACTCTGCTTACTCTGCTTACTCTGCTTCCTCTGCTTGCTCTGCTTACTCTGTTTGCTCTGCTTACTCTGCTTACTCTGCTTCCTCTGCTTGCTCTGCTTACTCTGCTTCCTCTGCTTGCTCTGCTTACTCTGCTTGCTCTGCTTACTCTGCTTGCTCTGCTTGCTCTGCTTACTCTGCTTGCTCTGCTTACTCTGCTTCCTCTGCTTACTCTGCTTACTCTGCTTGCTCTGCTTACTCTGCTTACTCTGCTTGCTCTGCTTACTCTGCTTACTCTGCTTACTCCGCTTCCTCTGCTTACTCTTCTTACTCTGCTTACTCTGCTTCCTCTGCTTGCTCTGCTTCCTCTGCTTACTCTGCTTGCTCTGCTTACTCTGCTTCCTCTGCTTACTCTGCTTACTCTGCTTACTCTGCTTGCTCTGCTTACTCTGCTTACTCTGCTTCCTCTGCTTACTCTGCTTACTCTGCTTCCTCTGCTTACTCTGCTTACTCTGCTTACTCTGCTTACTCTGCTTACTCTGCTTACTCTGTTTGCTCTGCTTGCTCTGCTTACTCTGCTTGCTCTGCTTGCTCTGCTTACTCTGCTTGCTCTGCTTACTCTGCTTACTCTGCTTACTCTGCTTACTCTGCTTGCTCTGCTTACTCTGCTTACTCTGCTTGCTCTGCTTACTCTGCTTACTCTGCTTGCTCTGCTTGCTCTGCTTACTCTGCTTACTCTGCTTACTCTGCTTGCTCTGCTTACTCTGCTTACTCTGTTTACTCTGCTTGCTCTGCTTGCTCTGCTTACTCTGCTTACTCTGCTTGCTCTGCTTGCTTTGCTTGCTCTGCTTACTCTGCTTACTCTGCTTACTCTGCTTGCTTTACTTGCTCTGCTTGCTCTGCTTACTCTGCTTACTCTGCTTGCTCTGCTTGCTCTGCTTACTCTGCTTACTCTGCTTACTCTGCTTACTCTGCTTACTCTGCTTGCTCTGCTTACTCTACTTGCTCTGCTTACTCTGCTTACTCTGCTTACTCTGCTTACTCTGCTTACTCTGCTTACTCTGCTTGCTCTGCTTACTCTGCTTGCTCTGCTTACTCTGCTTGCTCTGCTTGCTCTGCTTACTCTGCTTGCTCTGCTTACTCTGCTTACTCTGCTTGCTCTGCTTACTCTGCTTACTCTGCTTACTCTGCTTGCTTTACTTGCTCTGCTTGCTCTGCTTACTCTGCTTACTCTGCTTGCTCTGCTTGCTCTGCTTACTCTGCTTACTCTGCTTACTCTGCTTACTCTGCTTACTCTGCTTGCTCTGCTTACTCTACTTGCTCTGCTTACTCTGCTTACTCTGCTTACTCTGCTTACTCTGCTTACTCTGCTTACTCTGCTTGCTCTGCTTACTCTGCTTGCTCTGCTTACTCTGCTTGCTCTGCTTACTCTGCTTACTCTGCTTGCTCTGCTTACTCTGCTTACTCTGCTTGCTCTGCTTACTCTGCTTACTCTGCTTACTCTGCTTACTCTGCTTACTCTGCTTACTCTGCTTGCTCTGCTTACTCTGCTTGCTCTGCTTACTCTGCTTGCTCTGCTTACTCTGCTTGCTCTGCTTACTCTGCTTACTCTGCTTGCTCTGCTTACTCTGCTTACTCTGCTTGCTCTGCTTACTCTGCTTACTCTGCTTGCTCTGCTTACTCTGCTTACTCTGCTTACTCTGCTTGCTCTGCTTGATAACCAAGGATCAGTTCGCCCGTAAAACTAACAAATAAATATTTCAGTAAAACTTCTATGAGCTGGAATTAGTCATCATTTAATTATAATATTTTATTATTATTATTATTATTATTATTATTATTATTATTATTATTATTATTATTATTATTATTATTATTATTATTATCATCATGATGATGATGATGACTATTATTGTTGTTGTCACTGCTGAATAAATATATTTATTAAAACACTGTAGGAAGCAGTTAATCCACAAATTTCTTTCGCCTATACTTCATATACCGGATGAGTGGAACAGCCAGTTAATTTGCATGTTCACTACCGGAAAAGTATCATTATCCGATGATTATTTATCCCAACGTAGTACCAGGTTATTAAGACCATTCTTACCATTAACTATACAATGTGATGTGCAAAGCGGAACCTGCAGATAATTTACCTCGTGGCTTGTGTAGTAATTCACCAGAGCAACAGACATTCTTCGTAAATCATAACTTTTGGGGAAAGTAAGGGGGGGGGGGAGTCTCTGGAAGCCATTTTGTAGTTTGTCTTGGACTTTTTTTTACATAGCTTGGAGACCAATCTTGGTCTCCAAGATTGGAGGGTCGAAGACCATGCCACGGTTAGCAGGAGACTCGAATCTTTAGCACTCATTCCGCTAAATATCCGACATGAGTTTATACGCTTTCGGAAACGTAGATACAATCTCATACACACACACACACACACACACACACACACACACACACACACACACACACACACACACACACACACACACACACATACACACACACACGAGTCGGAGAAACAACTTGCTGATGTCATATAAGAAATGAATAAATCGTTAAAAGTAAATCTCCTGACAAGTTTGGCATATGTGAATAGTTATGAAGATCTTCGATATTCAAGACAAGTTCGTTTTCCTCACATCGCAGCAAAGTTATAATTCATTATTAATTGGTTATAGTAGAAAGTTCATATATATGTACATATGCAATAAGATCACAGTAAACAGGTGATTTCAGATTACGCAAAACAACCTCTCTGAAAGAATAGAGAAATTCCAAGCGCTTTCGTGACTACTCACATTATCAATGTGAGTAGTCACGAAAGCGCTTGGAATTTCCTATTCTTTCAGAGTGGTTGTTTTGCATATGTACATATATATATATATATATATATATATATATATATATATATATATATATATATATATATATATATAATATATATATATATTATATATATATATTACATATATATATATATATATATATTATATATATATATATATATATATATTATATATATATATATATATATATATATATATATATATATTAGTCAGAGGGCTGAAGAGGGGTTGTTGAGGTGGTTTGGTCATTTAGAGAGAATGGATCAAAGTAGAATGACATGGAGAGCGTATAAATCTGTAGGGGAAGGAAGGCGGGGTAGGGGTCGACCTCGAAAAGGTTGGAAGGAAGGGATAAGGGAGGCTTTGTGGGCGAGGGGCTTGGACTTCCAGCAGGCGTGCGTGAACGTGTTCGATAGGAGTGAATGGAGACGAATGGTATTTGGGACCTGACGATCTGTTGGAGTGTGAGCAGGGTAATATTTAGTGAAGGGATTCAGGGAAACCGGTTATTTTTATGTAGCCGGACTTGAGTCCTGGAAATGGGAAGTACAATGTCTGCACTCTAAAGGAAGAGTTCGGGATATTAGCAGTTTGGAGGGATATGTTGTGTATCTTTATACGTATATGCTTCTAAACTGTTGTGTTCTGAGCACCTCTGCAAAAACAGTGATTGTGTGTGAGTGAGGTGAAAGTGTTGAATGACGATGAAAGTATTTTCTTTTTGGGGATTTTCTTTCTTTCTGGGTCACCCTGCCTCGGTGGGAGACGGCCGACTTGTTAATATATATATATATATATATATATATATATATATATATATATATATATATATATATATATATATATATATATATATATATATATACCAATAGGTATATTTTATTACATAATATAGTACAAAAAGGTTTAAGAGATACATTGTTGATATAAAGTTGGCATATACAGTACATGAGGTGTGACAGAGAAATGTCTAGTACATATTGTTACTTGTTTGATCTTCAGAACTGGGGCGCGTGCCCAAAATACGACAGGCATTACACCTCTGAACAGCAGCGCTGAGTTGCTGGAACAGAAAACTAGCTGCCCTGGGATCCCTAGTTACCCTGATGAGTCTTTTGTCTAGCTCTTTAAAGAATTTAGATGCACTCTTTCCCCATAAGCCGAGGGTCTCTGAGCCTATGGGAACAAACATATAATGATGGACAAGTTCTCCATATTTTCTAGACTTTTGGGACTCCCTGAAGCTGGCGGCTTCCCCTCCTTCCTCCCTGGTGTATTGGACATAGGTATCAGCCAAGGTAGATGCACATGTGTAGTCCCACACCACCTGCTTACCGTCTGTCCAACCTTGAAGTGTGATACCATCTGGATGCTTCTGGCTGCCATCAGATCTGCATAGTTGGGGTGGCTCCCTTACTGCTGGGCATCCGGCTGTTGAGAGGCTTCTCAACATATATATATATATATATATATATATATATATTATATATATATAATATATATATATATATATATATATATATATATATATATATATATATATATAATTATCAAATTGGGGAGGAGGAGTATGGAAGAAGTGAATGTTTTCAGATACTGGGAGTTGACGTGTCGGCGGATGGATTTATGAAGGATGAGGTTAATCATAGAATTGATGAGGGAAAAAAGGTGAGTGGTGCGTTGAGGTATATGTGGAGTCAAAAAACTTATCTATGGAGGCAAAGAAGGAATGTATGAAAGTATAGTAGTACCAACACTCTTATATGGGTGTGAAGCTTGGGTGGTAAATGCAGCAGCGAGGAGACGGTTGGAGGCAGTGGAGATGTCCTGTTTAAGGGCAAATGTGTGGTGTAAATATTATGCAGAAAATTCGGAGTGTGGAAATTAGGAGAAGGTGTGGAGTTAATAAAAGTATTAGTCAGAGGGCAGAAGAGGGTTGTTGAGGTGGTTTGGTCATTTAGAGAGAATGGATCAAAGTAGAATGACATGGAAAGCATATAAATCTATAGGGGAAGGAAGGCGGGGTAGGGGTCGTCCTCGAAAGGTTGGAGAGAGGGGGTAAAGGAGGTTTTGTGGGTAAGGGGCTTGGACTTCCAGCAAGCGTGCGTGAGCGTGTTAGATAGGAGTGAATGGAGACGAATGGTACTTGGGACCTGACGATCTGTTGGAGTGTGAGCAGGGTAATATTTAGTGAAGGGATTCAGGGAAACCGGTTATTTTCATATAGTCGGACTTGAGTCCTGGAAATGGGAAGTACAATGCCTGCACTTTAAAGGAGGGGTTTGGGATATTGGCAGTTTGGAGGGATATGTTGTGTATCTTTATATGTGAAATGCTTCTAGACTGTTGTATTCTGAGCACCTCTGCAAAACAGTGATAATGTGCGAGTGTGGTGAAAGTGTTGAATGATGATGAAAATATTTTCTTTTTGGGGATTTTCTTTCTTTTTTGGGTCACCCTGCCTCGGTGGGAGACGGCCCGACTTGTTGAAAAAAAAAAAAAAAATATATATATATATATATATATATATATATATATATATATATATATATATATATATATAAATATTATATATATATATATCTATATATATATATATATATATATATATATATATATATATATATATATTATATATATATAATATATATATTATATATTCACACCACGAGTATCTACAGTCCGACTCCTCCGGTGCTGATTTATGTAGCTGGGGAAGTTACTTCTACCCAACTGAGTGCTTTTGTTAGTATGTATTTGTGTGTGTGTGTGTACGTGGTGTGTGCTCACCTAGTTCTCACTTAGTTGAGATTGCAGGGGTCGATTCATAGCTCCTGGCCCCTCCTTTTCACTCGTTGCTACTGGATCACTCTCCCTGAACCATGAACATTATCATACCTCTGCTTAAAGCTGTGTATGGATCGTGCCTCCACTACATCGCTTCCCAAACTATTCCACTTCCTGACTACTCTGTTACTGAAGAAATACTTCCTAACATTCCTGTGATTCATCTGTGTCTTCAACTGTGTCCCCTTGTTGCTGTGTCCCATCTCTGGAACACCCTATCTTTGTCCACCTTGTCAATTCCTCTCAGTATTTTATATGTCGTTATCATGTCCCTCTATCTCTTCTGTTTTTCAGTGTCGTCAGGTTGATTTCCCTTACCTCTCCTCGTAGGACATACCCCTTAGCTCTGGAACTAGTCTTGTTGCAAACCTTTGCACTTTCTCTAGTTTGTTTACGTGCTTGGCTAGGTGTGGGTTCCAAACTGGTGCCGCATACTCCAATATGGGCCTAACGTACACGGTGTACAGGGTCCTGAACGATTCCGTATTAAGATATCGGAATGCTGTTCTTAGGTTTGCTAGGCGCCCATATGCTGTAGCAGTTATTTGGTTGATGTGAGCTCCAGGAGATGTGCCTGGTGTTATACTCACCCCAAGATCTTTTTCCTTGAGTGAGGTTTGTAGTCTCTGTTCCCCTAGACTGTACTCCGTCTCGTTCTTCTTTGCCCTTCCCCAATCTTCATGACTTTGCACTTGGTGGGTTTGAACTCCAGGAACCAATTGCTGGATCAGGTGTGCAGCCTATCCACATCCCTTTGTAGTTCTGCCTGGTCTTTGTCCGAATGTATTCTTCTCGTCAACTTCACATCGTCTGCAAACAGGGACACTTCGGAGTCTATTCCTTCCGTCATGTCGTTCACAATTACCAGAAACAGCACTGGTCCTAGGACTGACTCCTGTGGGACCCACTCGTTACAGGTATCCACTCTGACACCTCGCCACGTACCATGACTCGCTGCTGCCTTCCTGACAAGTATTCCCTGATCCATTGTAGTGCCTTCACTGTTATACCTGCCTGGTGCTCCAGTTTTTGCACTAATGTCTTGTGTGGAACTGTGTCAAACGCCTTCTTACAGTCCAAGAAAATGCAATCTACCCACCCCTCTCTCTCTCTTGTCTTACTGCTGTCACCCTGTCATAGAACTCCAGTAGTTTTGTGACACAGGATCTCCCATCTCTGAAACCATGTTGGCTGATCTTGAGATCATTCCTTTCTTGGTGTTCCATCACTCTTCTGATAATCTTCTCCATGACTTTGTATAGTATACATGTCAGCGACACTGGTCTGTAGTTGAGTGCTTCATGTCTGTCTCATTTTGTGTGTGTGTGTGTGTGTTGTGTGAGTGTGTGTGTGTGTGTGTGTGTGTGTGTGTGTGTGTGTGTGTGAGTGTGTGTGTGTGTGTGTGTGTGTGTGTGTGTGTGTGTGTGTGTGTGTGTGTGTGTGTGTGTGTGTGTGTGTGGTGTATGAAGAGGCGTTCACTTTTGTGCGTCGGTTGCGTCTCCAATCTTAACATCTCCATCGCTAATAATTACCAATGTAAGGAAGTGAGAAGGGGGAGGAAAAAATGGTGAGGAAAGAAGGTAAAGGAAAATTATATCGTCTGTTGGAGATGTCTCTCGCTCTTGCCTTGGCTCCACCACCGCCATGGTCAATATACCAGCACCTTCAAGGTGGGCCTTTATTGCGGCCCGGTCCCCAATAATTTAACATTGGCTTCCCGCCGTCTTGGTTATTGATATAATTACATTCTCTACAATGCTGTTAGACCAATATTTCCTGCGTTAATGAGAGCTTCAAGTTAAGGTACGATTTGATATAGGACCCTCCTCGTAATTCTTGAAGCTGCCACAGGTGATGTATAATGGAGTAGATCGAGGAAGAGGAGAAATGAGAAGAGGAAAAGGAGGAGGAGGAGGAAAAGGAGGAAGAGGAAGAGGAAGAAAAGGAGAGGGAAGGTCAGTAACTGCAGCAGCAGAAAAAAAAAAGAAGACGAGAAAGGAAAGACTACGACTGTGCCGACGACAATGATAACAATGATGATGACTAATAATATGATGATGATTACTGATGATGACGATTCAGCCTCTTTAGTGTTTTCTCGTAGACGATGGAAAAAGACCAAGTGACCAGTAACCGAGGACAGATCAGAACCAGCACTCGGAAAAAAAAGCAAAGAAGTGGGACTGTTGACCTCACCAAAAGATTCTTCCAGTAATATGATACAAGTGAGATGTCACTTCTGGTGCTACTCTCCCTTTACCTGGTTACCTGGAGGCTACCTGGAGGTTATTCCGGGGATCAACGCCCCCGCGGCCCGGTCCATGACCAGGCCTCCCGATGGATCAGGGCCTGGCCAACCAGGCTGTTACTGTTGGCCGCACGCAGTCCAACGTACGAGCCACAGCCCGGCTGATCCGGCACTAACTTTAGGTATCTGTCCAGCTCTCTCTTGAAGGCAGCCAGGGGTTTATTGGCAATTCCCCTAATGCTTGATGGGAGGCTGTTGAACAGTCTTGGGCCCCGGACACTTATGGTGTTTTCCCTTAGTGTACCAATGGCGCCCCTACTTTTAATTGGGGGCATTTTGCATCGCCTGCCCAGTCTTTTACTTCCGTAGGGAGTGATTTCTGTGTGCAGATTTGGGAACATTCCTTCCAGGATTTTCCAAGTGTAGATTATGATATCTCTCTCTCCTGCGTTCCAACGATACAAGTCAAGTGCTTCCAAGCATTCCCAGTAGTTAAGGTGCTTGACAGAACTTGTACGTGCAGTAAAGGATCTCTGTACACTCTCTAGATCTGCGATTTCACCTGCTTTGAATGGAGATGTTAATGTACAGCAGTATTCCAGCCTAGAGAGAACAAGTGATTTGAAAAGGATCATCATTGGTTTGGCATCTCTCGTTTTGAACGTTCTCATTATCCATCTATCATTTCTCTTTGCACGTGCGATTGTGGCACTGTTGTGATCCTTGAAAGTGAGATCCTCAGACTTTACTACTCCCAGGTCCCTTGCAATTATTTTTCAGCTCTATTGTATGGCCAGAGTCTTGTAGTATACTCTGTTCTAGTTATTATCTCCTCCAGTTTTCCATAACGGAGTAATTGGAATTTGTCCTCATTGAACATCATATTGTTTACCGTTGCCCACTGGAAAACTTTGTTTATATCTTCTTGGAGGTTAACCGCCGTCCTCAGCAGATGACAGCCTCATGCAGATCCTAGTATCATCCGCAACGGATGATACGGTGCTGTGATGTATATCTCTGTCTATGTCTGATATGAGGATGAGGAATAAGATGGGGGCGAGTACTGTGCCTTGTGGAACAGAGCTCTTCACTATAGCAGCCTCCGATTTAACTCTGTTGATCACTACTCTTTGTGTCCGATTTGTTAGGAAGTTGAAGATCCATCTCCCCACTTTCCCAGTTATTCCTTTAGCACGTATTTTATGGGCTATTACGCCATGATCGCATTTGTCAAATGCTTTTGCAAAGTCTATGTATATTACATCTGCATTCTGATTTTCTTCCAGTGCATCCAAGGCCATGTCACAGTGATCCAGTAGTTGTGAGAGGCAGGAGCGACCTGCCCTGAACCAATGTTGCCCTGGATTGTGCAGATTTTGGGAATCCAGGTGATTTGCAATCCTGCTTCTTAGCACTCTTTCAAAGATTTTTATGATGTGGGACGTCAGAGCTATTGGTCTATAGTTCTTAGCTAATGTTTTGCTGCCACCTTTATGGAGTGGGGCTATATCCGTTGTTTTAAGTGACTGTGGAATTTCACCCATGTCCAAGCTCCTCCTCCATAGTGTACTTAGGGCACGCGAGAGGGGTTTCTTGCAATTCTTAATGAAAAGAGAATTCCACGAGTCTGGGCCCGGGGCTGAGTGCATGGGCATATTGTCAATGGCTTTTTCGAAATCTATCGGAGTTAGGGTAATGTCGGAAATCTGGCATACATTTACGGAGTTTTGAGGCTCATTCATGAAGAAATCATTTGGGTCGTCGATCCTCAGACTGATTAGTGGTTCACTAAACACAGAGTCGTACTGGGATTTCAATGTTTCACTCATTTCCTTGTCATCTTTGTAAGTCCCATCCTGTCTGAGTAAGGGCCCGATACTAGACGTGGTATTTGCCTTGTTTTAGACATATGAAAAGAATTTTTGAATTTCTTTCAATTTCACTAATAGCTTTAAGCTCCTCCTGTCCTCCTGTCCTCCTCCAGTAGTGTGCATATTAATTGGAACAGTGATGAAATTAAGGTTATCTGAAAAATTTACGTCTATGATATGATAGATAATTGATTTATGTACATGAACGGCATACAATACCGACAAGTTGAAAAATTAGACAAGACCACGGTGCTCGTAACACCGACTCCAAGGCTGAGGGACTGATTACCTCATCTTTTGTATATAGTTCTACTGTCTTCTAATCATATCCTAGAATTTGTATTGATAAAGCCATTGGTTGGCGAAACGTCTACAATAAAGATACCCAGATATTGCACATGTGTCTATTTTTTCATAATTGATTTAATAAGAGATATGACTACTCATTGCCTTTATAAACATTGTTGGCATAGAATGGACCAATGTTGAACACATTTTAGCTAGTTCTTCGTCGTGGTACCAGGTCCTAATAGCAGCACTTACCTTCTCCATAGCTGAGCAGTCCTGTTTTGCGATCCAGCTTTTGGTCATTGCCCATAGATTCTCAGTTGGGTTGAGGTCAGGAGAGTTTCCAGGCCAATTGATAACGCTTAGCCCACTCTCTTCGAAAAATGTTAGCATTTTCTCTAGAAATGTGGCATGGAGCGAGATCTTGCTAGGAAATGCTTTCTCCATCAGGAAAGTCTCTATCCACAATGAGAAGCAAATGAGTTCGCAGAATTGCCTTGTATTTGTCACTGTTCATCGTTCCCTCAACAATAACAAGCCATCCAGATCCTTTAGCAGTAAAACCACCCCAAAATATCTACTTAGGTGGGTGTTTTAACTCTTGTATCTGTCCATTCCAAAGAGGTTCGCCTTTGCTCCGTCTCACTGCCACTGATCTGTATCCATTCATTTATCGTCCATCCCTTATATCGAGTGCTCACCGCAGCCATTTTTTTCTTCATAGCAGCAGTCAATTATTGTTTTTTTTTTTACTGTCTTTTTTGGCAGTTCTGCCAATTTCAAGGAGCCTTCGTGAAACAATTGAAGAATCAACATTTTCGACAGCTGAAGCCAAATCTGTCAGTAGATCATTGCTGGTTTTCTTGGAATCCTTCGGACTATTTCTTATGATAACCTTGCTATCGTAAGGTGTTGTCTTACGTTTTATTCTAACAGCTGAGTTTGCTAGGCTCAAATTATCAGCAATTTCATAGTCAAATTAGCATGTTTTCTAAGAGCTACGATACTTGCACGCTTCCTAGGAGTAACATCCATCATGAACTTCAGCAGTAATCTTGAATTGATGGGAAGAATATGGCGAAACCACATTCACTCATGGAGCACGCTTGCAGGAAAAGCCTTACAGAACAACAGCTGTTGTAGCACTGACGAGAGTCGCAGGGTAGCACCACAGCTGGACGGTTGCCAGAAATCGGTAGCAAACTCTTCCGAAAAGTTTTAAAATAACCTATACTACATTAATTAAGCCGGAGACTAATATATATTATGAGATAATAAAAAAAATGATTCCAGTCCCAATTAATTTGCACACTGCTGTACCTCCAGTTTGTCAAGTGCTGTATGATCACTAAGGGTTAAGTACTTCTTAGAGAATATAAAGAATATAATAATCCCTATCATACATGACCAATGAGCATGAAAATAACAGTGAACATTTGATGAAGAATCTGAAAGAGTTGGGCTCAGTGAAATCTATGAGACCAAAAAGGATCTAACCGTAAGTTCTAAATCAAGGAGATGAGGTTGTAATCAGGCTACTTAGTCATTTATAAAGCATGAGACTGGTTGCAGATTAAGGAAGTACCTGGCAGACTGAAGGCAGAGTGACGTAGTACAGAAGACGGTGTATAATTGAAGCAGATTGCTCAAGGATCAGTAATTCGAGGGACACAGCATATTCCTGATATAAGAGAATGATCGACCCTGATTGATCATTGGAAAATAGTTAAGCTCATAACTATGTTTGTGGATGATGCAAAACTGTTGGAAAGCTTATGAATCGAGAAATATTATTGAAAACTCTCTCAAGACTTGACCGAATAGCAAGAATGGTCCATAATATAATAGAAACATGAGAGAGGAGTTCTGAGTGTGACAAGAAGAGATTTGCAGTAAGACATTTCATCTCATAAAACTTATTTCCTGTGACAGTAAACAAGTAAACAGGATATAGGCAAAGTTGGAAAATGTTAAAAAAAGCCTTAATAAGCCTGAACATGAAATCATGGATAAATTCAACACTCTAGTATGTGACACAAGTGTGGAGCTATCTAGCTAGTTAAATATATTATTTTAATTGTGCAAAGTATTCAGAGTATTTAATCACAGAACGGGTAGGGCTTGAACCCATGGCTAGTGAGCCTCATAAGGTAAATCAGGGTTTTTGACATCCAGGGGACCACAACGAGGAGACATAACTTGGTGCAAATGCCTAAATGAACCAAAGGGAAATACAAAGAACTTTAATAGGAGGGTAGTGAGAACGTGGTTTGAAATCAAGATTAACAGTCGATCGAAGATTAAGAGAAGACCATCAGGAGCTGATAGACACACACACACACACACACACACACACACACACACACACACACACACACACACACACACACATTTTATGTTCAGGCGTCGAGGCAAGAGTCCCCTGGGGTAGAAAATTTACGATTTCATAATGTATATTGTTTCAAATTACACGCTATGTTAATGTTATGTGGTTCCCAGCCATGCAATTACTAATTATCCGAGACATCATTAAAGCTGAAAATTGCTGTACATTTCCTGTATGGGCAGTCGGATTTAAACGCTACATGTCCGGTAACCTAATGGAACATAGAGAGTGCGAAGCTTAAGAAGCTATTTCTACGCTTTGTCAGTATGCACGGATGTCGTTCAGACGCCCGATATGCCATCTTTTTCGTGCAAGTTATGCTGTGGCACAGAATATCATTTTGTTTCTCTTTTTTTTTCTCTGGGATTCGGATGCAAGAAGTTGTATGGGACAGTCACCCAGGCAGGCAGGCAGGCAGGCAGGCAGGCAGGCAGGCAGGCAGGCAGGCAATCAGGCAGGCAGGCAGACAATCAGGCAGGCAGGCAGGCAGGCAGGCACTCAGGCAGTCAGGCAGGCAATCAGGCAGGCAGGCAGTCAGGCAGGCAATCAGGCAGGCAGGCAGGCAGGCAGGCAGGCAGGCAGTCAGGTTGTCAGGCAGGCAGGCAGGCAGTCAGGCAGGCAATCAGGCAGGCAAGCAGGCAGGCACAGGCAGGCAGGCAGGCGCAGGCAGGAGGCAGGGAGGCAGGCGGCAGGCAGGCAGGCAGCAAGGAGGCAAGGCGCAGGAGGAGGAGGATGCATACCTCACTGCATTGGAAATGCCAACAAGCAACACGTTGAGTTGGAAGTTACTTTGAAGATCACAAAATATACGTGTGTACGTGCTTATTTATTAGTTTCATTACGACTAAACTAATTTAAATATACATAAAGGGGATAATATATATTAATATGATATATATAATATATTATATAGATATATATATATATTATTATAAATACAGTTAAAGGATGTATCGATTTGCAGGACGGTCTTCAGTTCAAAGGTCAATCAGAGTCAATTTAGTGCAAGACTTTTTTTCATCTTACAAGGTAGTCCAGGCGAGGGAAAATTGGCAGTTATTGCTAAGATTCCAGTTCATTTTTATGATCATGAATGGAGTTCATCTCGAGTATTGAAAGTGGCAAGCAAAGCATTCTAAAAAAAAAAGTTTTGTTTTTTAAAGTTGTGTACAGCCTAAATGTATTGAGTCTTGTCGCCTTCATCATTCAATCTCCCTTTTCTTATGATTTTCTCCTCTTCATCTTTTTCTTTTTTTCCCTTTTTTTTATGTTGCTCTCGCTTTTTTCTATGTGTTTTCCCTTTTTCTGGTCTGTCCTATTTTTCTGTTGCAGTCCCTCTTTTTCTTATTTTCTGTCTATTTGTCTTTCAGTGTTTCCGACTTTTTCTGCTTTTTAAATCCTCATCTGTGTTTTTCTTACCTGTATTATTCTCAGAATTTTGCCACTTGCTGTGTTCAAACCATATCACGAGCGGAGATGTGACGCGTGGCGTGTGAGACGTTAAAACTCAGGCAAGCGCGTATGCACTGGCACTGTACAATATGATTTCATCCAGCTAGACATATTTATACATCACAAGATGTTTAACACTGCCCATTTGACCACAATTCAAATTTTTGAGTCTTATTGTAACCAGCTGGCCCAGTGGCTTACGTGCTGGCCTGGAGTTTTACGACTCGCGCGCCACGAGTTCAGTCCCCACCCGTGGAATGGTTTGTTTGCAATTGTGTCATTGCGATTTCGTGAGTCTTGTTGTGTCCTCACTTTCTCTCCCTATTCTAACTTAATACAACCTACAATAGCCCACACTATCCTAACCTAACCAAATGGAACCAAATTAACCATAACTTAACCTAATGCAGCCTAACTAAGTCCATCCAAATGTAGTCTAACTTGACCTAACCAAACCTAACAAAGCCTAACCTAACCCAACCCATCGTAAATAAAAATAAGGAAAATATTTGTAAATATTCCGAGAGCATTAGTTTGGCTCTGGAGTAACGAGTAAGAAAACGAATGTAGTTCAACCGGGAACCTAAGTTGAGCAGGACGGAACGAGTAGACCAGTGTGCCTTTCGGGTAGACTCTCTTCCCTGACGATTTTACCTAGCGAAGCCGAAAAAGGTGTTGCCGGGGGGATATAGGGAGCCTTCTGCGGCTGGGAGGAGGAGGAGGAGGAGGAGGAGGAGGAGGAGAGAGTAGCGGAAGAAGGAGCAGGAGGAGGAGGAGGAGGAGGAAGAGGAGTAATCGTTTTATCTGCATCGTGATAAAATTTTTCGATACTGTCGGGAAGTTAGGTGGACATCCCAGGGGGAGGCCTGAGTTCGATATTTTTTTCCAAGTGAAGGAAATGGCTGACGTTGATTGTGGCAGAGGTAAGAGAACGGAGGCAGGGACAAGGGGTAAAGGGTGGTGTTGCAAGGGAAAGGAAGTGCAGCTAGGTGGAAGAGGTGGCTGAGTTAGAGGGAAAAGATGTCGGAGTAGAGGTAAGAGAGAAAGGGTAGTGGAGTAAGGAATAAAGTGAAGGCTAGAGGGAAGAGGTAGTGAAGCTATGGAAGAGAGGAGTGTTGGGAAAGCTGCAGGCGAGTTGTAGAGCAAGAAGGTGCTAGGAAAAGAGGGGGAAATGGCTGATAATGAAGTGATTCGAGGTAAAGCAAGGGAGGAGGGCAATGAGGGGAACTATATTGAGGTAGGTGGCGAGGAGGGGAAAACAGGTGGAGAAGGGATAGGAGAAGATCACTTCCAGACATCCTTGTCATTCGCACAGATGATACAATGTTTCCTAATGAATATAATGATATTAATAATCACTGAGAGTCCTTGATACAGTCACTGTCACCTCTCTTTAACCTTGCTTGTTTCCCCTCGTGTTTGTGTGTCACTACACATGCAAGCGATACCGCCCGCAAGACTCCTTCTTTTCGCACTTCTTTTCCTCACGAAAGTGTGAAATCTCGTTACCAGTGACAGGTGTGAAGAGCGTGTGAATGAGTCGTTACCGCGAGACCCGCTAGAGAGGTCAGGAACCACATCAACAGTGATTTAGAGGAACCAAAGAGCGGCAGAGACTTAATCAGAATTGAATTCAGCTTCTTCCGATCCTTCAGTAACGGACGTGGGCTCACTTATATGGGGTTGCAGGGCTTGACTCGCCTCTTTGCTGGTCGCTACTAGGTCCACTCTCCCTCGACTATATGAGCCACGTCACACCTCTTCTTAAAGCTATTGGATATCTCCTCTAATATTTTATTCTCCAGATTGTTCCACTTCCTGACAACTCTAAGGATAAAAAAAATTCTCCCTAACATTTTTGTGGCTCATCTGAGTTTTCATGGAAAATAAAATTTTCCATGAGAGTCTGATGGCGCTGTTGTACTGGGGACTGGGTGGAAAATGTCGAGTAATTACATAAGGGGAAATTAAACAGCTATTTCAGTTTAATTGCGGGAATTTAAATAAGTGGAAAATGGAAATTTAAGCTTATGAAAAACAGAAATTTAAGTACATGGAAAGCGGAAATTTAAGCACATATTCTCCATTATTACGTATTTAGGTTCGGCTCTGGGCTCTGTATTACGTTTGAGTAAATGGTTTAGAAAATTGACAAGTCAATAAATAAGACACTTGTGCAACATTTGGGTTTCTTTATTCTAGAAATGTTTCACCAACCAGTAGTTTCTTCAGTCCAATTCAGAGAAAGTTGGGAAAATTTATGGAATCAATAATTGCCGAAGCAGAAGCAATTCGTAGCCATCTTGATAGGCACACATTGATTAAGGAATCTCAACACGGTTTTACAAAGGGGTGTTCCTGTCTTACGAATTTACTAACTTTTTTCACTAAGGTGTTTGAGGAGGTAGATCATGGAAATGAATATGATATTGTGTATATGGACTTCAATAAGGCTTTCGACAGATTTCCACATCAAAGGCTATTGAGGAAATTTAAGGCACACGGAATAGGAGGAGAAATTTTTTCCTAGGTAGAGGCATGGCTGACAAATAGGCAGCAGAGAGTTTGCATAAATGGGGAGAAATCAGAATGGGGGCACGTCATAAGCGGTGTTCCTCAGGGGTCAGTGTTGGGCCCTTTGTTGTTCACAATTTAAATAAACGACATAGATGAGGGAATAAATAGCGACATAAGCAAATTTGCTGATAACACCAAAGTAGGCCGTCCAATTCATTCTAATGAGGACACTAGAGCACTCCAGGATGATTTGAATAGACTGATGCAATGGTCGGAGAAGTGGCAGATGCAGTTTAATATTGACAAATGCAAAGTTCTAAATGTTGGACAGTTAAATAACCATGCCACATATAAACTAAATCATGTAGATCTTAATACTACTAATTTCGACAAGGATTTAGGAGTTCTGGTTAGCAATAAGCTAAAACCAAGACAACAGCGCATTAGTGTTCGCAATAAAGCTAACAGAATTCTTGGCTTCATATCTAGAAGTATAAATAATAGAAGTCCTCAGGTTGTTCTTCAACTCTATATATCCTTGGTTAGGCCTCATTTAGACTATGCTCCTCAGTTCTGGTCACCGTTTTACAGAATGGATATAAATGCTCTGGAAAACGTACAGAGGAGGATGACAAAGATGATCCCATGTATCAGAAATCTTCCCTATGAGGATAGACTGAGGGCCCTGAATCTGCACTCTCTCGAAAGGCGTAGAATTAGGGGGGATATGACTGAGGTGTATAAATGGAAAACAGGAATAAATAAGGGGATGTAAATAGCGTGCTGAAAATTTCCAGCCATGACAGGACTCGTATCAATGGTTTCAAGTTGGAAAAATTCAGATTCAGGAAGGATATAGGAAAGCACTGGTTTGGTAATAGAGTTGTGGATGAGTGGAACAAACTCCCGAGTACAGTTATTGAGGCTAAAACGTTATGTAGTTTTAAAAGTAGGTTAGATAAATACATGAGTGGGTGTGGGTGGGTGTGAGTTCGACCTGACTAGTTTGTGCTGCTGGGTCTGGTGCTGTGCTCCATCCTTGAGTGGAGGTGACCAGACTGGGTGGGTCATTGGGCTTATCCGGGGGGGTCATTGGGCTAATCCGGGGGGGACATGGACCTGCTCCGCATGGGTCAGTAGACCTGTTGCAGTGTTCTTTCTTTCTTATGCTCTTATGTTCTTATGAGGAAATGAAGTGATCAGTCCCTCAGCCTGGAGTCAATATGTTCAGTCCATCAGTCTTGAAAAAAGTGCAGCATATTTGTAGAGATGGACTTATTGTCATATAGGGAAGTAATGAACGAAATGAGTAATGAGTGACAGGAGCGGAGGTAATGTGAGGTCACCGGTGACTGCACCAGTACCTCTCATTACCACCACACTACTCACCTAAGGCCACTAGTGGGTTTTCCCACCAGTGACTCCTCCTTCCACTGGTCCACCTCACCTGTCAGCAGCATATAATCCCTTTCCCGCGAATATGCTACGCATATTCGCATATGGATTGAACACATCGACTCCAAGCTGAGGGACTGATTAGCTCATCTTCTCATATTTCATCTTTCTCTGCACTGTCTGGTGAAAAGTTTCCATAAAAAAGAAACCCAAATGTTTCACAGGTGTTTCATTTAACAAATGTGTAACGTCTTGGAAAAAGTGTCAAATTCCTCAGTAATAACTGTTATTGTAAACAAAAGCACAATATTTTTCCCTGCGTGGAGGGATCAAGAAGGCAAAAAAAATGACCCTTCTATCCCTTTAGACTGTTTCCAACAGAAGGAAAATAAACAGAGCGCGAAGGCATTTTTTTATCTATGCCTGTACGCTCCTGCTCCCTCGGATATACACATCAAAAGATGGACGACTTTTGTTTTCTCCACTTTGACAGTGGCCTGGGGGTTGTGGATTGAGAGTCGTTTGTCGTTGGCTGAAGATCGTGGGTTGTGAAGTGTTGGTTGTGTCTTGTGGGCTGTTGATGGTGGGAAAATGGCTTTGTTTCGTGGGTCGAAGGTTGTCTCGTAGTAGTAGGCTGTGTCTTGTGGGTAGTAGGCAGTGCTTCGTGGGATGTGGGTCGAGTTTTTTTTTTTTTTTGGACCACGAATTCTTACTAATAGGTAATGAGTCAATGACTGTGTTGTGTGGGTCTAAGGTTTTGTGACTGTGGATAACATACTATCTTCAGCACTCCATATAGTTCCTTAAACACTTCATATACACCCTTCAACATTCTATTTTCTCCTTCAACACACCATATATACTCTTCAGCACTTCACATATTCTCTTCAACACTGCATGTACTCTTCAACACTCCATATACCCTCTTCAAATCTCCAAATACTCTTTTCTACACTCCATATACTCATTAATTATCAATATGCTTTCTTCAACACTCCATATACTCTCTTCAACACTCCATTTACTTTTCAACGCTCCATATACTCTTCAATTCTCCATATACTCTCTCCAAAACTCCATATAAGCCCTTCTACACTCCATTTGATTTCCTCAGCATTATATTTTTAACTGAACATTTCATATATTTATCATATTAATGAAATACAATACCGACAAGTTGATGAATAAAACACATATGCAACACTTGGGCAGCTTTATTTGGCTAAACATCTCCCCTGCACATCAGGCTTCTTCAGGTGAATTCAGGAGATTATAACACTGGCGACAGTGGAAGCAGAAAGATAGTTCTAAGGTGGTCAGTCCCTCAGCCTTCATAGAAGACGTTCAGTCCTTTAGTCAGGATAGATAGTCAGTTCCTTAGGCTGAAGAAAGAAGCATGATACCAGACCATATATACTGGAGTAGATGTGAGGAATAGCAGTCGGAGACGGCACCGCAGGTGAGCGGGGCCCACTGGTGGAGGTAGATCATGCTAAACAGATGTTAGCAAAAAAGTTTGTGAATCCACTTCCCTGGACCAAGATACCACGGTGTTGCAGCATCAGAAGGGTGTTATAGTAATGACAGACACGATACCCGGTTGATGAATATTCCAGGTGAATATACCGGTGATACTCACTTTTTACTACTCCATACACTTCCTTGGGCACTCCATATACTCTCTTCAACACTCCATATACTTTCTTCAACATTTTATGTACGCTCTGCAACACTCCACATACTTCCTTCAGCACTCCATATACTCTCTTCAACACTCCATATATTCTTTGCAATACTCCATATATTCTGTGCAACATTCCATATACTCTCTGCAACACTATTTATTCAATGCAAAGCTCCATATACTCTCTGCAACACTCCATATACTTTGCAGTACTCCACATATTCTCTGCAGTATTCCATGTATTCTCTTCAACACTCCATATACCCTGCAACACTCCATATACTCTCTACAACACTCCATATACTCTGCAATACTCAATATACTCCCTGCAACACTCCATATACTTTCTGCAACACTCCATATACTCTCTGTAACATTCCATATACTCTCGTCAACACTTCATATACTCTCTGCAACACTCCATGTAGTCTCTGCAACACTCCATATACTCTCTGTAACATTCCATATACTCTCTTCAACACTTCATATACTCACTGCAACACTTCATATACTCTCTGCAGCACTTCATATACTCTCTGCAACACTTCATATACTCTCTGCAACACTCCATATACTCTCTGTAACATTCCATATACTCTCTGCAACACTTCATATACTCTCTTCAGCATTCCATATAATCTGTTCAACACTCCATATACTCTCTGTAACCCTCCATATACTCCTTTCAGCCTTCATCATTATCACTACCACTTCTACCACCAGCATCCCCCATCTCTCACATTCCACAAACACCGTTATTATAATGTGATTCTCAGCCACTGCCATGTCTCCTCTTCACCTCTTCTGTCATCATCACCATTACACGTTGGTGTCCCACATCTTCACTAACACTTTTCCTCTTATCTTGGTATATCGTCATCTCCGCTACTCCATTTTCTTCTCTTTTTTTCAGTTCTCTTTCTGTATTTCTTTTACTCTGTCCCCATCGCTACTCCATTATTCACCATTGGAATTTCACACTTCCCCCCCCTTCTCTCCCTTCATCCATTACTATCCTTCATCTTTTACACCTCCCTTCCCCTCGTCATCACTCTGCTTCACTTCCCACTTCTACTCCATTCGTTCCACTCCCTCTATTTTTTCATCTCCACTAACTCATAATTATGACCCACCCACTCCCATCAATCCTTGCACCCCTACCCTCTCTAATCCTCTCACCCCTATCCAATCCTAGATTCTCCTCACCCCCACTCCCGTTCCCTTCAGTCATCTCAGCTACACTCCCGTTCCCTTCAGTCATCTCAGCTCCACTCCCGTTCCCTTCAGTCATCTCAGCTCCACTCCCATTCCCTTCAGTGCCATTCCCTCTCAGTACCCTGTGTTAACCCCGGGGGAAATGTAGCTCTGTTCCCACTGTGTAACTACCACGTAAAATAAGGTTAGCAGCACAATGCGGATGTATCCAATTTTGTTTAATAATAATAATAATAATAATAATAATAATATAATAATAATAATAATAAAAATATAATAAAAATAGTAATATAATATTAATAAAATATAATAATAATAATGTAAAGTAATAAAATATTATAATAATAATAATAATAAAATAATAATAATAATAATAATAATAATAATAATAATAATATAATAATGAAAATCTCTTACACCCCTCCTGGAAGCTACCCTCCCCCCGTCTCTACACACACAACCCCTTCTCCTTCTCCTCCCCCTGCAAATCACCCTCATCCCACCTCCTCCTCTCAACAAACCCTCGCCCCCCCCCCCCCACAAAAAAAAATGATAGAGATGTGAATTCCAAATTTGTTTTTCTCTCTCTTATAGCTCAACTGTCGCATCCAAACACAGGAAATTGTGCAGCGAGCAACATCAAAAGTTGAGGCTATGCTGCTTGGTCGTCTGGGAGGGGGAAAGGGGGAGAGGAGGAAGAGGGGGAGGGTGGATGGGGGAAGAGGGGGATTGAGGAGAAGGTAGGGGAAAGAAGGAGTGTGAGGTGAGGAGATGGAGTGGGGGAGGAGGGAGAAAAAGGAGAGGAAGGAGTGGAGGGGAAGATTGGTGGGTTGGGGTGAGGGGAGGAGGGGGAAGTGCAGGCAAGGGAAAAGGGATGGAGAGGGGCAGGGAAGGGGGGAGGAAGGTGGAGACAGCACAAGCCTTCCCGTGATCACAAGTAATTGCTTTCCCTTGCATGTCATACTCACGTTTTGTTTTGTTTTAGTGTGTGCGCAAGCTCGCGCGCTTCAGTTTATATATATATATATATATATATATATATATATATATATATATATATATTTATATATATATATATATATATATATATATATATAATATATATATATATATATATATATATATATATATATATATATATATATATATATATATTATATATATATATATTATATATATATATATATATAATATATATATATATATTTATATATATATTATATATATATATATGTATATTATATATATATAATATATATATATATATATATATATATATATATATAATATATATTAGTGTGTGTGTGTGTGTGTGTGTGTTGTGGTGTGTGTGTGTGTGTGTGTGTGTGTGTGTGTGTGTGTGTGTGTGTGTGTGTGTGTGTGTGTGTGTGTGTGTGTGTG
>NC_069401.1:49600195-49620195 GCF_026875155.1 Cherax quadricarinatus | reverse complement strand
GGGGTCTTTCATATGTGATGTCCTCAATATCTGCACTACTCAAGGTAAATACTAGGCCCAGTGTTGCTGGTTCATCCTCTCCTCTCTCTCTTGTAGTGTCCGTGTATGTACTCACCTAATTTTCCTCACCTAATTGTGGTTGCAGGGGTCGAGACTCATCTCTTGGCCCTGCCTCTTCACTGATTGCCACTACGTCCTCTCTCTCTCTCTGCTTCCTGAGCTTTATCATACCTCTTCTTAAAACTATGTATGGTTCCTACCTCCACTACTTCATTTGCTAGGCTATTCCACTTCCTGACTACTCTATGACTGAAGAAATACTTCCTAACGTGTGTGTGTCTGTGCGTGTGTGTGTGTGTGTGTGTGTGTGTGTGTGGTGTGTGTGTGTGTGTGTGTGTGTGTGTGTGTGTGGTGTGTGTGTGTGTGTGTGTGTGTTGTGTGTGTTTTGTGTGTTTGTGTTTGTGTGTGTGTGTGTGTGTGTGTGTGTGTGAGTGTGTGTGTGTCTGTGTATATCTCTGTGTGCGCGTGTGTATACTTATTTGTACTAACCTATTTGTGATTGCAGCGGTTGAGTCATAGCTCCTGGCCCCGCCTCTTCACTGACTGCTACTAGGTCCTCTCTCTCCCTGGTCCATGAGCTTTATCAAACCTCGTCTTAAAACTATGTATGGTTCCTGCCTCCATTACTTTACTTTCTAGGCTGTTCCACTTCTTGACAGCTCTATGACTGAAGAAATACTTCCTATCATCTCTTTGACTCATAGGAGTCTTCAGCTTCCAATTGTGACCCCTTGTTGCTCTCCCATCTCTGAAACATCTTACCTCTGTCCACCTTGTCGATTCATCTCAGTATTTTATATGTTGCTATTATGTCCCCCCTGTCCCTCTTGTCTTCCAGTGTCGTAAGGCCAATATCCCTTAACCTCTCCTCGTAGGAAATGCTCCTTATCTCCGGGACTAGTCTCATAGCAAACCTTGCACTTTCTCTAATTTCCTGACGTGCTTGCCCAGGTGTGAGTTCCAAACTGGTGCTGCATACTCTGATACTGGCCTGACATACACTGTGTACAGAGTCCTGAACGACTCCTTACTGAGTTGTCGGAAAGCTATTCTTAGGTTTGCTAGTCGCCCATATGCTTCAGCAGATATTAGGTTGATATGCACCTCAGGAGATATGTTTGGTATTATACTTACCCCATGAGCCTTTTCCTTAAGTCAGGTTTGTAGTCTTTGGCCCCCTAGGCTGTATTCTGTCAGCGGTATTCTTTGACCTTCCCCGATCTTAATGACTTTGCACTTGGCGGGGTTGAACTCCAGGAGTCAGCTGCTAGACCAGGCCTGCAGCCTGTCCAGATCCCTTTGGAGCCCTTCCTGGCCCTCCTCCGACTGAATTCTCCTCATTAACTTCACATCACCTGCATACAGAAACACTTCTGAGTTTATCCTTCTATCATGTCCTTCACATATACCAGAAACAGCACCGGTCCTAGAAACTGACCCCTGTGGAACCCCGCTCGTCACAGGCACCCACTTCGACACCTCGTCACGTACCATAACTCGCAGATGTCTTCCTGTCAGGTATTCTCTGATCCATTTTAGTGCCTTCCCTGTTATACCTGTCTGGTCCTTCAGCTTTTGCACTAGTCTCTTGTGTGGAACCGTGTCAAAAGCATTTTTACACCCCAAGATAATACAATCTACCCACCCCTCTTTCTCTTGTCTTACTGCTGTCACCTTGTCGTAGAACTCCTGGAGGTTTGTGACACAGGATTTCCCGTGCCTGAATCCGTGCTGGTTGTCGCAGATAAGCTCATCACTTTCTCGGTCCTCCACCACTCTTCTCCTGATAATATTCTCCATGATTTTGCATATTGTGCATGTCAGTGATACTGATCTATAGTTTAATGCTGCATGTCTGTCCCTTTTTTAAAAATTGGGACTACATTTGGTGTCTTCCATACCTCAGGTAGTCGCCTTGTTTCGAAAGATGTGTTGAAGATTGTAGTTAGCGTACACAGAGCGCCTCTGCTCCCTCTCTCAGGACCCATGGAGAAATGTTATCTGGCCCCATTACATTTGAGGTATTTAGTTCGCTTAGCAGCCTCCTCGGTTGTTTGTATTGTGTCCAGCACTTGATGGAGTGCCCCACCCCTCTGTTTCTGGAGTCCTGTCTGTCTCCATTGTGAATACTTCTTTAAATCTCTTGTTGAACTCCCCATATACTTCTCGGCCATTTCTTATGAGCTCCCCTCCTTCCTTCCTCAGCCTGATTACCTGGTCCTTTACTGTTGTTTTTCTCCTGATGTGGTTGCACAACAGCTTTGGGTCGGACGTGGCTTTCGCTGCTATGTAATTTTCTTATTGTCGTTGGGCCTGCCTCCTTACCTGTGCACATTCATTTCTGGCTCATCGACTACTCTCCATATGGGTCATATGCCTCCTATACTTCTTCCATTCTCTACACCTCCGGGTGAACCAAGGGCTCGTCCTGGCCCTCTAGTTATGTCTGTTGCCCTTGGGTACAAAACCCCTCTTATGCTGCCTTACAAATTGTTGTCACATATTCCATCATCTCATTTACTGATTTCCCTGCCAGTTCTCTGTCCCACTGAACTTCATGCAAGAAGTTCCTAATGCCTATGTAGTCCCCTCACTTGTAGTGTGACTTGTTCTCCTACCCTTCCTGCTTCCCTCTCCACTTGTAACTCAACTAGGTATTGAGAGCTCTGAACCACGTGATCGCTAGCTCGGATGGGCCTTTCACACGTGATGCCTCAATATCTGCATTCCTTAAGATGAATACTATGTCCAGTCTTGCTGGTTTGTCCTCTCCTCTCTGTCTTGTAGTCTCCTTAACGTGTTGATGCATGAAGTTTTCCAGTACCACCTCCATCATCTTAGTCCTCCACGTTTCTAGACCCACCATGTGGCTAGTGGTTTTCCCAGTCAATTTTTTTGTGGTTGAAGCCAACCACAACCAGTGTGTGTGTGTGTGTGTGTGTGTGTGTGTGTGTGTGTGTGTGTGTACTCACCTAATTGTGGTTGCAGGGGTCGAGACACAGCTCCTGGCCCCGCCTCTTCACTGATCGCTACTAGGTCTCTCTCTCTCTCTGCTTCCAGAGCTTTGTCATACCTCGTCTTTAAAGCTATGTATGGTTCCTGCCTCCACTACATCACTTGTTAGGCTATTCCACTTCCTGACGACTCTATGACTGAAGAAATACTTCCTAACATCCCTATGACTCGTCTGAGTCTTCAGCTTCCAATTGTGACTCCTTGTTTCTGTGTCCCCTCTCTGGAACAACCTGTCTCTGTCTACCTTATCTATTCCACGCAGTATTTTGTATGTCGTTATCATGTCTCCCCTGACTCGTCTGTCCTCCAATGTCGTCAGTCCGATTTCCCTCAACTTTTCTTCGTAGGACATACCCCTGAGCTCCGGAACTAGCCTTGTTGCAAACTTTTGCACTTTCTCTAATTTCTTGACGTGTTTGACCAGGTGTGGGTTCCAAACTGGTGCTGCATACTCCAGTATCGGCCTGATGTACACAGTGTACAGTGCCTTGAACGATTCCTTACTAAGGTATCGGAACGCTATTCTCAGGTTTGCCAGGCGCCCGTATGCTGCAGCAGTTATCTGGTTGATGTGTGCCTCCGGAGACATGCTCGGTGTTATAGTCACCCAAGATCTTTCTCCTTGAGTGAGGTTTGCAGTCCTTGGTTACCTAGTTTATACTCTGTCTGTGGTCTTCTTTGCCGTTTTCCGATCTTCATGACTTTGCACTTGGCAGGGCTGAATTCAAGAACCCAGTTGCTGGACCACGTGTCCAGCCTGTCCAAGTGTGGTCTGTGTTTGTGTGTGCGTGTATGTGTGTGTGTGTGTGTGTGTGTGTGTGTGTGTGTGTGTGTGTGTGTGTGTGTGTGTGTGTGTGTGTGTGTGTGGTGTGTGTGTGTGTGTGCGTGTGTGTGTATCTATATGTGTCTATGTGTGTATACCCAACTATTTGTTTGCAGGGGTCTGGCTGTGGTGCCTGTGACGGACCTCACGTTTAGACCGGTGCCGGACATGAATGATTTTGGTGTCGCCCAGGTGACAGCCTCGAGTACTTCACATTTCCCGGATTACAAGAGAAGAACTCTCTCTGTATCCTGACAACCTTTTTTTTTTTTTTTTTTTTTTTTTGACAGTATAGGAAAAGGCAGCACTAATGATAAAAGATGAAATCAAGATCAAAACTGACCCTCGCATATTGCTACCTAACATCAGTACTTCAACACTATAACAACGGCATCCCTTATTCAGTGCCCTAGTTCCTTTATACACACACATACACACAAACACTGCTGAGAGGCACAACCAAATCGGCAAACCTATTTCGGAGAATGCAGCAACTTCCTGACTCTTACGTGGCCTCATCTGTTGTATGCCAGAGCCAATTAATTACATCATTATAAATTTTGCTGTGAAACTAATGACAGGAAATGAGGAGCTGATACACACACTGAACTAACTTGGTCATAGTTCGACATGCTCTCCTTTACTTTTGAAGAATTTCGAGAGTATATCTACTCTCTGAGCCCGGCCATGGGCCAGGTTCGTCTGGTGTTCGCCTGGTCAACCAGGCTGTTGCTGCTGGAGGCCCCCTGCCTTACATATCCATCACAGCCTGGTTGATCTGGCACCAGCTTGAAGCAAGTGACACAACCCTTAGTCTGTAGAACCTGGAATGTTCAGATGGTGGTGTTGCTTTACGACGAAACACATCCATGAGAGCTTACAACCTCAGCCTGGAATAACACTGAATCACTAGAAGAAGCAATAAGCGGCAACAGTGCATCCTTCAGCGTCAACAGACTTACAGGTCAGGTCAAAGACACAGAGCACCAGCCCTTCAGACCCATGCCCTGTGCTGAGAAAATAAATATCAGCACTGAACCTTTGATGCTGTACTTACACTGCTGGGGAGCGTGTGGATTCACCACCGATCTAAGCTGAGGAGGTTTACACTACAGCCGTTAAACAGCATTAAAAACAAAAATGATTTGTGAGGGCATTTCCCCGCATGACTGATTCAGATGCCCATACCATAAATAGCTAGATTAGCTTCTACATACTGATTAACAGTAACATCGCAGTGGTCCCGGACAGTGTAGACAACCAGTACTGTTATGCAGTCTCTTCACTTGAACACAATTGTACCGAACGTCAACCTAAGGTTGGATGTCTGCTGTAATATAAGAACACTGTTGTCAACAACTGGCAAGAGGTTTAAGTTGTGGAACTTTGGAACCAATATTTAAAAGTAGGTGTCATTGCTGATGGATCCATAGATGGGGTAATGGAAGAATTCAATAGGGATTTGTTAGCTAATTTTTAGTTCTGACTTAACATGGTTGCTATAAATCTTTTCTCTGGAGGTGACAAAAAAAAGAGCTGATGGAGCCCTGCCGGGAGACTCTGTGGATATTATAACTTGTGATAGCAATCCACAGATTTCTGGTAGTAATCCGCAGATTTCTCGTAGCAATCCACAGATTTTTCGTAGCAATACACAGATTTCTCGTACCAAACCACAGATTTCTCGTAACAACCCACAGATTTCTCGTAGAAATAAAAAACAGAATTCCTGTACCAATCCACAGATTTACCGTAGCAACCCACAGATTTCATGTAGGTATCCACAGATTTCCTAGATTGGAGGTTAGGACGGTGGACTATCAGCTTCACAAACCCCCCAGTTCGAATCTCTGAGAAACCTGTTGCCTTGTGATATCTTTTAATTGACACTTGCCTTTGTAATTGATGTGAAGATATGTTATTTATTACTATAAACATTATAACACAGGTGTTAAGTGAACATTATAACACAGGTGTTAAGTGAACATTATAACACAGGTGTTAAGTGAACATTATAACACAGGTGTTAAGTGAACATTATAACACAGGTGTTAAGTGAACATTATAACACAGGTGTTAAGTGAACATTATAACACAGGTGTTAAGTGAACATTATACCACAAGTGTTAAGTGAACATTATAACCATGATGTTACATTGAAAGGCCGGGTTATAAATTATAACACAGTTATATAATAATTATAAATAGTATAATAATAATAATAATAATATATAGTAGGTTGGTAGACAGCAACCTCCAGGGAGTACTACCTCCGCAAGTGAGTGAAATTATAAAACAGAAAGCTGTAATTGTTTACATGAAGGTAGGATTGTGAGCATTTTGCTGTCTCATAAAAGTGCAAGATTTACAGCATGTCTTGTACATCTAACTTAAAACTAGGTAATACTACACATACAATATACACATTTAATCATACAACAATCTAGTATTTTTTATTTTATCTTAATAGTTTCATGGTCTTATTAATTTTCCTTTTATATCCATTGGAATGGAATAAGAATCTTTCCTGCGTGAAGGCAAGCGTGTGTAAAAGTCAACAAATGCGGGAACAATGGGCTAGTAACCCTTATTCCATGTAAAAATACTAAAAAAATAAGAAAGAAAATTGTCAAAGTGGCATCTAAATGTGCGTGGATGTGTGCAGATGATAAGAAAGAGATGATTGTAGATGTATGAATAGAAGAAGCTGAAAATGGCTTACTTTAAGTAAACAAAAGCTGAAGGGGGTGGGAAGATTTCAGTGGAGAGGAAAAGGGATAGGTCAGGGGTTTCAAATACAGTTAGAGCTAAAGAGGAAGTAGCAATAATGTGAAGGATAGAGATATGGAGAAAAGAGGACTATAAAGTATTAATTCAAGGATTATTGGATAAAATAAACTTGGATGTGAAAAGTGGGTTATAATAAAGCGCCCGGATGTATGTGCACCTGGAGAAGAGAGAAGTGTAAGAGAGAAGAGATTTTGGGAAATGTTGAGTGATGCTGGGAGTTTTGAATAAGTGTGAGGTAATGGTCGTTGGAGATTACATTCCAAAATGCCATTTGGGTAAAATGTTAGGAGGGTTCATAGAAAAAATTGGCTGCCAGGGGAAATGTAAATGGGACGCCTTTAATTAGCTATGTGTAGAAAGAAAGTTTGGTAATAAGTAACACGCAACTATTTATGAAAAAGGATAAACAAATACACAAGGATATGATATAGCACGTATGAAAGTAGTTTATTAACTTATGATTGGGGATAAAAGGTGATGGGTAGGCTCCCGGATGTACACTATAGGGGCAACAATATATCGGATCATCATTTAGTTAGCTACAGTTAAGTAAGAGGTAATGCAAAAGAGGAAGGTGGCAACAAACAAGGATAGTGAAACAAGTGTTAAACTAGAGGAGAGAAGTTTAGGGAGATTAACGACTATTGGCAAAAAAGTGGGATAGTGCAAGATGGTAATCTGGGGTTGAAGAGGGTGAAAGTTTAAAAATTTGCAGTATTAAATGTAGTCAAGTTTGTGTTATTAGGAGGGTTGCTGCAGGAGCAAAGATGTGAGTTGATAAACATGGTGGAATGATAAGTAAAGGGTGTGATAAAAGAGAAAAAGTAAGCTTAGAAGTTTTACAAAGCAATAGTGTTTTAAGAAGAGTAGAATATGGAGAGTAAAAAGAAAGGTAAAGCGATAGTGTGAGAAAAGTGCAAAAGGAAGAGATGATAGAGATGGGAGAGCACGTCAAGAAATTTTAATGAAAATAGAAAAAATTTTGGAGTGAGTTAAACAAGTTAAGAAAGCAAGGGAAAATATGGATTTGTCAGTTAAAAACAGAGTAGGGGTTAGTAGATGGGAGATGGGGGTATAGGTAGATGGCGAGAAATATTTTGAGGGAAATTTTTAAAAGTTAAGGAAGAAACAGAGGGATAAAATTTTTGCATGGTCAGGGGGGTATACCCTCTTTTAGGGGTGAAGAAAGCAAATGTAAATGTGGGGGAGGTATGAGGCATTACGTAAAATGAAAAGGGGTAAAGCAGTGGTACTGATGGGGGGCAACAAAATGTTAAACAGGGGGGATAAAGTGTTTTGGGTGGGGGACTTTTTTTCAATAAAAAGTTGAAAGAGGGAAGGTTTCCTAGGGATTGGCGGAGAGCTTTTAGCCCTTTTTATAAGGGAAAGGGGGGCAAAAGAACTGTAAAAATTAAAAGAGGAAAGCTTACGAGGTTTTCCCGGAAAATGTGCGGTAGGGTTAAATTGAAAGAATTGAGGTAAGACGAATGTAGGGTTGCGGATGACAAAGGGGGTTTCAGAGTGGGTAGGGGATGGTAGATCAATGTTTTCATTGAAGCATATATGTGAACAGTATTTAGATAAAGGTAGGGAATTTTTATTGCATTTATGGATTTAGAAAAGGCATATGATAGATGGATAGAGGAGCAATTGGGGAGCTGCAAGTATTGGAATAGGTGGTAAGTTTTTAAATGCTGTAAAAGGTTTTTATGAAGATAGTGAGGTCAGGTTAGGGGGTGTAAAGAGGGGAATATTCCCGGTAAAAGACTTTGACAGGATGTGTAAAAGTCACCATGGTTGTTTAATAATTTTAAAATGGGGGTAAAGGAAATAAATCAGGGTGTTTGGGGGAGGGGGGGGGATTAAATTTGGGGAATCAAATTCAAAATGGGTTAACGTTACTTTTTGTGTGTACTGTCTTATGGGGGATTCTAAAGAAAAAATTGAAAGGGTTTTGGATAGTTTGGGGTTGTGAAAGGTAAAAAGTTGAAAGTGAAAAGAAAAGAGAAGGTATGAGGGTTCAAATGATTTGATAAAGAAAAATTGGTACAAAAAGGGGGGGAGGGATGGAAAATGAAGTTTTCAGTACTTGGGGGTTGACGTGTCGGCGGATGGGTTTAAAGATGAGGTTAAAAAGAATTTGGGGAAAAAAGGTGAGTGGTGCGTTGAGGTTTAAAATTTGGGGTCAAAAAAAAGTTATCTAGGGAGGCAAAAAAGGGGAAAGTAGAAAGTATTGGTACCAAAACCCTTTATGGGTTTTGAAGTTGGGGGGTAAATGCAGCAGCGAGGAGACGGTTGGGGCATGGAGTGTCCCCTTTAAGGCAATGGTGGGGTAAAAAATTATGCAAAAATTTGGATTGGAAATTTTGGGAAAGGGTTGGAGTTAATAAAGTATTAGTCAGAGGGCAGAAGGGGGTTGTTGAGGTGGGGTTTTGGGCATTTAAAAATGGATCAAAAATAGAAAGAATGGAAAAAAATAATCTTAGGGGGGGAAGGGGGGGTAGGGGGGTCCTCGAAAGGGTTGGAGAGGGGGGGGGAAAGGGGTTTTGGGGTAAGGGGTTGGGCTTCCAGCAAAACGTGCGTGAGCGTGTTGATAGGGGTGAATGGAGAGAAATGGTACTTGGGGCCTACGATCTGTTGGAGTGGAGCAGGGTAAAATTTAGTGAAGGATTTTAGGGGAAACCGGGTTATTTTTATATAGCGGCTTGATCCTGGAAATGGGAAAATCAAGCCGCACTTTAAAGGAGGGGGTTTGGGGGATTGGCAGTTTTGGGGGGGATAGTTTTTTGGGATTTTATATTGTATGCTTCTAGACTGTTGTATTCTGGCACCTCTGCAAAAACATGATAAAGTGCGGTGTGGTGAAAGTGTTAAAGATGATGAAATATTTTTCTTTTTTTGGGGTTTTCTTTTTTTTTTTGGGTCCCCGCCCGGTGGGAACGGCCGATTTTGAAAAAAAAAAAAAAAAAAAATAAATTTTATTATTTTTATTATTTTATTATTGTATTTGCAGGGAATACAAATCGGTATGGGGCTCCAGGCTTGCGGTGTGGGATTCGGGGGATAGAAAAAAAAACCCAAATTCCCGGATTTTAAAAATTTACCCCCCCATAACCAAAGGAGCCATAAAAAAGATTTATAAAAAAAAAACCCCACACCCAATAAAAAAAAAGGCTTTTAAAATTGAAAAAAGGGGTGTAAATACAAAGCAAGGGACAACAACTAAACCCAAGGGTAATTTGGTCTACTGCGAAAGGTTTGGGGGGAACTTAAAACCACTTTCCTTCAGAGCAGTAATCCTTCCCCCAACTTAACACCCCTGAAAATTTTGTATCCCACTGGCTTTCCTTGTGACTTGTTCCCCACGGATGAGGAATTGGGGAAAGGAAGAAAGGGAATTTTTTTTCATCCCTTGGAAAAATCTTTAAAAATTTTCCCATTTTTAGTACCTAATTTGGTTCCCCCCCCACCACACCAACCACCAAAAAAACCAAACACCCAAACCCCCAACAACAAACACACACGGGGGACAAAAACAAAAGCCGGAGGGGGAAAGAAAAAGTAACTTCCGAGTGTTTTTCAAATAAATTTTTTTAATATGGGGTTTTATGGAGGGAAATTTGTTTTTGGGGGATTAAAATTTTTTTTTTTTAAAAGGGAATTTTTTTTTTTAATTTTTTTGAGAGGATAAAAAAAAAAAAAAACAATTAAAAAAAAAAAAAAAAAAATAAATTTAGAAAATTTTGGGATTTTAAAATTTAAAATTTTCAAAAAATAATAAAACTTTGGAAGGGGAATTAATCGGGGTTTTTGAAAAAAAATGGGAAATTTTTGAAAATTTGAACAAAAATTTTAAGGGAGAAAATTAAAAAAAATTTATTTTAAATTATATTTGAAATTTAGAGAGAAAAAACGAAATTTTAAGTATCAAAAATAATTTTTTTCCCCATAATAATTTTTAGCCCAAATCAGTAAAAAAAGTAAAGTAAATAAAAAACCCAAATTTTTCAAGAGAACGACTTATTTTTACCCGCCCCCCCAACCACCAAATTATAAAAGTGGGTAGTCTGTGATAGCCCTGACTGGTGGTCTTCTCTCTGCTAAGACCTACTGTATCACACACTAGGACTGAGAATTGGGAAAGGAAGAAAGGGAATTTTTTCACATCCCTTGGAAGCAATAAACATTACCAAATCTTTGCCCATTTCTTAGTAGCACGTGAGATGGTGTCTCCACACACACACACACACACACACACACACACACACCACACACACACACACACACACACACACACACACACACACACACACGCCAGGAGCTCGGACTCGACCCCCGCAACCTCAACTAGGTGAGTACACACACACACACACACACACACAACACACACACACACACACACCACACACACACACACACCACGCGCGCGCTAGGAGCTTCGGACTCGACCCCCGCAAACCTCAACTAGGTGAGTACACACACACACACACACACACACACACACACACACACACACACCACACACACACACACACACACACACACACACACACACAGGCATTCAGTGAAACAACGCTTTTTTCTGTGTAGAGCTGTACCAAGTCAGATATTAAGTAAGCTCTACACGGAGTGAAATGTTTTCAAAATAAATGTTTGCTCTACATCTATGGTCCTCCTGACGTGGACCTTTGGTGCAAATTTGAAATTATTTGATGGCTGATCTAATTTATTTTATTTCAAGATGTGTAAGTTTTCTTCGTTCTCTCCCATTCCTCTTCATTGCTAGACGTTGATAAAACACAATTGAGAAAGCTAGATAACAAGTTGGAAAAATAAAACTCAAGACCTATAGGAAAATACAGATTCAGAATTTAAAAATAATTAGGGATTTTAAAATTAATTTTTGGCAAGGAAAAGTAATAAGAACATGGAAGAGGGAATATAATTCAGGAAAAGTTTCAAAAAAATGGAATTGTGAAAATCTCTAGACACAGAAAATTCTCTAAAGGAGAAAATTAAATAAATTGTATTTATTAATTATTATTTTAAAAGATATTTAGTAGATGAATAAACTAGAATTATTAGTATGTAGTCAAAATATATATTTTTTTCCTTTCCATCAATGAATTTCTTGGATGCTCACGAAAGTGCTAGAATATAGACGCATATTATTCCAGATCACAGAGCTCAACTCTTCTCCAGTCAGAGGGACTGACAACCTCAAACTATTTTTTTCAAGATTGATGGACTGATTTCTTCATTTTTACCTCGTCGCTTCTGCTGCCTTCAATCCATTCTCTGAATTTGACTGAAGAAGCCTACCGCGTAGCGAAACTATTTAGCAGTAAAGATACCCAACTGCTGCACATGCGTCTTACTCATCACCTTAGAAAACATAACACAGACAGTTACAGATGTAAAAACGCACACAATATACATAAGTATCTTCTTAGTTAAGTTCTGCCGAGGGTTGAGCAATATCAGGTGATGAACTGACAACGTCCGACCCTGAGAGCAACACTCTCCCAGTAAAAAGCTCTCAGTTTGTGTATTCATATCCATTAGGTTTCAGTCAGAAGGGAGGTCTGGTAGACGCCGTGCGTTTATAAATCTTAATATATGGAATATTAATATTTTAGGGTAAGGTATATGGTGGAAGATTTATTTTATTACTACTGGTGGAGGTTCGAACTTCCTTAGGCTTATCGCGAGATATAAACTCTCCTCTCACAGCCGGGTTACCTAGACGGTTAGTTAACTATGCGAGAGGGATAAATATGTCTGTGGTGGGATTTTTTCTTCTAGCTTGCAATTCAAGATTCATGAAAAGAAGACGAAGAATGTATGAAGAAATTAATGAAATTTCTTTTTCCTTTTTATTCTTTGTTTCTTTTTTTATTTAATAGTAATAATAATCATAATCATCATTATCATCATCATAATAATAACAATAATATAATAATAATAATAATAATAATAATAATAATAATAATAATAATAATAATAAAATTAATAATAATAATAATAATAATAATAATTAATAATAATAATAATAATAATAATAATATTATTATTATTATTATTATTATTATTATTATTATTATTATTATTATTTTATTATTATTAGTGACGTTATTGTTATTGTTGTTGTCGTTGTGTTGTTGTTGCTGTTGTTGAAGCTGCCGTTGTTGTTATTAACAAGGAATAAACTTGTTAAATTAAGGTTCCACTGCATCTAAGAATGAGTAGTAATTACATCTCTTCCGAGGCAGATGCGGTAGAATTGTGTGTGTGGGGGGGGGGGGGCAGGGAATTATGAAGTAATACTCTCTTCAAATTATCACCCATTGCCTTCTATAATTAATGACTACACTCATAAAATTTATGTCTTCTTGTGTGTATATCGACAGTAAATGACTATTTGAAAGAGAGCACATTTTCTGCTTATTGCCAGTATGTTGTCCAGACCCAGTTTTCAGTGGGCCTACTTTATCTTTAATCCTTTTTTTCCGTACAGTTGCTGACAGTATCCTTCATGACGTGTCTTGGCCCCACTCATGGTCAATGGTCGTCTCCGTGAGGCAATTGTTACACAGAGGCACCAGAGAAAGCTGTAACTGGTAGAAGATAAACTTAAGCAGCGATTAAGTCAGAGGCCAGAGTGAAGTTGCATGTGTCAATAGACGAATCTTTTAATGAAATCAGATTTACCGGTAGCCTGAGAGACACTGGAATGTAATTGCAGACGGTGGATCAAGCCCCCACCAATCCCTACATAGAATGATCCACACGGGTTTAGAGAAAAAGAAATTGTGGAGATATTTGACAAGCGAGAGTATATGTATATAAGACCTTGTGAGTGTACAGATAGCTCGGAGTGAACATTAATCCTACTCGAATCTACATGAAATCTTCTTGGAATATTACTTTTTCACTCAGGAGACAGACCTAAAACCTATACGAGATCTATTTAAAATATACCTCAAGTTTACCATGAACCTACCTAAATATATACTGAGTATATCTGAAATCCACCTGAAATAAGTTTCAGAGAAATTATACCACTGTTTCTCTCCCAGCAGATCGATCTCTGTCAACTTCTCGTTGTCGTCAGGTCAGCTGGCCTTCCTGAGCTGCCGTAGGTATCAGAGGTAAGATTCTGTTTTGATATTTTAACCTTGCGAGAGTCAGGCCAGACAGCCAGAGCTGGATGAGACACCTAGAGTCGCCTTAGACACCCGAAGTCAGTTCAGACACAGGTGTCATAAGAGGACTCGACTGTTATCGCTTTAGGCCTGATGCCACGCAAAAATAAGTTTTGCAAGAATTCCTTCACATTCTGAGAAATCTGATCTTCGACCTTGGGCGTTAAAGAGATGTTTTCTTCTTCCAGAGCTGCTTAGGGTGTATATTTAGACTGCAAATGCCTCTTTTATATTGGGTTAATTTCCTCTCCTACTCCCATTTACTCTGAGCAAACTATTACCTCTCATCCTGAGAGGGCAGAGTAAAGCGAATTTCATCTTTATATTCTTAGTCATCTGAGAGATAAATATATCCATGTTTTTTTTTTCCCTAGCTATTTTATCCCGTGCAGGAAATTCTTAGGTGATTGCCGTTTCATTTGTCAGTGAGAGATAAAATTTCTCCTGACGTGGGTCTTAATCTTGTGACCCCCAGGCAGTGGAGCTGTTGGTCACATGACCGAAGTCTTCCACTGGCTTACCGGTCCACCCCAGTTAAAAGTTAAAGCTCACAACATAAGAGGTGATGGTAGGACATCCATCCCATACATAAAGCAAAGTTGGATCCTAGTACAGTGAGGAGAGAGAATCATATTCAGTGCTTAAGTAGGAATGAGGAGAGAATCATACCCAGGAAATGCACTCACTTTGGAACCTTTGATGGGGAGTGATAGGCTCTTGAACCAAGCAACTGGAGCCAATCTTAATTTTTCTTAAAATGACTACCTTCCACTGTGCTTTGTGACTCATAAGGTTTAATAATAATAATAATAATAAATAATAATAATAATAATAATAATAATAATAATAATAATAATAATTATAAGATGATGAAGAAGAAAAAATTATTTTCTTTTCTTCCCTCCTCCCTCTTATCTTTCTCCTTCCCTCCTCCTCCATGCCTCCATTATTGCATCGTCCAGCAGAGCGTAAGATCAAAACACGTCAGGTATCGAAAACAAACCTCTTCAGGAAAATGGGAATCTTCCCACCGACGTAGTCGTAGAAAATGGGAATCGGTGCAGCAATATCGCGGGGCAGATTCCCAAAAATTCCAGAATCGTTGAAAACGGGATCCTGTTCAACGTTATCGTGAAAAAGTGAAACCTGTTCACTTACACTAGTGTAAGTGAGGTGGGCCCCAAGTGTTGAAAACACTGTGGCCTACCAATCTACACTACCGTAGAAAATGGAAGCCTACCTAGTGTCCACCAAAAAAATCTTAATTTTTTTTTAAATAAGTTTTGCGGGCTAAGAGTTGTTATCTAATCTCAGTTTATTTCAAAGCCCCAGAATGCGACCCAGAACAGTCGACTAACACCCACGCACCTAGTTACTACTAAGTGAATAATGCAGCAAGGGTGAGGAAGAATGTCCAACGTTTCCATCTGTGTCGGGGATCGAATCACGAACACTTGGTACCTGCATGCTTATGCTATCGTAGAAAAATGTTCTTAAAGCACGAGGCTGAGTACATTTCCAAATAGTTTCTTAGGAAACAATAATGTATTTCTGGACTACTCTCTTTCCCGGTCTGAGGTAACTCTTTTGTAGGTTAAAGAGAAGGAAAACTTTGAAACTAGAAATTAATTATTCTTATGTGGACAAACTTAGATACACAAACGGCAACTCGAATACCGTTAAGACATTCGTTAAAAAAAAAAAAATTCGGACGGTACCCAGAAGAATGCTGGCATTTATGGGCTTTACGCGCCGATTGTGATAAATGTTACGAAAGATTCTAAATGTCAAATTTATCAACACAGACACTGTGTGAGCACTGGAAATAATAGTAGTAGTAGTAGTAGTAGTAGTAGTAGTAGTAGTAGTAGTAGTAGTAAGTATAATAAGTAATAATAATAATAATAATAATAATAATAATAATAATAATAATAATAATAATAATAATGTGGCATTCGAAAAATAAGCACAACAAATCATAAAATTAATTTCATGTATGCTTAAGCTTACTCTGATGGGGAGTAGCAATATACAGCTGATGATAAGGAAATAGGATATAATTAGCAATATTGCCAATTTCAAAACGTTAATGTCGAGCCTCTAGTGAATGAGCTTCATTTCTTAACTTAGACTCACCGTTAAGGAGGACAATTGGCCAGTATAAATGTAAAGTAAAAGGACACAAGTGCAACTAATGTGACATTTTATTGTGCCACAATAAAATGTCACATTAGTTGCACTTGTGTCCTTTTACTTAACATATTGTCCGTAATTCTACCAACTTTATTACAGCCAGTATAAATGTTATGTTAGGCCGTCGGCCCTCAATGAATTTGACGAACTTAATCTAGATTAAATTCTGATGTGAAGTGTGGAGAAGTGCTCGTTTAGCAGTAGAAATGTGTATGTGAAAGGAAGCTGACAGGTGGAGTCATGAAACAAGGACCAGAATGGTTGCCTTAATCTTAATTTATCTCACTGTAGTGCTCCTCAACTCGTGTTGCCGGTCGATGAAATGGAAGGCGTATACTTTAGTGTATGTGGTGTGCATCCGACTTGTTTACGTGATCTATTTAAGGGTTTCCTTCCAACTAGTTTAGTATCACTTAAGGAGGACCTTTAAACATAAAATATTAGCGTAATTTGTGAAGTGTTTAATGTTTGTATTCTCATATATTATCTTGTGTGTGTCTGTGAGTGTGTGTGTGCGTGTGTGTGTTTGCGAACGTACGCCATACCTGCCAGGCTTTTACCAAGAAGCTAAAGAGCAGTGACCAGACCCAGTCAACAATGGAGGAAATAAGGGTTAGTGGTATGGGGTAGTGGAAGAGATGTGGAGGTAGTAGTGGAAGGGAGAGTTTGAGAGGGAAGGAGTGGCTGTTCTTGTGAAGGGAAGGTAGAGGGAGGGGGGGATTTCGTGGTAGGTAGGAAGATGTGAAGGCAGGGGAGGAGAACGGTGAAATAGGGAGTGAGGAAAGATGTGAGGGTAGAGAGGAAGATAAGAGAAGATGTAGAGGTAGAGGGGCTAAGTGGGGGCGGGGGAATGTGGGTGGTTATGGGTTATGAGGGAGATAAGTAATGCTTCAAGACCTGGTTATAAGAGCGAGAAGCAAGCCTAGTACAAAGGAAAATTCGCCTGTAATACTGTTAGACGGTTCTTCCTTATATGCGTCATGTAATCATTTCTTATTTTTTCACGCTCTTTTCACCTTTTTTTTTTTATTTGACCTCTGAGCTTTAATAAGGACTGTTTGGAATGGAGGCTTTTTCACTGTTGTTTGTGTGAGGCTGCAGCAGTGTTTTGCGTGTGTTAATTACTATTACCTATTAATTATTTAACCATTAATTATTAATTATTAATTATTTTACATTACACAAACTTGTTTTCACAGTTGGATAAATGATGCTACTGTTGGCTGAAAATGATGGCGAGCAGGAACGGAGAAACTCAGTTGGAGACAAAGTTACTAGAAATGGTGATGGAGTAGTATTTTTCGATCTCTGAGGTCCTCTAGTGTTTTATGTCACAGTAGTTCTATATAACCAGACCATCTAGTCATTTAAGAATCCCAACATCACTGTGCCATATACAAACAGCAGCTGTGAAAATTCCCTCACTAATCAAGCTTATTATTTTTATGAGAGTATAATACCTCTCTCTAATTCTGCAACGTTCACTCGTTACACTTCACTAGTTTAAATGTTAAACGCCCATTGCGATACCTGATATATTTGTCAAATCATCCTCGTTAAATATATAATTTTTTTTTCTTCCCTATAAGCCATAGCATTAAGTCTTCTCAAAAAGAAAACTGTTATTGCAGTTGAGCAACTTGCAATAAAATCCATACAAACGCAGCGCCACATCGCTTTCACTAACACTGAAGATACTTTTAAACGCTAAGGTTTAGAATAATGTAAATTATCCTTGTATATCCGAAGCCTGGCTCCGAGAGTACAGGTTATGTGTCGTTGTTAGGGGACAGAGAATAGAGCCTCCACCACACACTGAGCTGAATGAGCCC
Organism: Cherax quadricarinatus; assembly: GCF_026875155.1. Classification (NCBI taxonomy): domain Eukaryota; kingdom Metazoa; phylum Arthropoda; class Malacostraca; order Decapoda; family Parastacidae; genus Cherax; species Cherax quadricarinatus. Next base: position 49,602,277 of record NC_069401.1, on the reverse strand, counting down.
CTCGGTTTCAGCGCTTCATTCAAATAGAATAATAATACTTTTCGTGTATATTCAAAGATGTATTCACACCTCGAGGCTGACACGCCTTGTGAGGACCCATAAAGGGTGATATAAAGCTTGTGAGAAACGTCTGAAAGCTGACAAGGGAAGACACTCATAAGGTGACTTGATACTGTGGTGGAAAGACCTTGATTAATCATCACCAGTAGAAGCTTAAATACTCAGTGCAGTGGAAACAAGAGGACTCTTCACTACCCAAGATGTTTTACGTCACAGAGCTCTCTCTCTCTCTCTCTCTCTCTCTCTCTTCTCTCTCTCTCTCTCTCGCTCTCTCTCTCTCTCTCTCTCTCTCTCTCTCTCTCTACGTACATGATTTTTTAAATCACACTAAAGTCATGGTGTCTACTGACAACAATCGACACAAGCAGAGACAAACAATCAGAGGTCAACAATACAATCATCAACAATACTATTACTCCAGCAAACTCTCGACTGTATGAGGCAAGTTACTTTCACTCCCTCTGCAAGACATAACAGACTTCAAGCTGGCATCCCAAATTATCTTGTAACAAGTTATAGATGCACCGGGATGGACACCCGTGAACACTTCTGTGTACGCATATACTTATGCGCTCCCGTCCATAGGATGGATATAGGGTGCACAATAAGCTAGCCACTACCATTCCAAGGATACATATAGCATGCGCAATTAATTCACCCCAGGCTATCTACCGAAAGGCTATGGGATAGTCAACTAGCCGTTACCATTGACTGGTTAGGTATAGCATGCACAATAAACTAGCCCCGGGCATCCACAGGACGAATACGGAGTGCGCAGTGAACTAGACGTTTCGGCCGCGTGGCAGCGCTTCTGTACAGACACCAAGAGAGTACAAAACACATTCAGACGATACAGTCCAGCGAAAGAGATCTGTAAGGGCGATTAGGTTAATACAGATTGGTACTGTGACTGTCTCGTGATTAGCGATGAGGATACAGCCTCCACGACAATTTAACGCGCTTAATGACGCACACTGGTGTAACGCTTCGCATATGATGATAATAATAATAATAATAATAATAATAATAATAATAATAATAATAATAATAATTAATACCAATAATAATGAATCAAGAATAATAATAAAACCACGGTACAGGTGGGGTTTGAACTCATGGCGAGTGAGTCGTAAAACTTCAGGCCAGTGTATAAGGCACTGGGCCAGCTGGCTAAAGTAAAATTCATCCGTCTAAGTCTATATTTATACACTATAGGGAAGCTAACATGGGCCACCACTGTGGCCACAAATGCAAGTTTTTACACATGAATCTCCCGCCAGTGTGACTGGCAAACTCTAGCTCAAGTCCCCTCAAAGCCGATTCACTCGTCATAGGTTCAAATCTCACCCGTTCCGTGGTTTGTTTGCAATCTTGTTATTATGATTTCGTGACTCGTGAAGGTGGTTTTGAGGGGGCTTGAGCTGGAGTTCTCCACTGTAAAAACTTGCATTTGTGGTAACAGTGGTGGCCTATACTAACTTCCCTATGGTGTATAAATATACCTAGTTGGATGAATTTTATTGTAGCCAGCTGGCCCAGTGGCTTATGCACTGGTCTGGAATTTTACGACTCATTTGCCATGCGTTGAAACCCCAACGCACTAAGGTACTAAGTACTCTAAAAGTGAAATATTGCTGTACTCTGACAGCTGGCAAAATTGATGAATTAGAAAAATGCACAATCAAATCATACACCAAAAATTCCTCAAAGTGAGCTTCCGACACCTTGAGTGTAGACGGGAAAGATATGATTTAAGTTATATGCGAAAAGTACGAGAGGAACTGGTCAAAAAACTTGCATAAGAGAATTTTTTTCCTGGATAGAGGCGTCGTTGACAGATAGTCGACAGAGAGTTTGCATAAACGGGGAGAAATCAGAGTGGGTACACGTCACAAGCAGTGTTCCCCATTGGTCAGTATTGGGCCCTTTGTTGTTCACAATTTGCATAAACGACATAGATGAGTCAAGTAATAGTGACATAAGCAAGTTTGCCGATGACATCAAAATAGGTCGCCGAATTAC
>NC_069401.1:49522695-49590195 GCF_026875155.1 Cherax quadricarinatus | reverse complement strand
CCTCATCTTTCATAGACCCATCCGCTGACACGTCCACTCCCAAATATCTGAATACGTTCACCTCCTCCATACTCTTTCCCTCCAATCTGATATTCAATCTTTCATCACCTAATCTTTTTGTTATCCTCATAACCTTACTCTTTCCTGTATTCACCTTTAATTTTCTTCTTTTGCACACCCTACCAAATTCATCCACCAATCTCTGCAACTTCTCTTCAGAATCTCCCAAGAGCACAGTTTCATCAGCAAAGAGCAGCTGTGACAACTCCCACTTTGTGTGTGATTCTTTATCTTTTAACTCCACGCCTCTTGCCAAGACCCTCGCATTTACTTCTCTTACAACCCCATCTATAAATATATTAAACAACCACGGTGACATCACACATCCTTGTCTAAGGCCTACTTTTACTGGGAAAAAATTTCCCTCTTTCCTACATACTCTAACTTGAGCCTCACTATCCTCGTAAAAACTCTTCACTGCTTTCAGTAACCTACCTCCTACACCATACACTTGCAACATCTGCCGAATTGCCCCCCTATCCACCCTGTCATACGCCTTTTCCAAATCCATAAATGCCACAAAGACCTCTTTAGCCTTATCTAAATACTGTTCTCTTATATGTTTCACTGTAAACACCTGGTCCACACACCCCCTACCTTTCCTAAAGCCTCCTTGTTCATCTGCTATCCTATTCTCCGTCTTACTCTTAATTCTTTCAATTATAACTCTACCATACACTTTACCAGGTACACTCAACAGACTTATCCCCCTATAATTTTTGCACTCTCTTTTATCCCCTTTGCCTTTATACAAAGGAACTATGCATGCTCTCTGCCAATCCCTAGGTACCTTACCCTCTTCCATACATTTATTAAATAATTGCACCAACCACTCCAAAACTATATCCCCACCTGCTTTTAACATTTCTATCTTTATCCCATCAATCCCGGCTGCCTTACCCCCTTTCATTTTACCTACTGCCTCACGAACTTCCCCCACACTCACAACTGGCTCTTCCTCACTCCTACAAGATGTTATTCCTCCTTGCCCTATACACGAAATCACAGCTTCCCTATCTTCATCAACATTTAACAATTCCTCAAAATATTCCTTCCATCTTCCCAATACCAGTAACTCTCCATTTAATAACTCTCCTCTCCTATTTTTAACTGACAAATCCATTTGTTCTCTAGGCTTTCCTAACTTGTTAATCTCACTCCAAAACTTTTTCTTATTTTCAACAAAATTTGTTGATAACATCTCACCCACTCTCTCATTTGCTCTCTTTTTACATTGCTTCACCACTCTCTTAACTTCTCTCTTTTTCTCCATATACTCTTCCCTCCTTGCATCACTTCTACTTTGTAAAAACTTCTCATATGCTAACTTTTTCTCCCTTACTACTCTCTTTACATCATCATTCCACCAATCGCTCCTCTTCCCTCCTGCACCCACTTTCCTGTAACCACAAACTTCTGCTGAACACTCTAACACTACATTTTTAAACCTACCCCATACCTCTTCGACCCCATTGCCTATGCTCTCATTAGCCCATCTATCCTCCAATAGCTGTTTATATCTTACCCTAACTGCCTCCTCTTTTAGTTTATAAACCTTCACCTCTCTCTTCCCTGATGCTTCTATTCTCCTTGTATCCCATCTACCTTTTACTCTCAGTGTAGCTACAACTAGAAAGTGATCTGATATATCTGTGGCCCCTCTATAAACATGTACATCCTGAAGTCTACTCAACAGTCTTTTATCTACCAATACATAATCCAACAAACTACTGTCATTTCCCCCTACATCATATCGTGTATACTATTTATCCTCTTTTTCTTAAAATATGTATTACCTATAACTAAACCCCTTTCTATACAAAGTTCAATCAAGGGCTCCCATTATCATTTACACCTGGCACCCAAACTTACCTACCACACCCTCTCTAAAAGTTTCTCCTACTTTAGCATTCAAGTCCCCTACCACAAATTACTCTCTCACTTGGTTCAAAGGCTCCTATACATTCACTTAACATCTCCCAAAATCTCTCTCTCTCCTCTGCATTCCTTCTTCTCCAGGTGCATACACGCTTATTATGACCCACTTCTCGCATCCAACCTTTACTTTAATCCACATAATTCTTGAATTTACACATTCATATTCTCTTTTCTCCTTCCATAATGATCATTTAACATTACTGTTTACCCCTTCCTTTGCTCTAATTTCTCTCAGATACTCCAGATTTAATCCATTTATTTTCCCACTGAAACTCTCCTACCCCCTTCAGCTTTGTTTCGCTTAGGGCCAGGACATCCAACTTCTTTTCATTCATAACATCAGCATCATCTGTTTCTTGTCATCCGCACTACATCCACGCACATTTAAGCAACCCAGTTTTATAAAGTTTTTCTTCTTCTCTTTTTTAGTAATTGTATACAGGAGAAGGGGTTACTAGCCATTGCTCCCGGCATTTTAGTCGCCTCATACGACACGCATGGCTTACGGAGGAAAGATTCTTTTCCACTTCCCATGGACAATAGAAGAAATAAAAAAGAACAAGAGCTATTTAGAAAAAGGAGAAAAACCTAGATGTATGTATATATATATATGCATGTGCGTGTCTGTGAAGTGTGACCAAAGTGTAAGTAGGAGTAGCAAGATATCCCTGTCATCTTAGCGTGTTTATGAGACAGAAAAAGAAACCAGCAATCCTACCATCATGCAAAACAGTTACAGGTTTTTGTTTCACAGTCATCTGGCAGGACGGTAGTACTTCCCTGGGTGGTTGCTGTCTACCAACCTACTACCTACTACTGAGCTGCCGTAATGTTTTTGTTCATTATCATATGCTCGTTAGTCTCTGATATATATATATATATTATATTATATATATATATATTATATTATATATATATATATATATATATATATATATATATTATATATATATATATATATATCAGAGACTAACGAGCATATGATAATGAACAAAAACATTACGGCAGCTCAGATTAATGTGGACCATTAAATGAAGATAAATTATTTAACGTCATTATATTCTCGTCAATGAAATTCGATAATCTGAGGTCATTTTCATCGCCGTTTTTCACATTTGCCTCAGACTGGAGCCAGACGCTGATTGTGCGTGCACTTCTGACGTCTGTACTGTACACTGCTTCTATGTGTAGCCATCATGTGTAGACCATTCACTTGTGTGTGTACCACCCCACTAGTGTATACACAAGCATTGGTGTAGTAACACGGTTGGTGTACCCAATCTATATGTTGTCCCATCTGTAATCAGCGTGTATACACCAGAAAATACATTCAGTGGCAAGAGCATTGGGCTAGCTTAAGTCCTGGTTTGATCCCAGAACAAGCTACAGTATATGTACAGTTGTACACTGAGAGATCATTGTATATATCACGGTAAATACACCGAGGTAAAGTAACTTCACTCTAAGTGAATATACACTAGAGTGTGTGTATCCACAGTGTATAATACACCGAGTAAAAATGTCTCATTATATATACGGAGACATGAATATTTGTATATATTTCAGGATTAAAAATGCTTACAATCCCAGAGGTAAAGTAATCTTCAGCCTTAGTAACCTACGTGCAGTCGATAATCACCCTTAGTAACCTACGTGCAGTCGATAATCACCCTTAGTAACCTACGTGCAGTCGATAATCACCCTTAGTAACCTACGTGCAGTCGATAATCACCCTTAGTAACCTACGTGCAGTCGATAATCACCCTTAGTAACCTATGTGCAGCCGATAATCACCCTTAGTAACCTACGTTCAGCCGATAATCACCCTTAGTAACCTACGTGCAGTCGATAATCACCCTTAGTAACCTACGTGCAGTCGATAATCACCCTTAATAACCTACGTGCAGCCGATAATCACCCTTAGTAACCTACGTTCAGCCGATAATCACCCTTAGTAACCTACGTGCAGTCGATAATCAGCCTTAGTAACCTACCGGCAGCCGATAATCACCCTTAGTAACCTACGTGTAGCCGATAATCAGCCGTAGTAGCCTATGTGCAGCCGATAATCAGCCTTAGAAACCTACGTGCAGCCGATAATCATCCTTAGTAACCTACGTGCAGCCGATGATAAGCCTTAGTAACCTACGTTCAGCCGATAATCAGCCTTAGTAACCTACGTGCAGCCGATAATCAGCCTTAGTAACCTACGTGCAGCCGATAATCACCCTTAGTAACCTACGTGCTGCCGATAATCACCCTTAGTAACCTACGTGCAGCCGATGATCAGCCTTAGTAACCTACGTTCAGCCGATAATCAGCCTTAGTAACCTACGTGCAGCCGATAATCACCCTTAGTAACCTACGTGTAGCCGATAATCAGCCTTAGTAACCGACGTGCAGCCGATAATCAGCCTTAGTAACCTACGTGCTGCCGATAATCAGCCTTAGTAACCCACGTGTAGCCGATAATCAGCCTTAGTAACCTACGTGTAGCCGATAATCAGCCTTAGTAACCTACGTGCAGCCGATAATCACCCTTAGTAACCTACGTGCAGCCGATGATCAGCCTTAGTAACCTACGTGCAGCCGATAATCAGCCTTAGTAACCTACGTGCAGCCGATAATCACCCTTAGTAACCTACGTTCAGCCGATAATCACCCTTAGTAACCTACGTGCAGCCGATAATCAGCCTTAGTAACCTACGTGCAGCTGGTAAACTTAGAGATTAAAAGTCTAGATAACTGGTCTGAGAGACACGTATGTACAAGTGTCCTCACACTGAACGCGGCTCTCCACCATGCTGAGGAAAAAAAAAAAAAGGAAAATAGGTACCTGGGGTCAAGTCTTCTCGCAAGTCTGACTTTTTTCACCTAGCAGTAAATTGGTTCATGGGTGTTAGAAAACTGGTTCCAAATGTCGCACTCCAACAAAAGCGACGGACGTTCCAGATAACGCAACCTACATGGATGCCACCCTGGAGGGTGGCATTCTGGGAGGATGACATCCTGGGAGGGTGGCATCCTGGGAGAGTGGCATCCAGGGAGGGTGGCATCTTTGGAGGATGGCATCCTGGAAGGGTGCCACTCTGGGAGGATGGCATCCCGAGAGAGAGGCATCCTGGGAGGATGGCATCCCAGAAGAGATGAGGATGGCATCCGGGAGGATTGGCATCCCGAGAGAGAGGCATCCTGGGAGGATGGCATCCCGAGAGAGAGGCATCCTGGGAGGATGGCATCCCGAGAGAGAGGCATCCTGGGAGGATGGCATCCCGAGAGAGAGGCATCCTGGGAGGATGGCATCCTGAGATTTGCAATGAACTGAGGTAATATAACAGATCTTTTTCAGTTAAATGAACATTGAAGATACTGACAAGAACCGGTCACTCTCATGACAAGCAACAAACACAATCAACAAGCAACAAACACATTCAACAAGCACATCCAACAAATAACAAACACATTTAAAAACAAAATGGTATACAATACCGACAGGTTGGTAGGTAAGACACATAGGCAACAGTTAGGCAACTGTTGCCTATATGTCTTACCTACCAACCTGTCGGTATTGTATACCATTTTGATGTTCATCTTGTCAGACACTGCAACACATGGCCTCCTGGTACAGAAAACACCTTGGACAACCTTTTCAAGTGAGAACTGTTGGATATGAGAGGGACCTGACCTCTCAGTGGCTACATTCTCACTACTACTACTACTCTCCACCTCTCCTTTCGACAGTATTTAAGTCTCCGCACTGTCGCTTGATCTTCAGATAGTTCCTGACTATGGAACTGAACTTCTCCAGGCTGAGGGACTGACAACCTCAAAATTCTACGACTTCAAGGGTGATGGACTGATTACATCGTCTTCACATCTCTACTGTTCCTGCCTACTTTCTGTATTCGACTGAAGAAGCCTACTGTGTAGGCGAAACGTTTCAGAATAAAGTTGCCTAACTGTTGCCTATGTGTCTTACCTACCACATTTAACAAGCAACAAACACGTTCAACAAGCAACGAACACATTCAACAAATGCAAGCGAGTAACAAACACACTCAACACTTAAGTAACACATGTCATAAATAACAGAGACACTCAACATGTAAGAAAAACGCTGTAACAAACACCCGTAACAAGTAGTAAACACATTCAACACCTAACATAAACACTCGACATTTCAGAAACACATGCAACACATAATGCACTCTCAGCATGTAAAAAACATATGCAACAAATAACAAACTCAACACGTAAAAAAACACATGCAACGCATAACATATTCTCAACAGAGAAAAAACATATGCGATATGTAACACACTCTATTAATACTTAAAAAAACATGCAGTGCATCATACACACTCAACACGTAACAAACACACTCATCACATAACGAACACACTTAACACATAAACACACTCGACATGTAACAAACAATGAACACGTAACAAACACTCTACACGTAACAAAAACTCAACACGTAACAACAAACACTTCAACACGTAACAAAACACTCAACACGTAACAAACACTCAACACGTAACAAAACTCTCAACACGCAACAAACACTACAACACGTAACAAACACACTCTATCACATAACAACATTGCACATAAACACACTCAACATGTAACAAACAATAACACGTAACAAACACTCAACACGTAACAAACATGATTCAACACGTAACAAACACTCAACACGTAACAAACACTCAACACGTAACAAAACACTCAACACGTAACAAACACTCAACACGTAACAAAACACTCAACACGTAACAAACACACTCAACACGTAACAAACACACTAACACGTAACAAACACACAACACGTAACAAACACCTCAACACGTAACAAACACACTCAACACGTAACAAACACACTCAACACGTAACAAACACACTCAACACGTAACAACACACTCAACACGTAACAAACACACTCAACACGTAACAAACACTCAACACGTAACAAACCACTCAACACGTAACAAACACTTAACACGTAACAAACACATCAACACGTAACAAACACAACACGTAACAAACACAACACGTAACAAACACTTTCAACGTAACAACACAGTCAACACGTAACACACACACTCAACACGTAACAAACACACTCAACACGTAACAAACACACTCAACACGTAACAAACACACTCAACACGTAACAAACTCAACACGTAACAACACTCAACACGTAACAAACACTCAACAGTAACAACATTCAACACGTAACAAACACACTCAACACGTAACAAACACCTCAACACGTAACAAACACCTCAACACGTAAACAAACACTCAACACGTAACAAACACACTCAACACGTAACAACACACTCAACACGTAACAAACACACTCAACACGTAACAAACACACTCAACACGTAACAAAGCACACTCAACACGTAACAAACACTCTCAACACGTAACAAACACATCAACACGTAACAAACACTTCAACACGTAACAACACCTCAACACGTAACAAACACACTCAACACGTAACAAACACACTCAACATGTAACAAACACTCTCAACACGTAACACACACTCAACACGTAACAAACACACTCAACACGTAACAAACAACTCAACACGTAACAAACACACTCAACACGTAACAAACACACTCAACACGTAACAAACACACTCAACACGTAACAAACACACTCAACACGTAACAAACACTCAACACGTAACAAACACTCCAACACGTAACAAAACACTCAACACGTAACAAACACACTCAACACGTAACAAACACTCAACACGTAAAACCCCTCAACACGTAACAAACACTCAACACGTAAAACACTACAACACTCAACACGTAACAAACCTCAACACGTAACAAACACATCAACACGTAACAAACCTCAACACGTAACAAGCACACTCAACACGTAACAAACACTCTCAACACGTAACAAACACACTCAACACGTAACAAACACTCTCAACACGTAACAAACACTCTCAACACGTAACAAACACACTCAACACGTAACACACACTCAACCCGTAACAAATACACTCAACACGTAACAAACACACTCAACACGTAACAAACACACTCAACATGTAACAAACACTCTCAACATGTAAAAAATACATTCAACACGTAACAAACACACTCAACACGTAACAAACACTCAACACGTAACAAACACTCACAACATGTAACAAACACTCTCAACACGTAACAAACACTCTCAACACGTAACAAACACACTCAACACGTAACAAACACAACACGTAACAAACACACTCAACACGCAACAAACACAACACGTAACAAACACACTCAACACGTACCAAACACAAATAAAAAGACTAGCATCACCCAGAACATACAAGAGCTAAGTCGACTAGGAACGCTTCTAATTGGCTTACGATTATGTTTGTACCAACCAATTACCTGCGCTTATGCCAATTATTATCCAATCAGAACGACGAAGCCAGCACAGCGCGTTTTAATTGGCTGGCGTAATCCTCTTCAGCCGAAGAAAGAAATGTAGAACATCGTTTGGTAGGAATTTTCATCCCTTTTTTTTCTTATCTCGGTAAAATTTCTTCAGGTCCGGCAGAATTAATTTGCAGAGCTTCGTCAGAGTTTCGCTCATCACTGAGCGAAACGCTGTCAGAATACGGAGTTGCTCTACGAACTCTATGTCTATACCATATTTTTTCAGGAAATTTAGGTCAGTCTCTCCTTAGCGACTAACACGTGTGAGATTAACGGTAGGTAAAGGGAGATTAACGGTAGGAAACGGGAGATTAACGGTAGGTAACGGGAGATTAACGGAAGGTAGTGGGGGTTAATTCTGTCATGTTTCTGTTTTATGGTCTATAACTTGTCCCGTTAGAGTGGTCTTGACGACACCGTCCGATATGGTCTTTACGAGCAGACCTGGTGTGGTCTTTACGAGCAGGTCTGGTGTGGCCTTTACGAGCACGTCTGGTGTGGTCTTTACGAACAGGTCTGGTGTGGTCTTTACTAGCACGTCTGGTGTGGTCTTTACGACTAGAATTTTTCACAGCAAATTCATAATATTCAGTAGGTGATTTAGGTTTGGTCTGGTTAGGTTAGGTTAGGTTACGTTACGTTACGTTACGTTACGTTAGGCTACGCTACGTTACTTTTCGTTACGTTACGTTAAGTTAGGTTAGATTAGGTTAGGTTAGGTTAGGTTAGGTTAGGTTAGGTTAGGTTAGGTTAGGTTAGGTTAGGTTAGGTTAGGTTAGGTTAGGTTAGGTTAGGCTAGGTTTGGCAAGGTTAGGTTAGGTTAGGTTAGGTTTGGTTTAGTTAAATTAGGGTTGGCTAGGATAGGTTAGGTTTGGTTTGGTTTGGTTACGTTAGGGTTGGCTAGGTTAGGTTAGGTTTGCTTTGGTTTAGTTAGGTTAGGTTAGGTTAGTTTAAGTTAGGTTTGGTTTGGTTAAATTGTTTGCTAAACCAATAATAACTTACAGTACAATGAATGAATTAAATAATACGAAAAGGTCATACTTGTGAATTATGAAATAAAAGGATTAGACGATTCTGGGGGAAGGGGTCATCGCCCCTGATGCTCGGTCCCTGACCAAGGCTTCTTGATTGTCTGAACAATTAGGTTAATGGCTGTAGGAACACGCAGTTCAAAATAGACACCACAGCCTGTCTGCTCAGGAACTGACTTGAGAAACCTATCAGATACGTATGGACTTGAGGATCAGTGGCTATACATATCCATAAGTTACGTTCAGCTGTTTGAAACCACTAGCTGTTTACAGTTAGTGGTTTACAGCTAGTGTTTACAGCTAGTGGTTCACAGCTAGTGTTTTACAGCTAGTGATTTACAGCTAGTGGTTCACAGCTAGTGGTTTACAGCTAGTGGTTTACAGCTAGTGGTTTACAGCTAGTGTTTACAGCTAGTGGTTTACAGCTAGTGTTTTACAGCTAGTGGTTTACAGCTAGTAGTTCACAGCTAGTGGTTTACAGCTAGTGGTTTACAGCTAGTGTAGCAATGAAGACCCGAATTTGTCTGTATTTCATCTATCAGTCTTTTAGGTGCTACTTTCTAAAGATAAAGGCCTGAGTGCAATAAAGTGCCGCGTTTGTGTCGGTATCAGCAGACGGAGGTTCGAGCTCCCACAGCTCCACACGGATTTAGCACCTTTACTAATGTACATAAATATTTTCATAATGTATGATAATGTGTATGAAGAAAAGTTTTCTGCAAATTAAGTTAAAAATTACATTTGACATAGTACATTTTGAGTCCCAGTTTTTGGTATGTAACTGATGATTTATAATATAACTATTATACAAGATATTTTATTACGAAAGTAATAAAGGTAATAAAAGTCATTAGTAGGAAGGCAACTTAGCACTAAGAGTCGTCCAGGCTGGTAGTTCGTCCGACCGAGTTGATTTATGTTCAGCTTCTCTTAAGTATTTTAATGCACCGAGACTGCTGACTACGTTAACGTCCAGTGCGTCAGTTTCGGGTCCTTTAAAGCATTTTTTTTTCTTTTGACCCTAGGTATGTTTGTGTCTCTACTGACTGTGAAGGCCGAGCTGAAGGCTGTGAAGAGCTCTACCTGGGTGAAAAGTACGTGAGTATTTATAGGATGGAGTCAGGTGGAGAATGCTGGGTAGGTTGGATCTGATTTTGCATGTGACAATCTTCCGAGTAGGGTGATAGTCTAGGACCTTGGCTAGTTTTAGAAAGAGATTGGACAAGTAGATGAGTAGACCTTCTGCAGTGTTCTTCCATTCTTATGTGCGATAGCGATGAAGAAGTTTCTTGGCAAGGGGTTCAGTTATATTATAGAGGCCGTTGTTTTGGTTGAAGTTGTTGGATATACAGATAAGTGATGATTCCAGGATTCTGCGGTTTTGAACACAGGCATTCCTTAAATCGTCAGATCTGCCTGTGTACTGGTGTTCGGAAATACGTGTTTGGAGGTCTCTGGATGTTTCGCCCATGCATAATTTGCCGCAGTCATTACAAGGGATTATGTATACCCCTACAGAGGACTGAAGCTTGTCCTGTCTGTTACTGGTAATGTCCATGACGGTGGTGGATGTGGAGGTAGATACTTGGAATGAGGTATTGGAAAAGATTTTGGAAACGTGTTTGGCAATGGAGTTGGTGGGGAGGACTAAGTATCTCTTCTCGGCAGTGTCTTCTCTGGGTGTGTTAAAGATATTTAATGCCCGTCGTCTGCAGTCTCTAATGAAGTGACGAGGATAGTGAAGTTTAGAAAATGCTTGTCAATTAGAGAGCATTCTTCCTCATTGCTGCAGATTCTGAGTGCGCGCAGGAAAAAGCCTATACATGGAACTTATACATGGAACATCTGGAAGCCGAGCGATTTTCCACTATTATTCCCTCTTCTGTCACCTGGCTCTGTTATGTTGATGACATTCTCATCATAACTCTCCAACACAAGCTCAACCAGGTCGAGCCCTCAATCCAGTTCATACTTGAAGAAAAAGTCGACAACACTCTTCCTTTCCTTGATGTTCTTCTCTGCAAAGCTGACCATGAACTTCGTTTTAAAGTCTATGGAAAACCTACCAACCAACACGATCTTCTCCACTTCTACTCTCACCACGACACCAAAGCTAAACGCGGTGTAATTATAGGCTTTTGCCCGTGCGCACTCAGAATTTGCAGCAATGAGTTCCTTGAGGAAGAATGCTGTGTTCAACACCTAAATTCATACAACCATTTAATTAACCACAGAAACGCAAGACTTATCGCCAGAGAAGAAAACACTCAATACCGCAGAATCATGGAATCATCACTTATCTGTATATCTAACAACTTCAACCAAAACAACGGCTTCTATAACATAGCTGAACCTCTTGCCAAGAAACTTCTTCATCGTTGTCCCACATAAGAACATAAGAATGGAGAAACACTGCAGAAGGTCTACTTATCTACTTGTCCAATCTCTTTCTAAAGCTAGCCAAGGTCCTAGACTCTATCACCCTACTCGGACGATTGTCACATGCAAGTTCAGATCCAACCTACCCAGCATTCTCCACCTGACTCCATCCTATAAATACTCACGTACCTTCATCCAGGTAGATCTCTTTGTGACTTGATAAAGCCCACAGCGTGGGTGAAATATTGTCAATAAAGCATCACATTATACTGCTTATGTGTTTATTTTTCCATTCCCTGTCACTCCGAATTTCTTATATTGCGATTCGGATTCTCCGTCATTCAGGCCTCTGGCTGCCTCTCATTTCCCGTGCTCTGTATGGCCATTATGGATTTAGCGTTTCCTCGGATTTAGATTAGATTTTGCCACCGAAGTGGCTAGTTTATTGTGCACCCCATGTCCAGCCTGTGGAGGGTAGCGCAAGAGCATATTGATACACAAAAGTCCTAGGAACTAGGCCCCAAAAGGGTTTACAGGAGTACATCTGGATTTACATCTACAGCTCACTTATCAGTTACAAGCAAATTTAGGAAATTTGCTAAATATATCTGGTATCTTATTTTCATTAATAAGATATCTTGACATGTCACATAGGTTATTATACTGTCTATATCTATATTCCTAAATAAGTGGACAATTAAGCACATAGTGTTCAAGATAGTAACCATAGGGTTGGCTACATACTTTGCATTTGGTTTGATCATCATTTGTGTGCCTCCCAAACTGCCAGAAGTACTTGTAACCAAGCCTAATCCTGGCCACTACACCATCAATCAGTCTGTTCACATTGCAAGTTGCTCCATAAGCGTACTTATCCACGTTCAGGCTTCTAACTGCATTCCTATAACATTCAGTTTCATTATTTACTTCTCTCCTAATATTATTCCTAATGCTAGACACAGATATACCAAAGTCATTTTCTTCATTATCCTTCAGGATAATTTTCTTGGCTAATATATCAACTTTATCGTGAAGTTACCCAATGTGTGATGGGATCCATAACAATTGTACATTAATTCCTTTCTCCCGGATTTTTGAGTATCTATACCTAGCTTCTCCAATGAGCATGTTGTTAGAGCCATTATGTGAGTCAAGAGCCTTCAGTGATGACAGAATCAATAATGATAATAGAGTCAAGCTCAGTGTCATAAGTTAGCTTTAGCTTCATTAGGACTGCAAACAATTCAGTTTGCAGTGTAGACGCCCAGTTGTTAATTCTTATTGAATGCAATAATCTGTATGATTTCAGTTATTGTCACCCATCCTTGAGGGAGTAAAGAGTATGGTATACCGAGGGGAAAAATGACGCTTGTGTACAGTACAGGACATATATTGAAGGAAATGTTTCGCCATGAGTGGCTTCATCAGTCCCTCATTGATACTTATGCGGTCACTCGGGGCGAAACGTTTTCTTTAATAAATGTACTGAACTGTAAACGAGTCTCCTTTTATACATCTAGGCTCCAGTTTCATAGAAATCTTTTTAACTTTCTTGGAATGTTGTCCCATTTATATTACAGAAGGAATTAAAAAGTTTCATTCTTCCTGTATCATTCTGAATAACATCCATTGGCGATTATGCAGTCTGTATTAACATTGGTAGAATTACCGACAATATGTTAAATGGGGAGGAGAAGTATGGGGAGGAGAAGTATGGGGAGGAGAAGTATGGGGAGGAGAAGTATGGGGAGGAGAAGTATGGGGAGGAGAAGTATGGAAGAAGTGAATGTTTTCAGATACTTGGGAGTTGACGTGTCGGCGGATGGATTTATGAAGGATGAGGTTAATCATAGAATTGATGAAGGAAAAAAGGTGAGTGGTGCGTTGAGGTATATGTGGAGACAAAAAACATTATCTATGGAGGCAAAGAAGGGAATGTATGAAAGTATAGTAGTACCAACACTCTTATATGGGTGTGAAGCTTGGGTTGTAAATGCTGCAGCGAGGAGGCGGTTGGAGGCAGTGGAGATGTCCTGTCTAAGGACAATGTGTGGTGTAAATATTATGCAGAAAATTCGGAGTGCGGAAATTAGGAGAACGTGTGGAGTTAATAAAAGTATTAGTCAGAGGGCTGAAGAGGGATTGTTGAGGTGGTTTGGTTATTTAGAGAGAATGGATCAAAGTAGAATGACATGGAAAGCATATAAATCTGTAGGGGAAGGAAGGCGGGGTAGGGGTCGTCCTCGAAAGGGTTGGAGAGAGGGGGTAAAGAAGGTTTTGTGGGCGAGGGGCTTGGACTTCCAGCAAGCGTGCGTGAGCATGTTAGATAGGAGTGAATGGAGACGAATGGTACTTGGGACCTGACGATCTGTTGGAGTGTGAGCAGGGTAATATTTAGTGAAGGGATTCAGGGAAACCGGTTATTTTCATATAGTCGGACTTGAGTCCTGGAAATGGGAAGTACAATGCCTGCACTTTAAAGGAGGGGTTCGGGATATTGACAGTTTGGAGGGATATGTTGTGTATCTTTATACGTATATGCTTCTAAACTGTTGTGTTCTGAGCACCTCTGCAAAAACAGTGATAATGTGTGAGTGTGGTGAAAGTGTTGAATAATGAAAGTATTTTCTTTTTGGGGATTTTCTTTCTTTTTTGGGTCACCCTGCCTCGGTGGGAGACGGCCGACTTGTTGAAAAAAAAATGTTAAATGGACACAAACAATTAATGTGACATTTTATTGTGGCAACGTTTCGCTTTCTAGGAGCTTTATCAAGCTTGATAAGGCTCCTGGAGAGCGAAACGTCGCGACAATAAAATATCACATTAGTTGCATTTGTGTCCTTTCACTTAACAGATTATGCTGTCCTCGACTGACTCGCGTTTGGAAATGACTCGCATTCAGCAGGTCGAGCCCCGTCTGGAGAGGGAACTGATTCTCACAACAAATAGATCAAAGAGACGCCAGGTCAACTGACTTTAGATGACTTTTCGGTGGTCGAGGAGCATGATCGCGAATTGATATTACGTGAAGGTCCATCACGCCGTCAAAATGTTTCCTGTCCGATATTTGGATTAGTATCAATTATTTCCAATTACAAATGGAGAAATACCACAGATGCTGTATAATGCGATCCATTAATGACACGTTTCGCCCATTCAGTGGGCTTGATTATCAGGTTACTAATAGATGTTTATGATTTGATAGTAAGAAGGCAAATGACAAATGACTGCCGACAACTTGAGTGCCGTGGACATGGACACATTCACCTAAGACACATTGGATAAAAGTGTGTCCCAGGTGAACTTGAAGTGATCGAGGACCTAAATATTTTCAGTGAAAGTGTCCTAAGTGATTGAATTCTTTTTCATTTCCCTAAATAAAAAAATGGTTGAGTCGGACTTTGCATTGAGCTGAGGTAGGACGGAAGTTTTGAGACTTGAAGAGCACTTTGACTTGAGTTTTGACCTGGGAACCCCTCTGAGGAGTTCTCTTGATGTTTGCGAGGGGAAGCTCCTGATGCTTACAATTGAACCTGTTCTTCCCTTCCTTGAACTGAGCCTGATTGCCTGTCATTTCCTCAGGAGATGTGTGACCTTCCTGTGGTTTTAGTCCTCCACACTAATGTAATAATAATAATAATAGCTGGCAGTCAACACGTACCCTGCCCCGCCACACTTCCCTACACTTGATGCATTTTTCGATTCGTATACGCAATGAGAACCGTGTATGCCTGTGACGCCAGACGTATACGCTCTCCGTACCAACCATTTCTCGACGTGTGGTCACCAGCAACCAATCACAAAGCTACGGCTCCAATTGGTCACAGCCAATCATTGGAGGAGTGAAGGCGTGGACCAATCACCAACTCAGGTCAGGTCATTGAAATATGGTCAGGACACTATTAGTTTTTCCCTGAGATCTTCACAAAGGGACTGCAATTTAACAGACTAAACAACCATTGTAGTTATATACTAATGAGTGCACTATTTTGCCTTTGTATGGACTTTTTTTCTAATATTGACAATGACAATGATCATAATAGTGTTAATTATATGTATTGTTGTTGTTTTTATCACGATCATCATAATGGCCAAATTTCAGTAACTTTTATAATTGTATCTAAAGTTGTTTACGCATTTGTCTGATATAAAAATACTTCTAAAAAATCTGCTGCGTCTATATACGTCAAGACAGTCGTCATGTTAACATGGGTTCGTCATAGCTATGTACCGTCTTGTTAACATGTGTTCGTCATCGCTATGTACCGTCTTGTTAACATGTGTTCGTCATCGCTATGTACCGTCTTGTTAACATGTGTTCGTCATCGCTATGTACCGTCTTGTTAACATGTGTTCGTCATCACTATGTACCGTCTTGTTAACATGTGTTCGTCATCGCTATGTACCGTCTTGTTAACATGTGTTCGTCATCGCTATGTACCGTCTTGTTAACATGTGTTCGTCCATCGCTATGTACCGTCTTGTTAACATGTGTTCGTCATCGCTATGTACCGTCTTGTTAACATGTGTTCGTCATCACTATGTTACCGTCTTGTTAACATGTGTTCGTCATCGCTATGTACCGTCTTGTTAACATGTGTTCGTCATCGCTATGTACCGTCTGTTAACATGTGTTCGTCATCGCTATGTACCGTCTTGTTAACATGTGTTCGTCATCGCTATGTACCGTCTTGTTAACATGTGTTCGTCATCGCTATGTACCGTCTTGTTAACATGTGTTCGTCATCGCTATGTACCGTCTTGTTAACATGTGTTCGTCATAGCTATGTACCGTCCTTGTTAACATGTGTTCGTCATCGCTATGTACCGTCTTGTTAACATGTGTTCGTCATCGCTATGTACCGTCTTGTTAACATGTGTTTCGTCATCGCTATGTACCGTCTTGTTAACATGTGTTCGTCATCGCTATGTACCGTCTTGTTAACATGTGTTCGTCATCGCTATGTACCGTCTTGTTAACATGTGTTCGTCATCGCTATGTACCGTCTTGTTAACATGTGTTCGTCATCGCTATGTACCGTCTTGTTAACATGTGTTCATCAACACTATGTATAGTTTTATTAATATATAAATGGTATGCAATATCTACAAGAAGAAGAATTAGACAAGTGCAACATCTATACTTTGCTGACGTTCCACCATTCAGTTGCTTTATCAATACACTAAATGAACATAATTTGAAGACCGGAGAAATATATAGAGAAGAGAGTGGAAGACAAGGTAATCAGTCCCTCAGCCTAGGAGCAGGTGATGAGCACCGTAGTCATGAAGAATCATCATGTACCGTCTAATGCCATTCCACTTGAAATAATCCACTGAGAAATCCTCTGCCTTCATCAACTCGGTAACCAATTCAATTCATCTCATATGCAGTCATCCTCTTCCTCCTTTATTCTCTTGCTCAATCTTTTCTTACTCCTCCTTGTCTTTCTCTTCCTCCTCCTTTCTCCTCTTGCCTTTCCTCTTCTTCCTCCTCCTCCTCCTCCTCTGCCACATCATCATCATCATCATCATCATCATCTTTTCATTATCATCACTATTCTCCTCTTCCTCCTCTTTTATAACCTCTTTCTCTTCCTCCTCTTTCTTCTTCTTCTCCTCCTCCTCCAACTCCTCCTCCTCTTTTGCTCCCTCCCCACTATCACAAATCCCCATCAACTTATCATTCATTATACTTCCCACTGTTCTTTCTCTTGCAGTATCTCTGACATTCTTGGACGAACTTGTCTGGCATTTCACTTTTCAATTTTCTGTGAAGTTGGTGCTTGGTGAAGGGATTTTGATCAAATTAATTGTACCTATAATTCTCTTCCTTAGATCGGGCCTGATTGCGTTTTGTTTCCCTGGCGCTGTCTGACCCTTGTGGGTTTAGTGCTTCGCCTCTGCATTATTTTCTTGCAGACTTATTTCTATGCACAGTGTTTCATATCATAATATTTACGTTTCGTTATTTCTGTCTGATCTAACGTTTTGCAGGAATGCAATGTGTGTACTGAGCTGTATGTACTCACCTGCATGTAGTTGCAGGGGTCGAGTCTCAGCTCCTGACCCCGCCTTTCCACTGTTCGCTGCTAGGTTCCCGTTTAACTGGTCTCGAGAGCCGTGTGTGTGTGTGTGCTCATCTGATTTGTGGTTGCAGAGGTCGAGTCATAGCTCCTGGTCCCGCCTCTTCACTGACTGCTACTTGGTCACTCTCACTCCCTGCTCCATGAGCTTTATCAAACCATGCTACGTATGGTTCCCCCTCCACTACGTCACTTTCTAGGCTATTCCATTGCCTGACTACTCTATGACTGAAGAAATACTTTTTAACATCCCATTGACTCATCTGAGTCTTCAACTTCCAATTGTGACCTTTTGTTTCTGTGTCCCATCTCTGGAACATCATGTCTTTGTCCACCTTGTCTATTCCACGCAGTATTTTATATATCGTTATCATGTCTTCACTGACCCTCCTGTCATTCAGTGTCGTCAGGCCAATTTCCCTTAACCTTTATTCGTATGACAATCCCCTTTGCTCTGAGACTAGTATTGTTGCAAACCTTTGCACTTTCATTAATTTCTCGACGTGCTTGATCAGATGTGGATTCCAAATCGGTGTTGCACATTCCTGTATGCGCCTGAACGATTCCTTACTGAGGTATCGGACGCTATCTTTAGGTTTGCCAGACGCCCGTACGCTGCAGCAGTTATCTGATTGATGTGCGCCTCAGATGTGCTCGGTATTATACTCACCCTAAGATCTTTTCCTTGAGTGAGGTTTGCAGCCTTTGGCCACGTAGATTATACTATATCTGCGATCTTCTTTGCCCTTCCCTGATCTTCATGACTTTACATTTGGAAGGGTTAAATTCAAGGAGCCAGTTGCTCGACCAGGCTTGTAGCCTGTCCAGGTCCCTTTGTAGTCCTGCCTGATCCTCGACCGATTTGATTCTCCTCATTAACTTCACATCATCTGCAAACAAGGACACTTCTGAGTCTATCCCTTCCGTTATGTCATTTACATATACCAAAAACAGCACATGTCCTAGGACTGATCCCTGTGGAACCCCGTTTGTTGCCTCCCTGTCAGGTATTCTTTGATCCATTGCAGTGCTTTTCCTGTTATGTGTGCCTGATCCTCTAGCTTTTGCAGTAACCTCTTGTGAGGAACTGTGTCGAAGGCCTTTTTGCAGTCCAAGCAAATCCAGTCTATCCACCCCTTACCTCCACCTCTTACCTCTGTCAACTTGTCATAAAACTTCAGTAGGTTTGTGACACAGGATTTTCCTTCCCTGAAATCGTGCTGGTTGTCGATTATACACTTGTTTCTTTCCAGGTGCTCCACCACTCTCCTCTTGATGATCTTCTCCATGACTTTGTGTGTGTGCGTGTGTGTGTGTGTGTGTGTGTGTGTGTGTGTGTGTGTGTGTGTGTGTGTGTGTGTGTGTGTGTGTGTGTGTGTGTGTGTGTGTGTGTGTGTGTGTGTATGTGCGTACGTACGTGCGAATATGCGTGGCAGTGTTTAAAATTCGCAAAATTAAAAATAAAAATAGGGAAATCCAAGGAGTGATATAAGGTGACGCCGCTGGCTGGCTGGAGGAAGCAGCACAGGTGTGACGAGAGGCAAGGTTAATCACTCCAACCTCTAATCAGTTCTCACTCTAATCACCTCGACACCGGTGGTTTAAAACCCAATCCCACACCACTGATTCACTCCTCCTCTCACCTCATCCGTCACCACAAAAAAAAAAAAATGAGTAACCGCAAAAATTTTGATCCGAGAAATGCCGTGTCTATTAATGAGAATTTTCGGGACTGTTAAAGAAGAGGTTTATGAAATTCGTTCCGGTGCGAATTATGTTTTTTAATTCTCACCTGAGAACAAAAACGTGAGAAGTCGTCTCTCTTTATATCAAATTTGTTATAAGAAATTGAAGCAAAACTGATTTCCCATATTTACCAAAATTTTCAATCACAAAATAAAAATATGGGTTAAATTATATTAATAATAACTATAAATTATAATACTATAACAATTATGTTAGTCTAATAAAAGCAACATTAAAATAATATTATGTTATTATAAAAGTTATATATAATTAGCAAATGATTATTTAATTTTTCTCCCCTGTTTTTCTGTTCCATCCAGTTTTTTCCCAGTGTGTGTGTGTGTGTGTGTGTGTGTGTGTGTGTGTGTGTGTGTGTGTGTGTGTGTGTGTGTACTCACCTAGTTGAGGTTGCAGGGGTCGATTCATAGCTCCTGGCCCTCCCTCTTCACTCGTCGCTACTAGGTCACTCTTCCTGCTCAGTGAGCTTTATCATACCTCTTCTTAAACCAATGTATGATCCTGCCTCCACTACATCACTTCCCAGACTATTCCACTTCCTGACAACTCTGTGACTGAAGAAATACTTCCTAACATCCCTGTAATTCATCTGAATCTTCAACTTCCAACTGTGTCCCCTTTGTTGCTGTGTCCCATCTCTGGAACATCCTGTCCACCTTGTCGATTTCTCTCAGTATTTTATATGTCGTTATCATATCCCCCTATCTCTCCTGTCCCCCAGTGTCGTCAGGCCGATTTCCCTTAACTATCCTCATAGAACGTGCCCCTTAGCTCCGGGATTAGTCTTGTTGCAAACCTTTGCACTTTCTCTAGTTTCTTTACGTGCTTGGCAAGGTATGGGTTCCAAACTGTGCCGCATACTCCAATATGGGCCTAACGTACACAGTGTACAGGGTCCTGAACGATTCCTTATTAAGATGTCGGAATGCTGGTCTTAGGTTTGCTAGGCGCCCATATGCTGCCGCAGTTATTTTGTTGATATGCACCTCAGGAGATGTGCCTGGTGTCATACGCACACCAAGATCTTTCTGCTTGAGTGAGATTTGTAGTCTCTGGTCCCCTAGACTGTACTCTGGCGGTCTTGTTTGCCCTTCCCCACTCTTCATGACTCTGCACTTTGGTGGCGTCGAACTCCAGGAGCCAGTTGCTGGACTAGGCCTACAGCCTGTCCAGATCCCTTTGCCTGGTTCTCGTCCGATTGAATTCTTCTCATCGACTTCACATCGTCTGTGAACAGGGACACTTCTGAGCCTATTCTTCCGTCATGCCGTTCACAAATACCAGAAACAGCACCAGTCCTAGGTCTGACCCCTGTGGTACCCCGCTCGTTACAGGCGCCCACTCTGACACCTCGCCATGTACCATGACTCGCTGTTGTCTTCCTGACTGATATTCCCTGATCCATTGCAATGCCCTCTCTGTTATCCCTGCTTGGTCCTCCAGTATTCGCACCAATCTCTTGTGTGGAACTGTGTCAAACAGCTTCTTACAGTCCAAGAAAATGCAATCTACCCACCTCTCTCTCTCCCTTGTCTTACTGCTGTCACCCTCTCAAAGAACTCCAATAGGTTTGTGACAGAGGATTTCCCGTCCCTGAACCCGTGCTGGCTACCATTGATAAGCTCATTCCTTTCTAGGTGTTCCACCACTCTTCTTCTGATAACCTTCTCCATGACTTTGCATACTATACATGTCAGTGACACTGGTCTGTAGTTTAATGCTTCGTGTCTCCTTTTTTAAAAACTGGGACTACATTTGCTGTAGTCGCTCTGTTTCGATAGAAGTTTGAAGGTTGTTGTTAGTGGTACACATAGCGACGCTGCTCCCTCTCTCAGGACCCATGGAGAGATGTTATCTGGCTTCATCGCCTTTCAGGTATCTAGCACACTTAGCAGTCTCTTCACTTCTTCCTCGGTGGTATGTATTGTGTCCAACACTTGATGGTGTACCCCACCTCTCCGCTTTTCTGGAGTCCCTTCTGTCTCCTGAGTGAGCACTTCTCTGAATCTCATGTTGAGCTCTTCACATACTTCACGGTCATTTCTTGTGATTTCCCCTCCTTCCTTCCTCTGCCCGATTACCTGGTCCTTGACTGTTGTTTTCCTTCTGATGTGGCTGTACAACAGCGTTGGGTCAGACCAGGCTTTCGCTGCTATGTCATCTTCGTATTGTCGTTGGGCCTCCCTTCTTACCTGTGCGCATTCATTTCTGGCTCTACGACTGCTGTCCTTATTCTCTTGGGTCCTTTACCTACTATACTTCTTCCATTCTCTAGCACACTTGGTTTTGGCCTCTCTATACCTTTGGGTGAACCAAGGGCTCATCCTGGCTTTCTCGTTATTTCTGTTACCCTTGGGTACAAGCCTCTTCTCAGCTTCCTTGCATATTGTTGTCACATATTCCATCAACTCGTTTACTGACTTCCCTGCCAATTCTCTGTCCCACTGATCCCCGTTCAGGAAATTCTTTATGCCTGTGTAGTCCCCTCCCTTGTAATTTGGCTTCAGTCGTCCTGCCCTTCTTGCTTCTCTCTCCACTTGTAACTCTACTATGTATTCGAAGCTCAGAACCACGTGATCACTGGCCCCGAGGGGTTTTTCATATGTGATGTCCTCAATATCTGCACAACTGAAGGTGAAAACTAGGTCCAGTCTTGATGGTTCATCCTCTTCTCTCTCTTTGGTAGTGTCCCTTACATGTTGGTACATGAGGTTTTCCATTACCACCTCCATCATCTTAGCCCTCCATCTTTCTGGGCTCCCATGTGTGTGTGTACTCACCTAATTGTACTCACCTAATTGTGGTTGCAGGGGTCGAGACTCAGCTCCTGGCCCCGCCTCTTCACTGATCGCTACTGGGTCCTCTCTCTCTCTGCTTCCTGAGCTTTGTCATACCTCTTCTTAAAACTATGTATGGTTCCTGCCTCCACTACTTCACTTGCTAGACTATTCCACTTGCTGACGACTCTATGACTGAAGAAATACTTCCTAACGTCCCTGTGACTCGTCTGAGTGTTCAGCTTCCAGTTGTGACCCCTTTTCCCTTCGTCCCCCCTCTGGAACATCCTATCTCTGTCCACCTTGTCTGTTCTCCGCAGTATCTTGTATGTCGGGTTTTCATGTCTCCCCTGACCCTTTTTGTCCTCAAGTTTTCGTCAGTCCGATTTCCCTTAACCTTTCCTCGTACGACCCTTCCCTTGAGCTCTGGGACTGCCTTGTTGCAAACCCTTTTTACTTTCTCCAACTTCTTGACGTGCTTGACCAGGTGTGGGTTCCAAACTGGTGCTGCATACTCCAGTATGGGCCTAAAAATACACGTGTACAGTGTCTTGAACGATTCCTTTTAAAAGGGATCGGAACGCTATTCTCAGGTTTGTCAGGCGCCGTTTTGCTGCAGCGGTTATTTGGTTGATGTGTGCCTCCGGTGATGTCCTCGGTGTTATTGGCACCACCAAGGTCTTTCTCCCTGAGTGAGGTCTGTAGTCTTTGTCCACCTAGCCTATACTCTGTCTGCGATCTTCTTTGCCCCTCCCCAATCTTCATGTTTGCATTTGGGGATTGAATTCGAAAAGCCAGTTTGGCCCCAAAGTCCACCCTGCCCGGGGTCTCTTTCCCCTGCATTTCGTCCGATTAATTCTTTCCATCAATTCACGTCTCTGCAAACAGGGACCTTCAGAGTCTTTTCCTTCCATATGTCGTTCACTATATCAAAAATGCATGGTCCTAGAACTGACCCCGGGGGACCCGCTGTAAAGGCGCCCACTGTGATACCTTTCAGTCCATGCTCGTTGTGCCTCCCTGTCGGTTTCCCCTTACCCTTGCGTGCCACCTTTTAATGCGCCTGTCCTACAGTTCGGCACTAATCTTTGTGGGGAACTGTGTAAAGGGCCCTTTTGCATTTGGGAAAAAACGCAATCTATCCACCCCTTCTCTCGTGTCTTCTTTGTTACTTGTCATAAAACTCAAGGAGGTTTGGTGAACAAGATTTGCCCTTCCCTGAACCCTGCTGGTTTTCTTTTTTTAACTTTTCCTTTTCCGGTGTTCGACCCCTCTCCCCCTGTAATTTCTCCCTGACTTTGCACAAATACATGTCAGAGACCAAGGGCTTAGTTTAGTGCCTCGTTTCTGTTTCTTTTCTTAATTGGGGACTAATTAGTGTTTCCCTTTTAGGTAGTTGCCCCGTTTAAGGGATGTGTTAGATTGTGGTTGAGGCACGCACAGCATCCTGCTCCCTTTCTAAGGACCCATGGGGGATGTTGTCCCGGGCCCATCGCCTTTGAGGGGTCAAGGTCACTTAGGCTTCTTCACTCCCCTCGTTGTTGATGTCATCCAAAAACCTTGTGGTATATTCCCTTTGATGTTCCCTTCTGTGCTTTTTCCCGCCCTTTCCTTTCTACTGTAAAAATTCCTTAAATCTCCTGTTCGTCCTCACATACCCCTGATATTTCTTGGAGTTCTCCCCTTTGCCTTAATTGATCACCCGGTCTTTTTATGTTTCTTCCCCCAATGGGCTTACAACGTTTCGGGTCAGTCTTGATTCTCGATGCTTTTCATTTTCATTCTGTCGTGGGCCCCCCTCCCTTTCCGTGCGTATATTCCTGACTCTGGATGATCTCCCTATTTTTCGTGTGTCTCTGCCTTTGTACTTTTTCCTTCTCTTTTGCACTTTGTTTTGCCCCCCTTACACCGGGGGGTTTAAACCCAGGGGTCGTTTTAGTCTTCCTTTGTTATGTTCCCCTTTGGGAATAAAACCTTTCCATGCCTCCTTGATTTTGTTGTTAAATATTCATCATTTATTTACTGGCTTTCTCCCAGTTCTCTTCCCACGGGAAACCCCCCGCGGAAGTTCTTCAACCTATGTAGTCCCCTCTTTTATGTCGGTTTTTTCCCATTCAATCCTTTTTATTTTCCACTTGCAGCCTACATGTTTTCAAAGCACGAAACCAGGGTATGTGTGTGGTGTGTGTGTGTGGGTGTGTGTGGTGTGTGTGTGTGTGTGTGTGTGTGTGTGTGCTTTAGATCTGTAACTTTTTGAGATCCGAAAAATGCTCAAAAATATGGAGGATAAATTTACATCAATTATGGTGTGGCACTGTAATAAACCTGTTTTCTGGCTCTTGTGCAATTGCCCCATGTTGGAATGGCAGTCGGGTTTTTGGGAAAAAAGAGCTTTTTGCTTATGGAATGAAACTCAAAGCTTTTGGAATAGCAGCAATGCTTGTGGAAATTAAAAACCCGGGAAACCCAAAAGGTTTTTTTTTCCCGGGTGAAAAGGGAGCAAAATAAAACAGCAAAAAAATTATATTATCCTTCCCCAATAAGAGGAATTATGTACGTTATATACACTGTGTCCAACAATGGGTATTAGTGACCCACGGTAAGCAAGGCGAAAGAAGCCCTAGGAGCAGCCCGGCTTAACCAGCTTAAAATAGGAATGAAAGGGGCAGACGGTGCTTTGGTCCCCCAAAAACCCTTTGCGATTGCCAAAACCTCTTTATTGGCTGGAACCTGGGTATGATTGAACGACGGGGCCCCCATTTCGACCTATACTGGTTGCCGGGTTTGGTTGTGTACATGCGCCCAAAAAGGTTACGTACTCTTGCATGCACATGGGATGAGCAGTCATGCTTGTGGAATGAACAGTATATTGTGAATGATCAGTCCCCTTTTGGAATGAAAAAATCTGCTTGGGAAGGCAGCTATACTTGTGAGATTGCAGTCATGCCTTGGAATGAGCAGCTTGTGAAGAAAGGCAGCCAAACTTGTGGAATGAGCAGCTTTTTTTGAAGAAAAGAGCGCTAAATTGTGAAATGAGCGTAATGCTGAAGAATGAACCCGTATGCTTTTTTTGATTTAGCAGTATTTTGTGAAATGAGAAATTTGCTTTTGGAAAAGAGCAGCCCTTTCTTATGGGTGAGAAGCCATGCTTGGGAAAAGAGCGGTTTTGCTTGTAGACTGAGAGCCATGCTTTTAGAATGAGCAAACTAGTTTGTGAAATGGCGGTTGTTTATAGAAAGGCGCTATGCTTGTGGAAAGAGAAAAAATGCTTGTGAAAAAAAATCTATGTTTGTATGATGACCGTGCTTGGAAAAAGAGCCGTGCTTGTAGAATAAAACCTGCTGTGGGAAAAGAACGCCATGCTTGAGGAAAAAGAGCACAGTTTATGTAGATTCAGCAAAAAATTTTTTTGGAATGGGCACTTTGCTTGTGGAATGGTGCATGTTTTAAATGAACAGCTGCTTGGGTGGGAGCCATTCTTGTGGAAAGAGCAAATTACCCGCTAATGAAAAAACATGCTTGGGATAAGGAAACAAACATTCTTGGATAAGGAGCCAAAATTTTGGAAATTTCGTTTTCCACAATTGAACCTTGCGTCGTGGTCTCACATTTGTTACCGGACCCCCAAAAACTTTTTACTTCCGTATAACATTCAGGCACCAAAAGCCTCGTTGTTTAGGCCGCGCCCGGGGCCCCCGGTAGGTCCGGGCCCGGGGGGCAGTGACTCCGGGGGGCGGGGTAAAAGTAACGTACAAAAACCCCTATACGTAAAATTTTTCAAGTTAAGTCCCAGTCGTTTGTCTTTTTCATGACGATTTGTGCCTTTGATTTTCAGAATCATTTTCGTTATAAGCATTTCCACTTCGCATCTTCATAGGCAGGTAAAATTTTCTGTTTTAAAGTAAATGCTTTAATAAGAAAGAGTGCGGCTAAGCCTGTCGGTTCCGAGTTAGAAATAATCCCCCAAAAAAGGTTTTGGCTTTAAATTTTAGAAAAATATGAAATGGTTTGTGTGTGTTTGTATTTACATTTTTCGTGTTGGGTGTGAGGACGTGTGTCGGGCGTGGGATAGGGACCAGAAGAAGGGTCATTTAGTGGGTAGTGAGGTTGGCCCCGGGCGGGTCATTGAAACGGGTAGTGAAGTGTGAAGGGAAGGGTCATTTGGGGGTTGTAGTGGGTAGTGACCAGAAAAAAACGGTATTGAGTCGGGTGTGAAGATAGTGACCAGAGAACACGGTCATTGGGTCGTGTAGTGAGGATAGCGACCAGAGGCACGGTCATTGGGGGTGTAGTGAGGTAGTGACCAGGGGGACACGGTATTGGGTGTGTGTGAGGATTGCGACAGAGGCCGGCATTGGGTGTGTAGTGAGGATAGGCCGAGGACACGGTATTGGGTGTGTAGTGAGGACAGTGACCGAGGACCGGTCATTGGTCGTGTAGTGGGAAGTGACCAAAAGGAACGGTCATTGGGTGGTTTTTAGGAGGACAGTGACCAGAGGACCGGTCTTGGGTCGTGTAGTGAGGATAGCGACAGAGGCAGGTCATTGGGTCGGTGTAGTGGGACAGTGACCAGAGGACACGGTCTTGGTCGTTGTAGTGAGGATTGTGCCAAGGACAAGTCTTGGGGGGGGGTGAGGGGACAGTGACCCGAGGACACGGTCATTGGGGGTGTAGAGAGGACAGTGACCCGAGGACACGGTCAGGGATGTGTAGGGGGAATTGTCAGAGGAACGTGTGGTTTGGGGGGTGACAGAGGACACTGTAGAGGATCGTTGTGGTGGGGGATGGTGACCGGAAGACACTGTCAGTGGATCGTTTGGTGAGGATGGTGACCAGAGGACACTGTCAGAGGATCGTGTGGTGAGGATGGTGACCAGAGGACACTGTCAGAGGGTCGTGCAGTGAGGATAGTGACCAGTGGACACTGTCAGAAGGTCGTGTGGTGAGGATAGTGACCAAAGGACACTGTCAGAGGGTCGTGTGGTGAGGATAGTGACCAGAGGACACTGTAAGAGGGTCGTGTGGTGAGGATAGTGACCAGAGGACACTGTCAGAAGGTCGTGTGGTGAGGATAGATACCAGAGGACACTGTCAGAAGGTCGTGTGGTGAGGATAGTGACCATGCTTGTGGAATGAGCAGTTATGCTTGTAGACTGAGCAGCCATGCTTTTAGAATGAGCAACTATGTTTGTGAAATGAGCGGTTGTCTTATAGAATGAGCAGCTATGCTTGTGGAATGAGCAACTATGCTTGTAGAATAAACATCTATGTTTGTATGATGACCGTGCTTGTAGAACGAGCAGCCGTGCTTGTAGAATGAGAAACCATGCCTGTGGGATGAACAGCCATGCTTGAGGAATGAGCCACAGTTCATGTAGATTCAGCAACAATTTTTGTGGAATGGGCATCTATGCTTGTGGAATGAGTAGCCATGCTTATATAATGAACAGCATGCTTGTGGAATGAGGAGCCATTCTTGTGGAATGAGCAATATTACCTGTCTAATGAAAATCCATGCTTGCGGATAAGGAGCAAACATTCTTGGATAAGGAGCCAAAATTCTTGGAAACGTTCTCGTTATTCCACAATCTGAACCATTGCGTCGTGTGTCTCACATTTGTATACCGATGACCCAAAGACTTTTTACCATTCCGTATAACATTCAGGCACCAACAGCCTCGTTGATCAGGCCAGCCGCCAGGAGGCCCTTGGTAGGTCCGGGCCTCGGGGGCAGTGATCTCCGGGAGCGACTACAAGTAACGTACAAGTAACCACTATACGTAATTTATCAAGTATAAGTCCTATGTCCAGTTAGTCTTATTTCACTGACGATTTAGTGCCTTTGATTTATCAGAATCATTTTCGTTATAAGCATTTCCACTATCAGCATCTTCACTAGAGCAGGTAATTATCTGTTTTTAATGTAAATGCTTTAATAAGATATGAGTGCGGCTCAAGCCATGTCGGTTCCGAGTTAGAAATAATCCCCTAAATGAATGGTTAATGTCTTGAAATTTGAGAAAAAATATAGAAATGAGTTTCGTGTGTGTTTGTATTTACATTTTGTCGTGTTGATGATGAGGACGTGTGTCGGCGTGAGGATAGTGACCAGAAGACAGGGTCATTGAGTCGGGTAGTGAGGATAGTGACCAGAGGACAGGGTCATTGAATCGGGTAGTGAAGATAGTGACCAGAGGACAGGGTCATTGGGTCGTGTAGTGAGGATAGTGACCAGAAAACACGGTCATTGAGTCGGGTAGTGAAGATAGTGACCAGAGAACACGGTCATTGGGTCGTGTAGTGAGGATAGCGACCAGAGGACACGGTCATTGGGTCGTGTAGTGAGGATAGTGACCAGAGGACACGGTCATTGGGTCGTGTAGTGAGGATAGCGACAGAGGACACGGTCATTGGGTCGTGTAGTGAGGATAGTGACCAGAGGACACGGTCATTGGGTCGTGTAGTGAGGACAGTGACCAGAGGACACGGTCATTGGGTCGTGTAGTGAGGATAGTGACCAGAGGACACGGTCATTGGGTCGTGTAGTGAGGACAGTGACCAGAGGACACGGTCATTGGGTCGTGTAGTGAGGATAGCGACCAGAGGACACGGTCATTGGGTCGTGTAGTGAGGACAGTGACCAGAGGACACGGTCATTGGGTCGTGTAGTGAGGATAGTGACCAGAGGACAAGGTCATTGGGGCGTGTAGAGAGGACAGTGACCAGAGGACACGGTCATTGGGGCGTGTAGAGAGGACAGTGACCAGAGGACACGGTCAGAGGATCGTGTAGGGAGGACATAGTCAGAGGAACGTGTGGTGAGGATGGTGACCAGAGGACACTGTCAGAGGATCGTGTGGTGAGGATGGTGACCGGAAGACACTGTCAGAGGATCGTTTGGTGAGGATGGTGACCAGAGGACACTGTCAGAGGATCGTGTGGTGAGGATGGTGACCAGAGGACACTGTCAGAGGGTCGTGCAGTGAGGATAGTGACCAGTGGACACTGTCAGAAGGTCGTGTGGTGAGGATAGTGACCAAAGGACACTGTCAGAGGGTCGTGTGGTGAGGATAGTGACCAGAGGACACTGTAAGAGGGTCGTGTGGTGAGGATAGTGACCAGAGGACACTGTCAGAAGGTCGTGTGGTGAGGATAGATACCAGAGGACACTGTCAGAAGGTCGTGTGGTGAGGATAGTGACCAGAGGACACTGTCAGAGGGTCGTGTAGTGAGGATAGTGACCAGTGGACACTGTTAGAGGGTCGTGTGGTGAGGACAGTGACCAGAGGACATTGTCATAGGGTCGTATGGTGAGGATAGTGACCAGAGGACACTGTCAGAGGGTCGTATGGTGAGGATAGTGACCAGAGGACACTGTCAGAGGGCCGTGTAGTGAGGATAGTGACCAGTGGATATGGAAGGACTGATGAGTCCCACTAACCACAATATTCTCACACTAAATATTCAAATTTGAACCTTCATGATCTATTTTTTCCCAAATTTGTTTATTTGTAGTTGCATATGAATATTTATTATCTAAAACAATGCGTTGTAAAGAAAAATAAAAAAAAAATCTCCTAAACTGGGAAGAAAATATTATGAAACTAAGAGCTATTAAAAGAGATAGAAAATGAAAAAAAAACTGACAATGAGGATAGCAATGATTGGCAGAAAAGAAGGTAGGAATGTAAATATATAAACAATGATAAAGAGTGAATGGAGACAATACAGAAAGTAATATTAAATTAAATTCGAATGAGTGTATGATGCACAACAGAATGCCAACGCGACTAACAGAGTGAGAAAAGTTTAGGAGCAGGAGGACGAGGACGAGGAGGGGGAGGAAGAGGAGGGGGAGGAAGAGGAGAGGAGGACGAGAGACATAGGGGGAGGACGAAGAAGAGGAGGAGGGGGAGGAAGACGAAGGAAGGGGTGAAAATGGAGGAACTATACAAGAACCACTCTCCGTCTCTCACACCAGCTCATTAGTTACTGTCGCTGCTTGAAAAGGCGTGAACGGAGGAGCTCCTGAGTGACTGAGTGAAGGAGGTGGCTCATCCATCAAGCCAGGTCACCTGCCACCCTCCGCCCTCGCCCCTGAGGCCACCCCCGCTCGCCCCTGAGGGTCACTGACAACCCTCCGCCCCCCGCCTCTTGAGTCACCCCACTAACCCGGCAAGCCTCTGGGGTGACCTGCCACCCTACTTGCCTCTGGGGCGTCAATTCCCCACCTCTCGAGGGGACTGCAGGGATGGTCACCCTTTTCCTGAAGCTGTCACTGTCTCCACATAACAGATTATTCCCTCAAATCACATCTACAAGTTCACAGACTCCTCTAGTCTGCCCTACTGAAGTGACCAATCCAGGGTGATGCTATTTGGCAGGATATCCATCCTGTGTGAATGTAGATAACTACGTGAACAGAATGAAGTTGCAGTAGCCTAGCCTAGGCTTGGATACAAGTACTTCTGTCAGTTTGGCAGACACACTTAGATGAACAACCCAAATGCAAAGTTTGTGGCCAACCATGTGGTCACTATCTTGAACTATGTGTTTTATTGTCCACTTATTGAGGAATATAGAGATAGACAGTATAAATAACCTGTGATATATCAGATATTAATGGAAATAAGATACCACATTTATTAAGCAAATTTCCTAAATTTACTTGCAACATAAGTGAACTGTAGATATAAATCAAAATATCCTCCTGTAAACCCATTTTGTATATGAATACACAAAAGGCCTAGTTCCTAGGCATTTTGTGTATTCATATGACTCACGAAATCGTAATGACACGATTGCAAACAAACCATACCACGGGCGGGATTGAAACCGCGGTCAGAGAGTCTCAAAACTCCAGACCGTCGAGTTAGCCACTGGACCAGCTAGCCACAATAAGATTCGTCCAACTAGGTATATTTCTACACCATAGGAAGGTTAGCATGGTCCAGTGGCTAACGCGACGGTCTGGAGTTTTGAGACTTTCTGACCGCGGGTTCAATCCCGCCCGTGGTATGGTTTGTATTCATATGCTCTTGCGCTGCCCTCCACAGGATGGTTATGGGGTGCACAATAAACTAGCCACTTCGGAACAAAATCTAAATCTGTGATGGAATGTAACGAGGAAACACTGCTAGTTTGTATTCCCATTATGTAAATATCATATCTTGTAAGGTATCAGTACACTGCTGATATTTTTTGCATAACAGAAAAATCCCAGCTCCCCCCCCCCTCCTCTCTTTTCCAGAGTCGTCAGGGTTACTCACTTCCAGGATCAAGTACCTACGATTACCTCTGCTCAACACAGGTCATCCACACAAATTCCAACCCCAGAGGTGGCACCACCCACCCTCCACTGACTGAGATCTGTTCATCATACAATGTTCCAGCAACTAGTAAGTCAGAGAGCTTCCTCAAAGCTTTAGATGTAGATATGGTGGGGCCCACAAAGTCATTCACAGTCAGGAAACCAGGATCTAAGACTAAACCTCTCCAACCATAATCAGACGAGACCAAATAGGCGAGCAGAGAACTCATAGGATGTCAGAAACAATCGGATTTATATATTTACGAAATAAGTTCTAGGCATAGGCCTACAAGAATATGCAAAGGAAGGCTATAAACACTCATAGCAAACCATGGTTACTTAGCACGAATGAAGGAACATGAACCACGACCTTGTGAGAAAGGAAGCAGTGCACTGCATACACGGACCGAGTATGAAGTCAGCTGGTGACGAAGATGACTTAATAAATCTCTCCATGTATCAGAAATCTTCCCTATGAGGATAGACTGAGGGCCCTGAACCTGCACTCTCTAGAAAGGCGTAGAATTAGGGGGGATATGATTGAGGTGTATAAATGAAAAACATAAATTAATAAAGGGGATGTAAATAGCGTGCTAAAAATATCTAACATAGACAGGACTCGCAGCAATGGCCTTAAATTGGTAAAATTCAGATTCAGGAATGATATAGGAAAGCACTGGTTTGGTAATAGAGTTGTGGATGAGTGGAACAAACCCCCGAGTACCGTCACATACGCTAAGACGTTGTGTAGTTTTAAAAATAGGTTGGATAAATACATGAGTGGGTGTGGGTGGTG
This sequence comes from Cherax quadricarinatus, assembly GCF_026875155.1. Lineage (NCBI taxonomy): Eukaryota > Metazoa > Arthropoda > Malacostraca > Decapoda > Parastacidae > Cherax > Cherax quadricarinatus. The sequence goes on along the minus strand of NC_069401.1, from coordinate 49,557,572 downwards.
TGAGTTGGACCCGACTAGCTTGTGCTACTAGGTTGGATGCACTGCTCCTCCGTTAAGTGACGTGTCTGACCTCACTAGGTCAAGACATTGGCTTAAGCCGGTGGGAGAATTGTAGCTGCCTCGCATAGGCAAGTAGGCCTGCTGCAGTGTTCCTTCTTTCTTATGTTTCTTGTGTTTGTTCTGTTCTAGGTGCCTTTGTCACCCTTGGACAATTCATAACGTCATTTCGCTGTTCCACAATCCACATAATTTTTTCAGGTTCTAATAACCTCAACAATCGATGGACTCAAACACCGGCTTAACCAACCACTAGCCTGACTCCAGAAAAATAATGGGTACCACTTTCGTGTGTACAGATTGAAACAGACCTAAACAATACATATAAAAGGTGAAGCAAAATTTACTAGGCAGCAGCGACCTGCTGATGGCAGCACCGATAACAAAAGCTGGGAGAAATTTACCGCAAGACCAAGAAGAAAGAGACGTTGTTATGCACCTCAATATACATCAGATCCAAAATAAGAATAAATTCCTCTGAAATGGGAAACGAAGTTGATCCCAGCCGACGCTGTGTCTGCAGACACAGTAATCTCATAATCAGTTACTCTTGGAATCCTTAAAACCCCAACAGCTTCCAACACCAGACACACTAGACTAGATAAATATGAGATGAAAATCATCAGTTATTGTTAGGTACAAGTCTCCGCCTACACTGATTACGCATTTTATCAAGTTCTCCCCCTTCCCTTTTCCCAATCCTACTTCTGCTAGTAATCGAAGATGTTTAGTCGTTTCTTTTTCTTTGTAGGCACTCAGATCACTGAACTCAGCACCAGTAAGTCAAAGGTCGGGGCAGATGAGGCTCACACCTACCCTAGTTTACTATAGAACAGTTACCCATCTTCGCATACCTTTAGTTACCAAGGACTGAGATATCCTCATACAAATTCCAGAACTCTTGTGTATGAAAAGGCTATCTTGAGACATAGTAACTCCCAAGTAACAGAAATTCCAGTTTTGCTGGAATGAAACTAATAAAGGTCCCGTAGCTGATGGCCTTTTAATGGAAAACTTGACGATATTTTAATTATCCTACCGAAGTTTCTCAGGTTATACTGACAGATTTTAAAACTATGTACGTAACTCATCCTGTATGATGGGATAATACAAAGGTTTGTAACTATCATATGGAACAGTGTATCAGCACATTGTTGACGTGTCAAATTTTGCTTAAACAAAAAAGTCACCGTCGTCTAGCCGTAGCCCCACTATAATGCCGACATCATTGAACGGGTCATCTTATGACAAAGACCCGCGTCTAAGGATTTTCCTGAATAAGCCAGCAATACCATCCTTTGTGGAACAGTTATCCTACTCTCCAAGTCCTCCGACCCCAACAGATTTCGTTCATTGACAGAGTGATCACATAAATAAATGGCTAGTTGACTAAATGACTGACCGAGTAACTGATTGGTTTTCTGGTTAAATGTCTCACTGATCCACTGTCTTGATTGGCAGATTGTTCGATTGATATATGGTTTAACTACCTGAGTGAATGACAGACTGACTGCTTAACAGGCTGGTCGACAGACATATGTTCTGGATGAGTGGCAGGCTGACTGGCAGCCTAACTCAAGTACTGGGTTTGAGGCTGACCAAAGAGATAGATGAAAGCAACGCAAAAGAAATACCGAGGATACCTAAACTATGTTTTCAACACCCCCACGGCCCGGTCCGTGACCGGGCCGTGGGGGTAACAGCCTGATCAACCAGGCTGTTACTGTTGAGTGCATACAGTCCAGCGTACGAACCATAGCCCAGTTGGTTCGTACGATGTCCTGCGTTCCTCAGATCAGGAACTGATTTGAGGTACTTATCAAGTTCCCACCTGAAGAAAGCCAGAGGTTTGTTGGTAATTCCCTTGTGAACCAAGCGATGGCAATGAAAAGTCGGGGACCTCTAACATTTATCGAGTTTCCTCATAGCATACTCATCACGTCCCTGCTGTTTTACACTGGAGGTACTTTGCACCGTCTGCCAAGTCTCTTACTTTCAAGTCTAGTGGCTTTCAATAATCAGGTTTGGGAGAAGTTCCTCTAGGGTTTTCAAGGTGTAAATAATGGTGTATCTTTTTGGCCTACATTCAAGGCGTACAGCTCAAGGGACTTCAAGCGCTCCTAGAAGTTCAGATATTTGACTGGATGCATACTGGCAGTGGAAGGTCTCTGTACGTTTTCTAGCTTAGCAATCTCGCCTGCCTTGAAGGGAGCCATTTTTAGCAGCAATAAATCATCCATGTTGAAGAAAAATTTTATTAAGTGTATATCTCTGTTTAAAACTTGATAAAATTTCATATCGTTTCTTCAATACTGGACCGATGTACGCCAATGTATCCACACACAAATGAACTTGAAAAAAAAAAAAAGATAACGGGTAACAGAAGGCTTTACTAGTTCATTCAATGTTACCTGTCGAGGAGTGAACTACTGTTTTAAGTTACAACTGCATGAGACCTTTACAGAACAGCAGAAGTCCCTCTATCTCTCCTTCCCCCCTTCCCCACCTGTGAAGTTTTGTATGTAGCTCGTGAAGCTCGTTAGAGTTCCCAGTCAGGCAATGAAAGCAACGGTGCTACGGCAGAAAGACAGCTTTAGTGTAGCCTGGTCAAGGACCGAGTCGCGGGTGAGATGGCCCGTCTGAATTAATTACAGGTAGACTACAGAACTGTGTGCGCCGTAATATCATCATTGACACTGGTTATTGTTATTGGAGATATTCTGTAAGAATAAACAAATGATCCTTGTGATGTAGATGGTTTAGAAACCGACAAATTTAAGAATGAGACACTTGTGCATGACTTAGGAATCTTTATTGGGAAAACGTTCCGCCAGCCAGTGGCTTCTCCAGTAAATCAACGTTTTCTCTGTGTTGGACTGAAGAAGCCACTGGCTGGCGAAACGTTTCCTCAGTAAAGATTCCCAAGTAGAAAGAACAATAAGGCACAATACCGTGACTGGAACAATACACAACCCGCACATAGGAGAGAGAAGCTTATGACAACGTTTCGGTAGTACATAGACTATTTAAAAGTCACACTGATTTGTAAATGTGGCTTGTAAATGGTCTAAGTCGAACCGAAACGTCGTCATAAGCTTCTCTCCTATGTGCGGGCTATTCTAGTAGTGTAAGATTCCCAAGTGCTGTACAAGTGTCTCATTCTTCAAATGATCCTTGAATATGGCTGGAAAAACCCTTCCATGGGAGACAGTGGTAGCGTTCAGTTCGCGTTAACTCCCACCAAGAGCAAGAGTTAGAAGAGAATCTGGCTGCAGTACGGGTCCCAGTCTGACGGAATCTAGTGTAAAGAAATTTAAAACGTCTGGAGAAGTGGAGGTAATTGACACAGGGCTATAGCTAATCGGCGGAAAATCTGGCTGTATTAGCGAGCGAGAGGTCTTACCCAATCTAAGTAACCTAACTTACCTAAGCTAAGCTAAGCTAAGCTAACCTTTCCTAAGTGGAACAAACTCCCGAGTACAGTTATAGAGGCCAGAACGTTGTGTAGCTTTAAAAATAGGTTGATTAAATGCAAGAGGTGGATGTGGGTGGGTGTGAGTGGAACCTGATAGCTGTGCTACCAGGTCGGTATTGCGGCCGTGTTCCCCTCCCTTAAGTCAATGACCTGGACCTGACTAGGTGGGTGCATTGGCTTAAGCCGGTGGGAGACTTGGCCCTGGCCTCGCATTGGGCCAGTAGGCCTTCTATCTGCAGTGTTTCCTTCGTTCTTATGTTTCTTATGTTCTTATTTAACCTAGCCCCAAACCTTCCCTAACCTAACCTTAAGCTATTCTAACCTAACCCCACTTCGTGTACATCATCACATATGCAACATTCTTCACCTGACCTCAGCATTCTGAACCGGACTATAAATACTCGCGTTCCTTCCACCCCAGGTAGTTCTGTTTGTGACTTGAAAAAGCCCACTGTGTGGGCGAAACGTAGTCAATAAAGGATCACATTATACTGCATTTGTGTTTATATTTCCCTAACCTTACCTACTTTAACTGAACTTAACCTAACCTTCCCTAACCTAAGGAATAAAAAAAGCACATTACTGTGATTGGAACAACACACAAATAACCTGCACATAGAAGAATGGAACTTTTGAGTGGGAGGAGCTGGGTTTGATTGGTGTCGTGGGTACGGGGGTAAATTCTTGGGTAGCTCTGGGAAGGGGTAGTATTGATAAGGACCTGCCTTGTATGGGACAGTAGGCCTTCTGCAGTGTTTTTTTTTTCGTTCTTATATTCTTATGTTTCGATCTGACTTGGACCATTAATTAATCGTGGTCCAAGTCGGACTGAAACGCCGTTACAAGTTTCATTTCACCTAATGTGCGGTTATTTGTGTAATACCCTTCCATAAACCTATGTAAACCTAACCTTACCTAACTTAACCTTAGTTTAAATATAGAAAACATAACTTGCAGAGAATATTTAGAAACTGACGCTGGGAACCTCAGATGAAATTCACAGAATGTTTCTGGTTAGAATTTTAAGGTCTTGAAAAACTGAGTTTAATAAACCGACACTTTAAATTTAAAAAAATAGGAAAGTGTAGTGGGCTGAAATCATAAGGCTTCAGAAAGAAACGAAGATGTTAGAAATTAATTTCGCGGCCAAGATAAACAAAACACTATGACGGGAACCAGAGTCTAGTAGCGACTCCCTGGGAGGCTGTCCAAGGAAGGACTGTATTTAAAAGCAGTGTGAGTGGCAGAACCAACCAACTAGAAGTAATAACCTTCCTGATGTGGTTCTGCCATACAAGAGGAAGCTCAATTAACTAGACATCCTAGAAGTGCTGGGGCAACAAGTGATCACAAAAACTATAATTTTATTATTACAGTATAATCTTTGGAAATAAGATAATGAACTGAGGGGTCCCAGATTTTTTCCGTCGCCTTGGCAGAAATGATACAACAGCAACCACACCCGGATCGTATAGACCTGTATTACATGATCAATGATTAAATCAAATGAAGGGGGGGGATTCATAACAAATACTGACGAAAAACCAACCTGCCCAGCTTTCAAAATGCTGTATAGATTAGAACAAAAAATAGACAGTTATTCCAAAGAATACTCAAAGGAATAAGAAGAAGAAGTGAATTTACGGTAAGTCAAAATGAGGGGGTTATAATAAAAAGAGAGATGAGATAAAAATGTTATGGTACAGCTAAACGAGCCTCCAAAATTATTAAAATTTCAAGGAATCCAAGGCAAATTCGAAAGGCGTCTTCTACAGTAAAGGACAGTGCAAAGGATATGTTGAGCCCATACAAACTAAATCCATGGGCAAACATATAGATAGTGAGAGAGAAATGTGTTTATATTTAACAAATTATTTCCTCTCAGACTGCTCACAATGAGATGAACATGAAATCCCTGATAATCTAAAAGAAATACTTTTGGAAAAAATAAATTTCAAATATTACGGTAACCACTATACATATATATAAATAAACAAGAAGACCATAAACGGCAACAAAGTTCCCGGGTCCCGAAAAATGTTTTTCCTAGATTTTCCTTAAATCTTCTGCAGATGTAACTTAAATTAGAGCCGTCGAGTAAGCTTGTTCGATGAACCGTATATGATGCATGTAGTATACTTATGTAATTAACTAAGATAAAAAAAATAATAATTCCCTATCATCCAATAAACTCCCAACCAGACATACCTTATTAGTAGAAGAATTATTTTAATCCAAATAACAATAGTCATAATCCTATCAATGAGCTTAACTTTAACAAAATGAGTCCAAATAGCGCCTTAGTGAAGCGTTTAATTTCAGCAGATTAGAAAAAATCTCTAAAATCTAAATAAATGACGTCTGTTTAGAATTCGACAAGTTGCTGAAGAAAGTGGCAGCACATGGTATATGAGGAAATTTTATGTCATGGATTGAGGTATGGCTGACGAATGGGTAACAGAGAGTTTACATAAAAAGGGTAAATGAGAAAAGGGACCACTCATTTTGTGCGTATTCATAAAGAAAGTTTTAGGTCCCTTGTTTGTATATAAAGCAGTGAGTGGCCTGGATGATGGAATAAATAGGAAGGTGAATACATTCGCTAACAATAGAAAAATAGGCCAACAGAAAAATTCAGAGGACGATGCAGATGAACTTCAGAACTGGTTGAAATTTGATGCAGCCGAAAATTCCTTAAAAAACAGGATACATGTAAATAAGGTACACAGTGCGGTTTATTGCATTTTATTAACAAAAAATTTCTAGGGCAAAATTTTTAATCATTAAGAGTTTTCGTCTTTGATTCTGTTATTTGCAGCTGATGTGTTAATGTATTGTGTTAATGTATTGTGTTAATGTATTGTGTTAATGAGTGTGTTAATGATATTGTGTTAATGTATTGTGATAATGAAATTGTGTTAATGTATTGTGTTAATGTATTGTGTTAATGTATTGTGTTAATGTATTGTGTTAATGTATTGTGTTAATGTATTGTGTTAATGTATTGTGTTAATGTATTGTGTTAATTATTGTGTAATAGTATTGTATTAATGTTTGTTTAATGTATTTGTGTTAATGAGTATTGGTTTAATGTATAGTGTTTAATTGTATTTGTTGTAATGTATTGTGTTAATGTATTGTTAATGTAATGTGTTAATGTATTGTGTTAGATGTTTGGTGTTAATGTATTGTGTTAATTGTATTGTTGTTAATGTTATTGTGGATAAAGTATAGTGTTAATGTAATTGTGTTAATGTAATTGTGGTTAATGTATTGTGTTTAATGTATTGTGTTTAATGTAATAGTGTTAATGTATTGTGGTTAATGAATTAAGAGCGATGAGAAGTGAGAGTCTACAAGCGCATAAACTGAAAGATTAGTAACTTCTTTTATCAGATGATTACTAAAACAAATGCATATATAATTTTTTTTGGGGACCTATAGGATGTTTCCTGTTCTTTTTCAGCAGCAGCAGTAAGGGCGAAATTTGTGGCACAGGCAGCAGCAGAAGAAGCTGTGCAGCAGTAGACGCCGCAGTAGCGACTACGCAGCAGCATAAATAAGGGAGGAGCGCAGCAACAAAAAAAAGCGTAAAATGAGGAGGAGAAGGGGAGGAGGAGGAGGAGAAGGAGGAGGAGGAGGAGGGGAGGAGGGGAGGAGGAGGAGGGGAGGAGGAGGAGGAGGAGGAGGAGCAGCGCGGCGCAGAAGCAGCGCGGGAGCAGCAGCAGCGCAGCAGCGATAAACAGTGGAAGGAGAAATGGCAGCAAAAAGTAGGGGAAGGAAAAGCAGTAGCAGCAACAGCGCAGAAAATAAAAATGCGAAAGCATAAAAAAAATTTTTTAAAAGCTTTTAAAAAATTTAACAGCTAGAGGACCGAAGCATCACTAAAAAAAACGACGGTAACAGCAGAAAAATTAAAGAAACCTGAAAGAGAACCCTGTTTATAACCCCGAACAACAGCAGAAACAAAAACCGCGGTAAAAGGGGTTTCACCAGTAGCAAAAGCCATCTGAATCAAAAAAAAACCCCAAAACGCAGCCAATAGATATAAGGCATCAGAGAGAATTAACAGCATCCAACAGTAACAAAGAAGTACGCATGCAACAACACACACAAACCCAAAAAGAATTTCAAGAGCAGACAACAGCCTATTAGCCATAATAGTACAACAGAAGTAACCTCATGTAACAGCATCCAACAGCAACCAAAAGGAAACCAACGTTTTGAAAACAACATCTAACAGCCGGAAACAGCACCCCTGGGCCGCCCAAAAGGCTAGTCGTCTGAAACAGGACCAAATTTCATTTTAAAAAAACAAAGAGCCCCTTAGGTCTGGAATACAAAAAAGCAATGCAGCGAGTTGGTTTGGGGCTGTACGCTATCACCCCTCCCCCCTCCCCTCATCCACCCCCTCCTCCTTCTCTCACCTTTCCTTTTCTTTTCCCCTCTTCTATTTCTTTTCTTCTTTTTCCTATTTTTCTTTTTTCCTCCTTGTCCTTTTTATTCCTCCACCTCCCTTTTATTTTTTTTTTTTTCCTTCTCGTCCTTTAATGTTTTATGCTTCTCTCTTGTTTACCCTTTTTTTAAATCCCTTGCTCCCTTGTTCCCCTTTTCCCACTCAGCAAAAGTGGTCCTGGGTGTTAGTTGACTTTGGGGCCCTTTTGGGGGGACAAGTTAACTAATTTCCCCTAAATCCTCTGCATGCCCGGGGGGCTTTCTATAGTGGTTTGTAAACTAGGTCATATAAAAAATGAAGTAATTTAAATAATAATAATAATAATAAAAATAAAATAATAATTTAATAATAATAAAATTTTAAAAAATATAATAAAAATAATAATAATAATAACAGAGTAAAAATACCACTTGTGCCCCTTAAACTCTTTCCTCTTCTTTCTCGTCTCTCTCTCTGTCTTGTCTGTCTCTCTCTCTTCCTTTCTCTCTCCTCTCTCTTTATTTTAATATATATATATATATTATAATTTATATATATATATTTTTTTAATATATATATATTGAGAAAATGTATTGCCTTGTGTAAAGCTTTTCCCAAATATAAAGTGGAAAGGAGTTAGTTTTATGGAACAAATAATTTAAAGAATTTTTAATTTATAAATTTTTTCCTGAAAATTACAGCACCACAGTAGGGGGTAACAATGTTTTGGGACATTGAGCAACATTTTTCATTGAAAATGAAAAAATTTTAAAAATGGTTTAAGCTTATGGTAACAGTAAAAATTTCTCAGAAGAAAATTTAAAATAGTTCCCGTCGAAAACCTTTTCCCCGGCCGGGGTTGAACCGCGGTATAGGGTCTAAAAACCAGCCCCTCGGTTGGGACTGAAAAACCCCCGTAGCTTGCCTCCATTGTGAGGGCGGCTATTCGTGATAAAAAAATTTTCACCTGCTTGTCACTAACACACCCAAGATTGGATGGAAAGAAACTCAGTTGTGAACTGAAAAAAAGTGCATTTTCATGGCATTCGCAACACACTCGGCTATTTGTTTGCTCGTGCCCTTTTTAGCTAGTTCTGGACAACCCGTTTGAAAGGGTTTCCCCTGCAACCAGCTTCATTGAGGTCAGTTTTTATAGGGAAGGGCCCGGGCGGATAATAGTTAGTATTTAAGGCCCCTCAAAATATTTCGTTGTTTTGGGTTTTCCGTCAGTTTTAAATCCAAATTTTCCCTTAGGAAGGAAAACCCTGCACCCTTTCCCCTCAAAATCGTTTTCGAATATTTCATTATCCCAACTTTTACATAAAATGGTGAAAAAAAATCTTTCCGGGGTGCTCCAGTGGTTTTGTGTTTATGGAATTTTCCTGGAATAGGGGTTTCCTTTTTTCGACCTTTTATTTTTTGTAGTGTTGTTAAAAAAAAGTTTTGGAAAACCCAAATTTAAGCCCATCCCCTTTGAGGCCCCCCTTATCCCACTTTTTGGTCGTTGTATTTTGTTAGTCCGAGTAGGATTTTCATGGACTTTAATCAGAACAAGAGGGCACTGGCACAAAGGCTATTCATTTCTAATGTGAAGAGCAGGGGGATTTAAAATGACCCTTTTTGGAATGTTATAGTCTTATTGGATAAAGGTGTTCAAGGGGCCCTTCACATGAGTGTAGAAATTACCCTCATCCGTTTTCCATTTGATGGAAAGATGCCAAATAGTTTGGGTAAAAAAGAAAAAAAAGGGGGGTTTTTTTTTTTTTTAAAGGTTTAGTAAAAGGGAAGGTTTTGTTTTGTTTATTTTAGGTCAAGGGGAGAAAGGTTTTTTTAAACCTGAGAGGAAAGTTTTAGGGGGTTTTTTTAAAGTTAGTTCTTGGTTAAAAGGTTTTGTTTATTTTTATTGATCATTAGTGTAAATTAACAGATGGAAAAAGGGAATAAGGGGGTTCCTCAGAGTGGACCGGTTGTAAAAAGGTACTCAAAATTGGAAGGTTCTTTTTCTTTTTTCTTTAGAAACCAACATTAAACCTGCAAAAATAAAAAGGTGTTTTTTCGGTTCTCGCCCCCCAAGGGGGAAAATGGTTAATGTATTTTTCTACACTTTCAGTCCAATAAAATATACAAATAGGTGTTCCGTTTTAACTGGTTTATTTGCAAATGAAGTGTGCTTTAGGCCAACTTTCAATTTGTTTTTTCGCCCCCGTGGGGAAAATTTGTATATTTAAAAAAAGGTTTTCGCACTGTTAGGCACCTTGTTATTCATGTTCATTTTTAAATGAAAGTTTTAGTTTTAATTGCAAAAAAAAAAAAAAAAAAAAAAAAAAAAAAAAAAAGAGAATTTTCAAATTTGGATATGTTATTGGAAAAAAATTGTTTTTTAAGAAAAATTTTTAAAAAAAAAATCCCCAAGTAACCCATGTAGCATTTTGTAAATTATCTGAACCTAGAGCCGGAGCAAACTGATGCTCTCGACTCTTTTGACAAACGACATGATGGTAGAAATTTTTTTTTATGCTTTTATGTAGGGCGTTTTGTGATTTTGTTTTAGAAGTAGCGAATTTTAGTTTTCCAGTGTAACTGATGCTAATTTATTTAATACAGTGTAATGAAAAAAAATTTTCAAGCAGCTTTCACACTTTAACTATTGTTAGCCTTTAATTTGCAATGAACTTCCCCTCAAAAAAAAACGCCGCAAGCAAAAGGAAACTCCACTTCCCCCTGTTTCATGGGGCTTTTTCACTCTAGAACCCCCGGTTTAAAGGGAAAATAATGAAAATCTTAAAAAAAGTTAGGGTAATGGTGTCCCATGACCGTGGGGAAAACCCCGGAATCATGTCCTCTGTAAACACCCGCATTGGGTGCGCTAGGGGAGCCTTCCCTGCACTTTTGGGGAGGGGCTTGCAGGTTAATGAACGATTTGTGGTCCAAATTTTTGGGGCCGCTGTAGCTAGGGTCCTTGAAGGAAAGCCGGGGTAATGATGGGCTCCAGGGAGGGGATCCTTTTTAAAGGAAGTAAGTGCCAGGGTTTTTTAGAAAAATCCTGAAATTTTTTTTTCCAAAAAAGATAAGACAATTGGGGGTATAAAATTCTAGACTTACTCCTGCTAAACCCTTTCCCGGGCGGGCTATTTCCAGGGGCCTTTTTTGGGTTTTCCATATGTTCTTGTCCCAAATCGTCCTTGGCTATGGGGCGAAACAATAGCTGGGGCCGTTTTTAAAACGTCAAAATTAATATTTTATATTTTATTTTATATATTTTATATATTTATATATAAAAATTATATATATATATATTTATATAAAATTTCAGAAAAGGGGGACGCCATGCAGAAAACCCTTTTTAATTTTTTTCCCCCCGGACAAAAGGGGGATTTCGTTTCCCAAAAACGCGTCTTCGTGCTGAAATTCCAGAGAGTGAGTCACCCCTTTTTACTTTGGAACCCTTTACCTTTCTCAGCCTAGATTGGGTTGGTGATGATTGGGATGCACGGGGGGTTCGGGGGTGGACGTTTTACCCCCCGGGGCGGGGGTTTAGCCTGAGGGGGGAAAAAAATCATTTTGAAATGCAAAAAAGGGGGTTGTGGGGAATTTTGGGAAAAAAGGGGACAGAGAACCTCCCCTGCCCCTTTCCCTATGAAAAACTGTGGGGCCCGGGGTCAAGGATTTTCTTTGTTATCTTTTTTTACAAAAAAAAACAAAAAACCTGTTTTTTTAAAAAAAAAAAAATATCTGTTGAAATTTTCACTGGGGAAGGGAAATTTGTGATTTTGCCTAAAACTGCTTTTTTAGAAAGGGGGGGGGGCCCATAAAAGGACTAGTATATTTTTTCCAACTCTTTTTCTCTTTAAAAACTTTTTTTTGTTTTTAAATAAATCTCTTATTTAGATATAAAAGGAATCCTTTTTTTGGGATTCAGGGGCCTTTTAGGGGGGAAAACAGGGCCCCACTAAGGGGCCCTTTCGGGTTTTCCTCTTTCTGAAGTCGGGGGAAAAAAATAAATAAAAAAAAGGCATTTTTCTGGGGCTTTTTTCCCGGAAATTTTTCAGGGGTAGGGTGGGAAAAACCCCGGAAAAAAAAAAAAACGGCTCACTGGAAAAAAAAATTTTTGGTAAAAATATTCCGATCAGCTGACCGAGTGACGATTTATTTTTGAAAAAAAAAAATACCCTTTTCGCGGGGAAAAACCGGATTGAAACCCCAAAAGGGGTTTCCAAACATCGTAGAGGGATTTTGGAGGTCCATAAAAAATTTTTCACAGGGTTTTTGGTCCATTCTTTTTTAGTTTTTATTTCAAATGTTTTTTGACTTCCCTTTAGGTTTTGTACACCCCTTATTTTGTTTTGATAAAATTTCATAGTTTAATGGTTTAGATCTCTAAAGGGTTTTTGATAGATCTTACAAATGTGTTTTGGGGATTTTTATATAGGAAATTTATAGTATCTAAAAGGCCTCCTTAGAGCTAAAAGGCTCCTTTAGAGTTTAAAGCCCCCCATGAGTGAAGCATCCTTTATGGGTGGGACGCTTTTTTTAGGACAAAGGGGGGACTGTAAACTAAAAAACTAAATCTTAAAAGGCTAAAAGGGAAGTTACTCATTTTCCCTTTCCCCACGGCCTCGGCTTTTTTCAAATTTTTAAAAAAAACCTTTTGATTCACCCAAAACGAAACTTACTGTGAAATTTTTGAAACTTTGGCCTCATTCTTAAAACAGGCTTTTTGTAGTGTTTACTCTTTCGGGACACACCCCCCCCCCCCCCCCCCCGGTATCTTGGTAAAAGATGACATTTTCCCCAAAATTTAATTTTCTTCAGTCTTGGGTTTATGAAGGGGAACAACAGCGGCTTTCCGAGAAAAAATTTCCTGCCAAAATAGGGCCACTGCTGAAATTTTTTTTCAAAATTTTTCCCTGTTCTTCTGCTAGGGGGGCCCCCTTTCCTTTTAAAGACGCCACCCCTTTTATTCTACACCTTCATCCTTTTCCAGCAAAAAAGGGGGGGACTTATGTTCAATTTCGTAGATTAATTTCGGGGACTCGCCCCTTTTAAAGTTTTCCCCAAAAGGTTTTCCCCCCTTTGCCCCCGGGACCGAAAACCCGATTTTGGGGAATGTGGCGCCCCGGGGTTTTCCCACATTCGCCCCACTTCTTTGGGAAACCCCTCGGACCCGAAAAAAAGGTTTGGGGCATCACTTTCGGGGAAAAACCGCCCTGCAAGGTAAAAACTATCCCAGCCCCCTATTTTCTAAGGGGGCATTTGCTTTCGTGTCTGCTTTTTAAAGGGATGTCGACAAGATCATCCCCCAAACTTTCAAAATTTTTTCCCAAAGGGGACTGGGGTTTTTGTAGTGACCCCCTTCCCCTTCTTTTGGGGGGCAAAATTTGGGTTTGTTTTGTAGAGGGGCTGGGATCGGGGGGGGACGTCCCAGCCTATTTAAAACGGGCCCCCCGCAGGGACTAAAACAAAACATCAAAAAGGGGGGACTGGGCCCCCCGCCCGCTCGATCACCTACCAAAATTTTTCCCCTTTGGAATCTTCAAGGCAGGCACAAAGGGAAAATTGTTGTCTTTCTATTTATAAGGTTAACCCCGGGAAACGGGAACCCCAGACCCAAATTTCTCCCCACATCACCCCTTTTTGGAAAACTGTTTATGCACATACCTCCAAAAAAAACCTCCATGAAAGGGAAGAAAATTTACTGCTCTAACTCCCGGACACTGGGGGGAAAAAGTTTCTTTAAAGGGGACGGGCCAACCTCTACCCGCCCAACGTAAAGGGTTCCCCGAAAGAGTGTCACCACAACCCTGTAGCTAAGTGTTTAATTTAAAAAAGGGAAAAATCTTTCAAAAAGGGAACAAAAAACTGGGAAAACCGAAAAAAAAAAAATCACCAAACCCTCCAATTTAACGCTGCAGCCCACTAGATTTTCAAGTTGTTTATTAAAAGAATTTCCAAAGTTCCCCAAAAAAACCCTACTTCTGTTAAAAAATTTTAAATTCCCAAACCATCCAGCGATTTTTCCCCCCAAAATCTTTAAACGCGTGATTTTACCCAAAAAATTCATGAAAAAACCCCTCCCCCTTTTCTAAAAAACCTTTTCATCTGCACCCCCACCTGGGACAACCTGTCAAGCTTAAATTTTCCCTAAAAATGCCCCATCACCCAACATAGAAAAAAAAAATACTAAAAATTTTTTTCCAATTTAAAAGGGGCTTTCACCATCCTAAAAAAATCCCCCAACCCCCAAAACCGCCCAGTCCATTTTCCACTCTGCCGCCCTGCCTCCCTTTTGGGGGCCCACTCCATTGGCTCAGCCTCGCCCCTGCTATTTCCATACATTTTTTAAAATTTTATAAAAAATTATATTAATATTTATATATATATTTATAATATTTTATATATATATATATATATATAAAAAGGGAAAAATTCGAAAAGAGCGGGCGAAAATTATATAAAAACATGTCTTGGCTAAAGGAGACTCAAAAATTTACGCCCTTGGGAAAAACAAAGGTTTTACGAAATTTGGCTTTCCCAAATTACCCCACTGGACCAAAAATTTTTGGGCGCCCCAGCTTGCGTTAGCTTTGTTTTCCAAAGGGGCACCCAAGTTTTTTCCCAGGGAGAAGGTTTTAAGTTTTTCACCCCCTTTGCTTGCTCAGCCTTACTAGAGATATTAACAATGCAAGGAATTGAAAGGGAGCAGGCGAAAATATTTCACAAAAATTTATCTTGGCTTTTAAGGGGGGACTCGGAAAACCCACGAATTGGAACAAGGTACACAAAGCTTTACCAATTTTATCCACAAATGGGGCCAATACCCTTTGGGGTTTCCAGCTTGGCCCCTGACTTTTTTATCCAAAGGCAGCCCGGGTTTTTTGGGAGAAAGGCCTTTTCAGTTTTTTTTAAACTCATCCCCCGATGCATCAGCCTTTTCTGAGATATTTTAAAAAATGTGTGTGTTTGTGGGGTGTGTGTGTGGGGTGTGTGGTGTGTTTTGTGTGTGTTTTGTGTGTGTGTGTGGTTGTGTGTGTTTTGTGGGTGTGGGTGTGTTTTGGGGTGTTTTGTTTTGTGTGGTGTGTTGGGGTTTTTGTGTGGGTTTTTGGTTTTTTTTTTTGTGGGATGTGGGTGTGTGTGTGTGAAGGGGGTTTTGGGGGTGTGTGGGGTACTCACCTTTTGTTGTAATACCTAGTTGAGGGTTTCAGGGGGCGAGGGCAAGCTCCTGGGCCCCCCCCTCTTCAAATGGTCGCCACTAGGGTCATCTCCCTTTAACCTGAGCTTTTTTCGTATTCTTTCTTAAAGCTATTTTGGATTTCCTTTCCCCCACAAAATCTTTCCCCAACTATTTCCACTTCCTGGGGCTAAATCTGTGGCTTTAAAAAAATTACTTCCCCAACATCCCTGTGATTCATTTTGTGGTTTTTCCCGTTTCCAAAAATTGGGGGCCCCTTTTTTTGTTGGGCCGGGTTTTGGAACATCCTTTCTTTGTCCACCTTGTCGGGTTCCTTCGTATTTTTTTTAAAAATCGTTATTTATGTCTTCCCCATCTCTCCTGTCCTCCAGTGTCGGGGCAGGTTTTATTTTTCCCTTAACCTTCCTCGAAAGGGAATTAAACCTTTGCTCTGGGGGCTAGTTTTTTTTTGGAAAACCTTTTTCACTTTCTTAGTTTTTTTTTCATGCTTGCTAGGTGGGGTTTTCCAAAAAAAGGTTTTCCGCTTACTCCCAAATTTGGGGGCCCAAAGTTTCAAAGGGGGACCCGGGTCTTTAAAACCCCCTTAATTAAAATTTTCGGGGGTTTTGTTCGGGTTTGCCGGTTTTTTCCCCAAAAGCTGCAGCAGTTATATGGTTTTTGTGCGCTTTTAGGGAAAGTGGGGTGGGTTGTTTTTCTCACCCCAAGTCTTTTTCCTTGGGGTGGGGGTTTGTAGTCTTGGCCCCCCCTGGGGTGTGTGTGGTTGGGGGGTTTTTTGTTTTGTGTGTGTGTGTGGTGTGTTGTGTAACCCTAAATTCAGGGTGTTTTTAAAAATACACCAAAGGGGTGCTTCGGATACGGTTTTTTAACACCCCCCTCCCCGCTGGGGGTTGATTCTTGTAGGATTGTTTTGTCCTGTGGGTTAGGGGGGTTATGTGTGATTTTTGTCCCCACGAGGCGGGGCCCCAAAAGGAAAATTGGGTTTCGAATTCCCCGGCAACTCGCCCGTGTTTTTTTATTGATTTTAATACACTCGTTTTTCGATTACAAAATACACACCCAAAAAACCCCACACACACCACACACAACAAAACACACATAAAAATATATATATATTTTATAATTTTTAATATATATATATTTTATATATTTTATATATTTTATATTATTTTAGTGGTACCAAGGGGGCCCTTTTTGAGTGTGAAAAATGGGTGGGGAAAAGTTGAGGAAAGGGGGGGGCTGGAGGGGGAGTGGTGATTTTCCCTTTCTAAAGGGGAATTTAAATTTTTTTTACCATCCCTTTTGTTTAAATATGATGTGGGCCAAAAAAGCAGACAAAAACCCGTTTTATGCGCATTCTTAATATTTGATTTAAATTTTTATAAAAATATAACTGCATAATTTTGGGACCTCAACCCTGTTAAATTTTTTCCCCTCCCTTTTTTGTGGGGCCCCCGTTAAAATTTGTATAAAAAACTATGGGAAAAACAGTTTTTTTTTCCTTTGGGAAAAAAGTTTTATTTTTTTCCAAAATCCTTTTATTGCAAAAAAACTAGAAAATTTCCCTTTATTTGTTTTTTTAAAATTTGGGGTTTTGTGGCTTAAGGGTTTAATTTTTTACAAAAAAAGGCTAAACCCTTTTAATTTTTTATTGCCAGTTTTTGGGGTAAAAAAAAATCATATTTAAAAGAATTTAAAAAAAATTTTTAAAAAATAAAGTTTACAAAAAAGTTTTTTTTTAAAAAATTTTTTGAAACATATTTAAAAAGTTTTTAAAAATGAGGGGAGTTTTTTTTAGATTGGGGAGAGGGGCAACAAATCACTTTTCCCTTTTTGCCCCCAAAAAGTTGTCTTCCCCTCATGTTTTCGTTATTTAAAAAACTGATATTCTGGGGTTCAAAGCCCAAATTTTTTGTTGGTGGGAAAACGCTCCCCCCTTTCTCCTCTGGGGTTGCCATATTTCTTGAAATTTTTCAAGGGTGAGCATCAAGGATATGGACCCTTTAAGGGGCCATCTTCAGTCCTTTGGGCCATAGCTTTTTTTTCCAGGTCTAAACCCAAATTCCCCGTAATTGTTTTGCCTTGTTTTTGGGCCCAGAAAAACCCTGTGCTACAGGGAACAAAAAACTCTCCCGGAAATTTCCCTTTTTTTCTTGTGAGCTTTTTTGGAAAATTTTGGAAACACTCCAAAGATTTTCTTGATTGTGGTCCCGTGAGAAAATGCCAAAACCCTTTTCCCTTTGCCTCTGATAGCTTGGGAAAGAAGTCTTGAAGATACTTGAATGCTGCAGACTATGTATTAAGAGCTGCAACAAACTATTTCATTAGCCCTAGTTTGATGTGTAACGGAGGGAACAGAACTTTTTGAGGATCCACCAATGGTTTATGTTTGATATTATGTCTTCCTACTGAGAACTCAGTCCTTTGAGGACAGTGCTTCCTCTGGTAATGTGCTGCTCTGTCTCTACTATCCCAATGACAGAGATAACAGGGAAACTTAGTAAAACCTACTTGGAGTCCAGTCAAAAATGCCACCATTTTGAAGCCTCCAAGCCATACTTATCATAGTTCAAGGCTTCCAGTAGAAGTCTGACACTGTTGTAATCCTTAAGATGCACTGAATGAGCCATGAGAAGAGATAGATACTTGTTCCAATTGTGCAGAAGTACAGTTTTTAGGCTTCTGGAGGAGCTGTCAATGAAGAGTCTCCACTCGTCTGGATTGCATGCATTTCCAGTTGCATCAAACAGGCCTGATACATCATTACAGTAGCACAACCTGTCTTCATTAGTGAAGAAGCTTGAGAAATGTTAGTAACGTTTTCTTTGGCTTGTCACTTGCACACTTTCACCCACCAAGTCCCACTCCTTGAGCCTTGAAATCAAAATCACAGCATTTGACTTTGTCAAACCAAGATCTCTGATAAGACCATTGAGGTCTGGTTTGGGTTGTAAGGATTCCTCCCAACAGCTGCATCTGTGAGATCATAGTCTTCTTCACTGTACTCTTCATTTTCTGATTTGCCGCTTACTTCTTCTGACGGTTGACTTCTTTCTGGAGGTGTAGGTACAGGAAGATCAGCACTGTGTGGTACTGGTGCAATAGTAGAGGGAAGGTCTAGATAAGAAAGAGCAGGTGCAGTTTTCACAGTTCGGGATTTGGAAGGATCCACCAGGCAGAAGTAGCAGTTGGTTGAGTGATTAGTGTGTTCACACCATATTCCGGGAACACCAAACTTCATAGCTCTTTTTTCTCCTCTATACCATCCTGTAAAAGAACAAAAGAATTAGTTTCTGTTACATTTCTTTACAAAAAATTCCTATTCAAGGTTATACCCTTCATATAACTAATGATTTTCTTACCTTCCAGTGTTTTCTTACAATGTTCACAAACATCCTGAGGTGCCCAGGTCTTGTCTTGGTCCCCAACTGGCATGCCAAAATGCGCTTTGTATGCTTCATACATTTTTTTAGATGCTGTTACAGAGAACTTCTTTGGTCTTGTCTTAATGAATTGACCACAAATGTAGCAGAATGCATCTGGAGAATGATTGCAGCCTCTTGATACCATTTCACTTCTTCTGATGTGTCTTCTCAGGCAGCCAGAGCTGAACTGAATGCTGGTTTGTGAGCTCCTGTTTTTATATTTGCCAAGCAAAACTCTAGAACATAATAGTTTTACATCAGCTTTTCTTGAAAGTGTTCCAGAAGTGTCCTGACCACAAAAGCAAAGTTCTGAGATCAAAATTGTTTTTAAAAAATTTGTTTAGTTATAAGGAATTGGGAAATGATGCTTATTTCCCAGGAACACTACAAAAGTGAAATTTTGTTACATAGTATAATAATAATAATAATAATAATAATAATAATAATAATAATAATAATAATAATAATAATAATAATAATAATAATAATAATAATTACTATTACTAATATTAATATTGTTGCTGTTCCTATTATTATTATTTTTATTATTATTATTATTAGCATCGGGAAGAGCTAATCAGGGTTGGATAACATCCTAGAGATTGGAAGGTAATCAAGTTTGATTCAAGGAAAAGGAGAGAAGTTTCAATTCCTTAAAGAGATTAAAAGGATCGAAGACTATTAAATTAAAAAAAAAAAAGGAGACTAGAGTCACAATAAATTCTTCCAAGAAAGAACCCATTCGTTCAGACAATTGGCCCCGACTGACTCGATATTTGTTTTAAGATAGAAAGTCGAACCGTCCGTGAAATTCGTTCAGAATCCACCAAACACCAAGAGGCAAAGACACGGGTTGTAAAACGAGCTTAAAAACAGGGAACGTTTTGCTCCGTGTAGACGAATAAAGCACACTTGTAAAACTTGCGTATGTTTACTGATGAGACGTTTCGCCAACCATTGTTTTTTTTTTTAATCCAGTACAGAGAATATGTAATGGATTGGGAACAGCGGAAGACGTGGGGAATGGAATTTTATATCACTAATGTAATGGCGCTTGCCTGTCTCAGAAACTCCATGGAATCTTGGAACCCATTATGTTGTTCTACAACTCTGTTGCTAACCTATGGCCCAACTAATGGGCCTACTTCTACTAGTGGATTCCGCCCACCTGTGACACTGTCTTCAACTGCTGCACTTCTCCTATGGTTTAAGTATATAAGTCTCAATCCTCATGCATCTACTGCAGATATAATAAGGCTGAGGGACAGAACACCTTTCGAGGCTGACCGACTGAACACCAATCAAAGCTGAGGGACTGATCACCTATCAAGGCTGAGGGACTGAGCACCTATCAAGGCTGGGGGACTGATCACCTATAAAGGCTGACCAACTGAACACTTATCAAAGCTGAGGGACTGATCACCTATCAAGGCTGAGGGACTGAGCACCTATCAAGGCTGGGGGACTGATCACCTATAAAGGCCGACCAACTGAACACTTATCAAAGCTGAGGGACTGATCACCTATCAAGGCTGAGGGACGGAGCACCTATCAAAGCTGAGGGACTGATCACCTATCAAAGCTGAGGGACTGAACACTCATCAAGGCTGAGGGACTGATCACCTATCAAAGCTGAGGGACTGAACACTCATCAAGGCTGAGGGACTGATCACCTATCAAAGCTGAGGGACTGATCACCTATCAAAGCTGAGGGACTGAACACTCATCAAGGCTGAGGGACTGATCACCTATCAAAGCTGAGGGACTGATCACCTATCAAAGCTGAGGGACTGAACACTCATCAAGGCTGAGGGACTGATCACCTATCAAAGCTGAGGGACTGATCACCTATCAAAGCTGAGGGACTGAACACTCATCAAGGTTGAGGGACCGAACATCTCAGAATTACCTCTCCTTCCGCTGTCTTTAAGAAAAATATCGACTTGAGAAGGTCAATAAAGATACCGTGGTGCTGCACATGGACTGGCCTGGTCTGGGACTGGACCGTGGGGGCGCTGATCCCCCCCGAAAAGATTTTCAGGTATCCTTCCCGTACTACACACCTCAAATATAATGAAAATGAGATTTCATAGAGCTCTACGCATTGTGTTAATAAAAACTTTTTCTTCAACTTGTGTCTTTTCTTCAATACTCTCGCCAGGACGCCATCGTAATCACTCACTTCCTGTAGAATAACATTTAAACTAACGCAAACAATCACTGGATGAAAGCACAGTAACATCGTAGTAGTACTAATAGAAGTTTTATTATTATTATTATTATTATTATTATTATTATTATTATTATTATTATTATTATTATTATTATTATTATTATTATTATTGTTATTATTATTATATTCATGGGGCAGCGCTAAATCCATATGGGTCTATGCAGATACCTGGGACAAGTGGACGGATCAGTATGTTCGAGAAAGGGAGGATGCTCCAGTTTACATGCACTAATCACCAGCTTCAAGGTCTCACATGAGGGGACAGGCAACTGCGGATGGAACGTGGCAGGCAGCTGTACAACCGAAAGATTTTACAAGGTAATCCTACAGCACACCTCAAACTATTGTAAATGGAGATTTATAGTAGCTAGCATTGTGTGTAATACTTTTGTGTGTTAGTGTGTGTGTTTTTTTATATGTCGTCAGTGGGCTGTATGATGTGTCCTGTAGTGATACATGTTGTAAACTAGTTATTGTGATAGAGTATGTGTAGTGTTAATGTAGTTGTGTGTGTTGTGTGTGTGTGTATTTTTGTGTTTGTGTGTTGTGTTGTTTGTGTGTTTATTGTTATGTGGTGTTGTAGTGTTGTTGTGTGATGTATGTGTGTGTATTATGTGTGTGAGTGTTGTGTTTGTGTGTTTGGGGAGGTATCTATGGGTGTGGTGGGTGTGGTTAGGTGATACATAATTGTTCGATAATTTGGGTGAGGGTGGTCTATCCTGCACGTTTCCGTTGCACTGCCCATGCTCTCAAGCCCCACTAGAGCGTTTATCAAACCTCGCTAAAACGTAGTAGGTCCTGCTCACACTCGAATATTTAGGTATTCCACTGTGTGATAATGCGTGTGTCTGTGTATTTGTGTGTGTGTGTGTGTGTGTGTGTTGTGTGTGTGTGTGTATGTGTGTGTGTGTGTGTGTGTGTGTGTGTGTATGTAGTGTGTGTGTGTGTGTGTGTACTTCCTATTGTATTCCCGGATCGAGTCGCTTTGGCCTGCTCTTCCCGTCGTTATGGCTTCTCTCGCTCCAGAGCTTTCGTGTGTGTACTCCCTCATTGTATCCTTGTTGTAATTTGTATTTGTAGTGGTGAGTCGTGCTCGTGTGTGTGTGTGTGTGTGTGTGTGTGTGTGTGTGTGTGTGTGTGTGTGTGTGTGTGTGTGCGTGTGTGTGTGTGTGCGTGTGTGTGTGTGTGTATGTATGTGTGTATGTGTGTGTATGTATACTCGCGTGCAAACGCTACACCCGCGCGCATACACGCGCCCAACTGAAGCAAATAAGACCACATTCTTGAAATGTTTCCCTGGATGAACCCCTCGGGCCCGACCCTCCTCTCCCCCTCGGGCCCCGACCATCATCTCCCCCCCCCACACCCACTAGCTCCTCATAATTACCTCTCGTACACACAGATGGCACCTCCACTATACACGCAGCCAGGGGGTCTACCGCTGGCCAGCTGTAGGCCTACCCACAACCAGGCATCAATGAAGCCACTGATCAGGTATGCCAAAGTGGGGCCATAAAGGCTTCACCCCCTTAAACCCCCACCTCAAAAAAATATGAATGAAAACATCGTGTAACAAACCAAACTATCGGAAAACTCCCCGGTTAGTGCCAAGTGTTGCCAAAGTCGACCCCGGGCCCGCAGCTAGCCGGAAACCGGCTTATTTGCCAACAAAACGCCACGATAAGCCAAGCCATATCCGCGATCTTCGAATCGAGATATCGGCTGCGATTAGCCTTATCTCTGGGACGGCATCGCCAGCTTGGAGTGGCACTCTTGGAGGCTGGGGAAGGGCGAGCAGCGCGGGTGGCACCGCTGCCGGCCGCCGGTGTCTGGGAGATAGGAGGGAGCGCCATTTTTCATGTAGATCGCCGGAATTTTTAATAACTTGCCAGATCGCCCACAGTAGGATACTCAATGGCCAAAATTTGCATGAACTCCATTACGAAATATGGGGACATTAAACTGAGGCCTTCTGGGATCATGAGACAGTGTAGGAAGATGGAAGAGGAGGAAGAGGAGGAAGAGGAGGAAGAGGAGGAAAATGGTGAAATGAAGGAAAACAGAAAAGATGAAGAGAAAAAATGAAAGGAAAGGAGAAAAATGAGATTGGAAAGAAACCATAAAAAGGAGAGCTATATTTAAAAGATGAAAAATAATAAGCACAAAAAAGGAAAGTAGGTAATAAAAAGAATTAATAGGAAAAGGGAGAATGACAGTTACACAGAACGGGGAAAGGTGAAGAGAAAGATGAAAGGAAGGGGGGGAGGAAAGACAGAAAACCAAAAGAAACCAAAACAAAAAGAGCTAGATTAGAAAGAGGGAAGAATCTCAACAAGAAGATAATGAAAAATAAGAACGGGAAGAATAAACTAACATTTACACAGAAAAAAATACTAAACTGCATAAAGAGGGGAAACACGAGAAAGCAGGAAGAGGGAAGACAAAAACAAGAAGAGAAAGAGAAGGAAAATGTTAACAATGAAGTGGATGTATAGGAGAAAGGTGAGAAGTGGGGTAAAAAAGCATCATTATATGAAAACGAACACAGGACAATTAAAAAGAGAATAAGAAAGTTGAATAAAATTTGAAGAAGAGAAAATGGAGGCGGCCGACATGAAGAAGAGCAGAAGTAACAGGAAAAGAGGACAAGAGCAGTAAGATGAGCAGGAGCTGCAGGAGCCAAAGCTAACAGAAACAAAAACAGAAGGAGCAAGCGGAAGGAGCAAGAAGAAGGAACAAGCAGAAGGAGGAAGAAGGAGCAAGCAGAAGGAGCAAGAAAAAGGAGCAAGCAGAAGGAGCAAGAAGAAGAGGCAAGCAGAAGGAGGAAGCAGAAGGAGCAAGAAGAAGGAGCAAGCAGAAGGAGCAAGACGAAGGAGCAAGAAGAAGGAGCAAGAAGAAGGAGCAAGAAGAAGGAGCAAGCAGAAAGACAAGAAAGAGCAAGAAGAAGGAAGCAAGAAGAAGGAGCAAGCAGAAGGAAGCAAGAAGAAGGAGCAAGAAGAAGGCAAGAGAAGAAGCAAGAAGAAGGAAGCAAGAGCAAAAGAAGGAGCAAGAAGAAGAAGCAAGAAGAAGAAGCAAGAAGAAGGAGCAAGCAGAAGGAGCAAGAAGAAGGAGCAAGCAGAAAGGAACAGCAACAGAATGAACAAGACGATCAACGCGACAAAAACATGGCGGAGAAAATAACAAACTAAAAAAAAGGCGGGAATCTTAAGATCTGAGAGAGAGAGAGAGAGAGAGAGAGAGAGAGAGAGAGAGAGAGAGAGAGAGAGAGAGTACCCTTCTCCAGAACATCACTTCATCTGAGGTCATTTATCCCCAGGATGACTCAAGTATGGAACACATTATGATGTCAACGAGATAAAGTCAGTTGATCAGATGAAAATGCTGGCCCACAGATGGCTCCAACTTCATCCTGTTCCCTACTTGTATGTCTCATAACAATAAAAATATTTCAAATGAGCTGATGTAGGTAACAGCTCTATGCTTGTCAATAAAGTTAGGAATCCTTAACCTGTAAATAGCTTGTCAATAAAGCTAGGGATCCTTAACCTTGTCAAACCCTGTGTAAAAAGAAAAAAAGAGAGAGAGAGAGTATACATGAACTAGATGGAGTATACGGGAAAGACAGATAGCAGAGAGATTTTGAAGGGGAGGGCTATCTTCTTCTCTGTAGACTAAGGACTCTTGTATTATCTAGATGTTTGAAGCAAGGATAGTCAAGCAGAAGGTTCTTTTCCCACCCTCCACTCCCTTCGGCTACTGCCGGCATAAAATAGGGGGAAATATAAACCACACCACATTGAAAATAAATGGCATGGAATTTACATGAGGTGAAGGTAAGACTGGGCTACAGTTACCTTTGCTTAATTAGTATTGTTCCTACCGTAAGTATTCGTGTTCTGTACTGCCACTCACAAAACTGTGTGTACCAGCAGCTCTACTTTTGGTAGATAAGACACATAAGCAACATTTAGGCAACTTTATTTCGAAACGTTTCGCCTACACAGTAGGCTTCTTCAGTCGAGTACAGAAAGTAGGCGGGAGCAGTAGAGATGTGAAGACGATGTAATCAGTCCATCACCCTTGAAATCGTAGATTTGAGGTTGTCAGTCCCTCAGCCTGGAGAGTTCTGTTCCAAAGTCTGGAACTAACTGAAGATCAAGCGACAGTGTGAGACTTAAATACTGTCGGAAGGAAACGTGCAGAGTAGTAGTAGTGAGAATGTAGCCACTGGGAGGTCACGTCCCTCTCAGATCAAACAGTTCTCACTTAAAAAAGTTGTCCAAGGTGTTTTCTCTTCTGTACCAAGATGCCATTGTGTTGCAGTGTCTGACAGAGTGATTATCAAGTGAGAACTGTTTGATCTGAGAGAGACATGACCCCTCAGTGGCTACATTCTCACCACTACTACTCTGCACCTCTCCTTCCTACAGTATTTAAGTCTCACACTGTCGCTTGATCTTCAGTTAGTTCCAGACTTTGGAACAGAACTTCTCCAGGCTGAGGGACTGACAACCTCAAATCTACGACTTCAAGGGTGATGGACTGATTACATCGTCTTCACATCTCTACTGCTCCCGCCTACTTTCTGTACTCGACTGAAGAAGCCTACTGTGTAGGCGAAACGTTTCGAAATAAAGTTGCCTAAATGGTGCCTATGTGTCTTATCTACCAACCTGTCGGTATTGTGTACCATTTGATAATCAGTTCTACTTTTGTTTGCCGATAGTTCTATATCTGTCACAAAGCTGTATATACCAGCAGTTCTACTTTTGTTTGCCGATAGTTCAATATCTGTCACTCACAAAGCTATGTGTACCACTAGATCTTCTGTACACTGTGGTGCACCTGGGCACTCACCACCACTGCTCTGATTGCAACAAACCCCGGTTGCCTCTACTTCTATCATATTATTGTTGACCTGGATGACACAATGATCGTCCTGATGTGATGTCATGTTGTCCCTGTATAACATCATGTTGAATCCAAAGTTCGAAAGTGCTCCAGCAGGTAGCTTGTTGCACTCTGCTATAATTGTATTAACGAAAAAAAAGAAAGTTCGTTTTCCTTCACGTGCCTTGAGGTTTCATTCCATTCTTTCGAGTCACTGACTCAAAGTGCACTTCAAACAGTTCTTCGAGTTAAAGCACAACCAATTCATTCAATATTTTAAAGGTTTGAATGAGATCTCTTCGAAGTCGCAGTTTCCTCATAGAGATAAGGGCAAGTGCTTTGTATCTTTTCTTTATATGACTTAATTTATAGTGATAATAATAATAATAATAATAATAATAATAATAATAATAATAATAATAATAATAATAATAATAATAATAATAATAATAATAATAATAATAATATCTCTATTTACTACAAGTACATGTACAAGGTATACAGGCCTAGCTGACATCAATGACATACTCTTCTCTGTATCCTCTCCAGTCTATCTTCTTTTATGTAATTCCTGGTTATGAAACTTCACTTACTGTTGCAGTTTACTTCTTCTTCTGGTTTAACTAATTTGTTTCGAAACATTTCGTATTCTATCTTAAGATTTTTAATATTCAAAATGTATTACTTGCATCTGCGACACTGAAACCTCATCATAAACGTCTCTGTCCACAGAGCTAACCTATCCAGATCACTCTAAACTCTCTGTTTGTTACGTATGCCTCATTCTCCCCACCTGTTTCATTCGCAAATTCTGCTGTCTTAGATGCTTAGCCCTATCACAAGATCATTCATGTACATTGTGAGCAGAATTGGACCGAGAACAGAGCCCGGAGGAACTTCTCTCTTTACGTCTAGCCACACAGACACCTCTCTGTTCAGCATCTTTAATCCATGCATAAAGTTTTTCTTCTATGCCATGTGAATTAGTTCTGCCCAGCAATCATCATTGGGGTAGTTTGTTGATTTTTTTTTTCTTTGCTGGGGAAGGGGTGATAAATTTTGACACAGTACAACAATCGAGACTTGTTTCATCCCTGTTTTTCTATACTGAATATTATTTAATAATTCCAGTAAGTCAGTCAGGCATGATCATCTCTTGTGAAATCCATGTTCATTTCCATTTATGTTCCAGATAATTAAATATTGTATGAGTCTTCATTTCCTTACCTAAAATTTATATTAATTTGATGGGAGGGTAGACAAGGGCACAAACCCTGTCTTTGAAATATTGAGGGTAACATGGGAGAGTAGACGAGGGCACAAACCCTGTCTTTGAAATAATGAGGGTAGCATGGGAGGGTAGACAAGGGCACAAACCCTGTCTTTGAAATAATGAGGGTAACATATGAAAGTTTCCAATCTTATGGCACCTTGTCAGTCTTCTAATGTTAAAAATTTCTGTCACTGGGTAAGCAATTTTGTATTTACATTTCTGATCAGTGGGTGACAGTTCTCCAGGTCTACCTGATGTGATGATATTCAGCTTCTCCACGTGTGTTAATAAGTCAAGGCTGTTAATTTTGCTAATATTTAGTCTATCAGATTCAGGCACGAAAACAATTTTTTTTTGTAGCCTCAGTTATAAATACGGACCCGAAGGTTGTATTGACGTCATATCTCTGTTGTTTGCTATCCTTTCGATATCGCTAGATATCTTTTTTTATATCTTTGATACTGTGTGTAGTTTGTCATTCAAACTGCTGATTAGCATTTGCAATTTTCTGTTTGCTTTTCTCTTTCTTATCGTAAGTAATTTTGCAAGGTCTTCCAGATTACCATTCAATTGAAATTTATTTTATTCATTACTTTTTCTTCGGCCTATTAATTTCAACTTTTCATTTAGTTGTCCAATCCGGCTTTGTTTTATGTCCATGTTTTATCTTTCTAGGTATGTTATCCATATATAAATATTTATGTTAAATTTGCTTCACATTTCTTCTACATGTTTGTGTTTTGTAGTTAGATTCGTATTTACGTTGTTGATATCTTGGAGCATCTTATCAGCGTGTATGTTGTTCTGTAGTCGGGGGCTACCGAATTATTCTGCATCTCAGTGCAGAATTGTGTTGTAGTTATTATTTCCTAGTTTCACCTCCACCTCGCATGAATGGATGAGGTCACACTCTGTGGTCTGAAATGGATCCAGTGTGGGGGACGAGAAAGAGAGTTTGCGATGAAGGAGGGAGTGTGTGAGATGAGGGAGAGAGTGTGGTATGAAACAGTGTGGGATGAAGGAGAGAGTGTAGGACGAAGGAGGGAGTGTGGCATGAGGAAAAGAGTGTGGGATGAGAGTGAGAGTGGGATGAGCAAGCTGGGTGGGTAAGTGGGATGTGAGGGAGAGAGTGAGTGTCGTGAGTGGCACTAAGTGGGCGTGGCAGGCACCACAGCAGAAGTAGAGACCATTAGAGGTCAAAGTTCATTCACAGAGAACGAGATTTCCCATCATATTTGTTACAAGTTAGACACGTGCCTCTGATTGGACGGCAGGGAGGAACGGCCAGCGTTCCCATTGGCCCAAACATATTTACCATCGAGCCTTCACTGGTGGACAGAAAAATGAAATCCCTCTTTTATTGGTGAATTTTATGCCAATCACTACAAATAGCGTTACACTTCCCTTCAATTTCCATTGGAAGAGCAGTGATGATGCAGTCACATTACTGCAACACAGTAATCCTCAGCAATTTACCTCATAACTGGAGGATTGGTCAGAATTTATGTAATATATATATGAGGACCCAACTTGTGTACGGCACTCATATTTTAACGTCATGTTCGTGCCGCCTAGCATTATGAACATGCGTGTGTGTGTGTGTGTGTGTGTGTGTGTGTGTGTGTGTGTGTGTGTGTGTGTGTGTGTGTGTGTGTGTGTGTGTGTGTGTGTGTGTGTGTGTGTGTGGTGTTGTGTTGTGTGTGTGTGTGTGTGGTGTGTGTGTGTGTGTGTGTGTGTGTGTGTGTGTGTGTGTGTGTGTGTGTGTGTGTGTGTGTTGTGTAGTGTGTGTGTGTGTGTGTGTGTGTGTGTGTGTGTGTGTGTGTGTGGTGTGGTGTGTTGTGTGTGTGTGTGTGTGTGTGTGTGTGTGTGTGTGTGTGTGTGTGTGTGTGTGTGTGTGTGTGTGTGGTGTGTGTGTGTGTGTGTGTGTGTGTGTGTGTGTGTGTGTGTGTGTGTGTGTGGTGTGTGTGTGTGTGTGTGTGTATGTGTGTATGTGTGTGTGTGTGCTCGCCAATTTATATTCACTTATCTGTGGCTGCTGGAGTCTACTCTCAGGTCCTAGCCTCACCTTTTTTATGAATACGCTCCTTTTAAGTTGCTCCATCATTCTTTGCCTAATTATCCTCTCCATAACTTTACATGCTATACATGTCGGTGACAATAACTGTAATTTAATGCCGCCTATCTAACTCCCTTCTTAAATACTGGGATTACGTTCGCTGTGTCCCATACAACTGGTAGCTCCCCTGTATCAGTTGACTTACTGAAGATTTTTACCAGTGATTCAGACACTGCTTCTGTTCCCTCTTGCAGAACACATGCAGAAATATTTCGCATGAAGCATCTTGTTCGCTCACTTATCTTCTTATCTTTTCTACTATTGTGTATATTGGGTCCAGAATTCGTTGATGTGGTCTCTCTCTCTTTGACTAGCTGGTGATGCCCCTATTTCTTCACTGAATACCTCCTTAAAGCTCTCGTTCAGCTCCTCGCAGACTTCTTGATTATTTACGTTTCAGTTCTCTGTCCTTCTTCAGCTTTATTACTTGGAAATTTATTGTTGTTTTCTTTGGATGTAATCGCATAGCAACTTTAATTCACGTTTTGACTTTCGACTTTCGTATCCGTTTTTGGTTCTACTGCTCACTTCCTTGTTTTCCTCTGTTCTTTGTTTTCTATAATTTTTCCACGTCCTTGCCCCTTTTTTTTTTCTTCTTCACCTCTGGGTGAACTAATGGCTCTTGTCATTATTTTTCGTGTCTCTGGATGTGAAATTTTTCTCGGTATCCTAGCAAGTGCCAGCTGTATACTACATCAATTCATTCATTGTCATTCCTTCCAGTTCCTTTTCCCACTGCACCTATTCTGGAATTATCTCATACATATTAACCCTAATCTCTGAAGGTGCAGTTTCTCCTTTCATTCATATATAGTATTTCTCTTCATGAGTTGCTGCAAAGTATTCATACCTCAGTACTACGTGGTTGCTAGAACAGAGGGCTCCCTCATATTCTTTAGCCCTTATGTCAGATTTACTTAGTGTGAATAATAGATATAGCCATGCTGGTGCTACTTCTTCTCTTTTTGTTTCTTTCTCTCTCTCTCTCTCTTTCGCTGTGTTCTTGACATGTTGCCACATAAGGTTTTCCATCATCACCTGCGTTTTCTTAAGACTACAATTTTTCTGTCCTCATTATGGCTCCAAAATTTCCCAGTCTATTTCCTAGTTATTAAAATCTTCCACGATCAATATCTTTACATTGTTCATGTGTGCTCTTTTAGCCACCGCTTTTGCAGTGTCTCCGTCGCTATTCTTGTAGCCATAGCTCTGCACTGGTTTTATGTTACTTTATGGAGGGCTGTATATCACTGTTATCACCACCTTAGGTCTCCCAGTCTTTAGTATACCTACTGCTTTGTTATTTGACTCCTCTCTGTTTATTCCTGCCATCTTTTCAAAAAACCCTGGTTTCTGATTAGCAGTTCTACGGCTCTCCCTTCTCTGCCTCTTTGGCCTTATATGGGTTATCCAACTGGGAAAATTGCATCTATTGTCATCGCTGTAAGTTTTTCCCCAGTGAATTTAGGTTGCTTAGGAATGCCGCTATTTGCTCGTTCCACTAGTAATATTTGTTTGTTTCTCAATCTGCATTTATATACAAAACTTTGCTCCCTATTTCTGTGTTCCAGTTTTCAGTTTTCTGCTTTCCTGATCCTTGCTTCTTCGTCAGGATTGAAGGAGGGTGTTACATGGGGCTGTAGAATGAGGCAAGGGTTAGAGGTCAGTGTAAGGGTTG
Organism: Cherax quadricarinatus; assembly: GCF_026875155.1. NCBI lineage: Eukaryota > Metazoa > Arthropoda > Malacostraca > Decapoda > Parastacidae > Cherax > Cherax quadricarinatus. The sequence goes on along the minus strand of NC_069401.1, from coordinate 49,526,804 downwards.
ATTATGATGATAGTTCTTTTACTTGAAAGGGTCAAGATAATGTATATAGACGAGGAACGATGGGCTGAGGGAAGTGGGGGATTGAGGGCTGGGATGAGGGGTGGTTTTAGGGAAGGGTCTTGCATTGAAAGAGGTCAGGATTGTGGATATAGGTGTCACCCAGGAGGCTGAGATTATGCACCTGTTTCTCCAGGAGAAAATACAATACGTCAGTTCTGTCCTGGCAAAGGAATACAAATCGATATCTTATCGTATCGCCTCTTAACTTAATCCTGTCTTAAACTGCAAGAGTCTTTTTAGATTGGACGTATTTTGTCCACTGAGATCCTTCCGAATCTCTGTAAAATTGTTACTCGCTGTACTTCAGCATCTCCTCCTGTCAAGCCAGTGGCACTATGAATTTCCTGTTCCTCTGCGACCCATGTATCATTATTTGTCCTCCCATCTGGCTCTTCAAGACCCGTGATTATCAACGACCACTCTCTTTCCTTCCATTTTTACCCCTCTCCTGATTGTCTTGTCTATTGATAACAGTTCCTTAATTGCAAAATGGAGGCGTAATGCAGACAAGTGGTGAAAAAAAAACACTAGCAGCAATTAAGTCCTTTAATGGTACAAAGTTTCATCCACGAGGGTGCTGTATAAAAAAAATAAGGAAAATAAGATACAGCAGCCTGAATAGTCATTCAGGGAATGAGAGTCAAGTGCAGACGTCAGATGCACGAAATTTATGTCTGAGAGTTGTACTACATGAGGTTACCTATCTCACATCAGGATTTTTTTTTCCAAAATAATGTGAAATATTGGGGTAGATTAATTAAACTTCTACTTTTGTTGGGTTTTGAAATTTTTATTGTAGATGATTCCAGGCATCTATGTTTACCATTATCATTTTCCTGGAACAGTAACTTGGCTCTGTCCTACGCCATTCTGTGAGGGGGAAGTTGGGGTACTGCACACTTTTGTATTGTTATCTTTTCTACAAATGTATTTGTGATCTTGTCTACGTCACTCTTATTCCTGAATAACTATTTAAGCTGTTGTATCTTATATTTGATATGTATCTGAAAGGCCCAGTTAGGAGGGAAACTTAGTGTCAATAAATTACTTCACTGCTACTAGCTTTTTTGTTGCTTCCCATTTCATTGCACGACCCTCCTGCTCTCTGTAGAGCAGGAGGGTCGAGTATACCTTGAAGTATACCTGAAGTATACCCGGGTATACCCTCCAGATATACTCTTGACTCCTGTTATCTTGCCATAGATCTCAGGCAGGTTTGTGAGACAGGATTTACCATCTCTAAAACCGTGTTGGTTGTTTATGAACCCGCACCTTTACAAGTGTTCCATCACTCTCCTGATTATCCTCTCCATAACTTTCATCACATGCATGTCAGTGACCTGCGGTTTAATGTTACCTGCCTGTTCCCTTGCATCATCTATCATTAACTCCTCAAGCGGTTTTCTTGTACTAAGAGACTTGTAGAAGATTTTAGATGGTGGTTCACACAGTGCTTCTGCTCCCTCTTTCAGAATCCACAGAGAGATATTATCTGACACCATTGCCTTCGAGGTATTTAGTTCGCTCAGTCATTTTTTCAACTCCTTTTCCATATGCGTATTGTTTCTGATTCTCGTCGATGCATTCTAACTCTCAGACACTCTGCTGGTATCTCTACTTTCTCAGAAAATACCTCTTTAAATCTGTCTTTCATTTTCTCACAGCCATCCTTATTTCTTCTGAGCTCTCCTTCCTCTCTTCAGTCTTTTTACCTGGTCCTTTACTGTTGTTTGCCTTTTATTATGGCTGGGATTTGACTTTCAGTGCTGTCTTATGCAAATTTTTTCTTAGCCACTCATCTTTCCCAAGCGTTTCTTATTTTTCCATTCTCTTACACTTTTAACTTTGCCTCTGCACACAAATGAGTGAACACTAGACCTTCTTACCGTTGCTTCTTCTGTTCATGGTTTCGAATTTACGTCTCGGTATTTTACATCTGCATACTCTATTATTTCAATCGTTGTCTTTTCCTTCCAGTTCCCTTTCCCACCACACTACATTTAGGAATTCTCATACCTGCTTCCTCTTTCGAAGCCTTACTTCCAGTGTTGTTTCTTTCTATGTCATATTAGCTTTGGGTAAAATCTAGGTCCAATCTTGCTGGTTCACCACTTTCTCTTTCTCTAGTTGTGTCCATGACATGCTAGCACGAAGCTCTCCATCACCGCCTCCATCACCATGGTTCTCTACACCACAGTTTTCCTGTTTATTTCCTTGTTAAAGTCTTGTACTATCAGAAGCTTTTGGTTGCTCATACCAGCTTCTACTATGATATCTGGCACTGTTTCCTTCTTACAATCATATTTACGCTGTTTAATCTTGAGACATTCGTCACTGCTATTACCAACTAGGATCCCTTAGTCTTGGGTGTACATACAGTTTACTCATTTAACTCCTCACTGTTTATTCCTGTCATCTCTTTAAATCTGGGGTCCCAAAACTCTTTAGCTCATCGACTCCTTCGTGAAATTTTAAATTGTTCGTCGATTCCCAAACATTTATTATATGAACATAATTTAATAAATAGTACTTCAACTAATAGTACTTTAATTAATCGTACTACGAATAATAATAATAGATGATAATAATAATAATAATAATAATAATAATAATAATAATAATAATAATAATAATAATAATAATAATAATAAATTTCATAAAATAGATAATGTTTAAATTATGAAAAATGCAAGATATAACAAGGACACTGATATTTGGTTGGAGACTGGTGAGTTTTAGTCCTAAATCGCCACGCTTTTCTACGTTCACTCTGTTCCTCTTCTTAGTTATAATTGCATTTGCATGGCTAAAACCAGCTTGAACCATGTAGAACTTGGGAAAGCATGTAAAACTGGCTCAACCGTTGCAGAAAGCCTGGGTATATAGCAATAGTATGTACATTACTCCAGTACTCACTTAAGCTTTCACTTCTGAACAATTCTAATGCTTTGAGATCCATAGTCTTATCAATGAGTTCTTCCTACAGTTGACAGTCAATGTCTGCATTTACTGACTCACTTTTGACCTTCAGCATTTATCGACTCCTTCGACAGTCCCATCGACCCTTAAGGGACGATATTGACCACTATAGGGAACCCTGCTTTAAAACTACACTGGTTTCTGATTAGCGATGCCACACATTCCCCTCCCTTATCTCCCTCTACCCTTTATCACCATCACCTTTTACCACTAACATCCCAGTTGTGACTTAACAATGGTTTCGGGATGACCGAAAAGTCATAAAGTTCTACACTTCCTCATGAATTGATATCCAGATGGGAAAATTGCATCAGTTATATTTTCCAACTGTAAGTTCTATGATGTCCGTGAATGCCTCTGCTATTCGCTCGCTCCGTACTTCCCTTTGATTTGCTACTCCATCTTCATTTATGTGTCATACTGTGTTTCCTTTCTCTTATTTTATTCCAATTTTCATTGCTCTCGTTTCCTGGTTCTCCCTCATGGGCCAGGGTAGAGGAGGCGCGACGCAGAGGGTGGCAGGGATTGTAATTAGGGTGAGAAGTGGTTGAGGCTATGTTTTATGTGTGTGTATACTCAACTATATTCTTACGTATATGTGGTTCCAGGAGTAAAGTCACAGCTCCTGGCTGCGTCTCTTCGATGGTGGTTACTAGGTCCACTCTTTCCTAGCTTCAAGATCCTTATAGCACCTCTCCTTTCTCCATATTGTTTCACTTCTTGACGACTCTAAGGCTGAAGAAATATTTTCTAACATCCCTATAACTCATCTGGGTTTTCAGCTTCCAGCTGTGTCCTCTTGCTTCTATTTCCCTTAACTTCTCCTCATAAAACATACCTCCTTAGGTCCGGGACTAGTCTTGCTGCAAACCTTTGCAGCAAGTGTCGTGAATGATTCGTTACTTAGATGTCGAAAAGCTATTCTTAGATTTGAAAGACGCTCATTTGTTCCCGCAGTTATTTAGTTGATCTGCGCCTCAGGGAATATGCTCAGTATGATACTTACCCCAAAGTCCTACTCCATGAGTGAGTGAGGTTTGCAACCTTTGTCCCCTGAGCCTGTACTCCGT
>NC_069401.1:49500195-49515195 GCF_026875155.1 Cherax quadricarinatus | reverse complement strand
CATATTTTTAAGTGAAAACAGTATAATCACAGCAAAAAGAAAACATACGTGGGCATATACTGTTTATGCTGAATTTATTTCAGTTGTTCCACACTGATGAAATCGGGTACAAAACCGTACTGGAAGCAGCAAATAAAGGTAAACAATAAATTAATGGTGTTTAATAAGGATAAGCAATTCAATACGAGCCGTGCGTGGGTATTTTTCATGATGGAAACATTTCGCCAACCATTGGCGTTAATGGTCCAGTAGAGAGAATAATACTAGAGATGGTGTGGAAGACATGAAGGAGTTGTTCAAGGAAGTGATCATAGCCAGTTGTATGTTCGTGTCTTCCCACCGTCTGCAGGGTAATTTTCTGTATTTGATTGATAAAGCCACTGACTGATTGGCGCAGAGTCCCTATAATAAAGATACTAGAGTATTGCACATATGTCTCATTCATCTAAAGGAAGGAAAGACACAGGGGCGGAGCAAGTTCCTATTGTGATAAAGTCCTACGCAGGGAGCAACCTAATTTTAATAAAGCTGAACGCAGAGCGAAACATGGTCATAGGTGCTCTGCACGTGTCTTCCTTGAATCACAGCTTAAGCTCATCCCGAAGAACAGAATTTTAAGGAGCTTCAGAGCAGAAGGTTTGACCAGAAAGTGAAACCTCGCAACATCGCTAGGAATTAAGACCATAGGAAACAGCTCATCAAGGCCCAGTCAAGCCAGCGTCCGCCATTACTCAGGCCCCGCCCCCGGGATGTGACGTCACTATTACGTCACAGAATTGCGTCATATATTGTTTACATTCTGACGGAGTTCCCTGTTCCCACCCCTGATTGGTGGTGCCACGCAGGAGGGCGGGTTCAGGCACTTAATTCGTACAGTTGTGACAGCTGTAACAGTGAATGTGGTGGTAACTCAGATTTACGTGACTATTTAAAGAGGGTAATCTCGTTTATCAGTTGGGGGATTTTATTTGTTGTTCTGTGCAAACAAAGAAAAACTGGTTGTGATCGATGACATATTTCTTATTTATTTTATTTTCTAGCTGATTGTGTGTGTGTGTGTGTGTGGTGTGTGTGTGTGTGTTTGTGTGTTTGTGTGTGTGTGGGGGTGTGTGTGGTGTGGTGTGGCGTGGGTGTGTGTGTGTCTGTGCTGGTGTTGTGTGAGGTTTATTATATATCCCTTATGTAGCTAAAAGGGGTCGATTTTTAGTCCTGGCCTTACCTTCCTATTCCTCAAACTTTGTTTAAATTTTTACCTATACTTTCGTGTTAGGCTTTTTTCCCTTTCCCAAACTAAGACTAAAAAAACCCATTCTATCCCCCGGTGACTTATCCATGTTTTTAAATTTTTAGCCGTCCCCGAAACCCGCCCTCAATCCTCTGTTACTCGTCAGTTCCTCTTGTTTTTCTGCCCCTTAATGTCATTCTTAGCTTTACCCTCTCACTCTTGTATAGTTTTCCCCCTCAGCTCTGGACTAGTTTTTGTTGAAATCTGTGGATTTTTTTTCCCGGGTTTTCATGCCTTAACGATGAGGGTCAATATGGTCCGAAATTTTTCCAGATGGGGTTTGACATACACCATGAATAAGTAGTGCAGCCTCCTTTTTGAGTTTTTGAAAATACCCCTTTAATTTTCCACCTTTGTTTGCTGTAGCGTTTTTTCGGTTGATGTGGGAACCACGTAAAAAAAGCTGGGGACCGCCCCAAATTTTTCTCTTTCCGGAAGGGTTTTAGTATTTTTTCCCGGCCTGTGCCCGTTTCCGGGCATCTTTGTCCTTCCTTCTTTATTAACTTTGCGTTTGCTGAGCAAATTAAAATAGCCCCTTGTCAACAATTGCATCTGTCCAGACCCCGATGATTTGTTACCCCGGTTTTTTTTCTTCATCATCTTCAACAGGGACTCCTCTGACCGACCCTCTGTCATTCCTAATGGAGAGGGAGAGAGAGAGGGAGAGAGAGAGAGAGAGAGAGAGGAGAGGAGAAGGAGGGGGAGAGAGAGAGAGAGAGGAAAGAAGAAAAGAGAAAAAAAAGAGAAAAGGGGGAGAAGAAAGGAGAGAGAGGAGGGAGAGAGGGGAGAGAGAGGGAGAGGGGAGGGGAGAGGGAGAGGAAAAGAAGAGGGGGGAGAGAAAAGAAGGGGGAAGAGGGAAAAAAAGAGAAAAAAAGAGAGAGAGGGGAGAGAAGGTAGAGAGAGAGGAGAGAGAGAGAGAGGGGGAAAAGAGAGAGTAGGGGTTTTGGGTCCTGTACGAGGCACAAGTACCCGCCCCCTTGAGTATGCTCCATTCCTTTGGGTTTTTTCCTGCCCCCCCTCTCACTGGATGCTTGGCAGAGTAAGAACAGGCAAGAGTCTAATCTCTCCCCGGGGACCCACCCGGGATGTTTGTCATTTCAGCAGACCTTTCAACATGGAGGATGTGGGGGGTTTTAGTTATGTCCAGGCCAAATTGTCAAAATACCCCTTGGATCCACTTCGGGACAGGTGAAACAAGTTTTATGCCCCCAAGACGGGCAGGAAAGCAGCAAATTCACTTGGCTTTACCCTTCCAGAACATCACTCCCTGAGATCATACATACCCAGGATGACTCGGGTATGGAACACATTTGTACGGATAATGATGTAACGAATAAATCTTGACAAAGAAAGCTGGCCCACAGATGGCTCCAAAATTCATCCTGTTTCCTACTTGTATTTTTCATAAAAATAAAATGCTTTCAAATGAGTGATGTAGGAACAGCTCTTGCTTGCCAATAAAGTTAGGAACCCTTTAACCGAAAAGTGTAAATAAAGCAGGGATCCAAACCTTGTAAAACCCCGTGTAAAAAAAAAAAAAAAAAAAAAAAAGAGAAGAAAGAGAGAGAGGGGAAGGGGGAAAAAGGAGGGGGGAGGGGGAGAGAGAGAGAGAGAGAGAGAGACAGACAGACAGACGACAGACAGCGACAGACAGACAGCAGACAGACAGACAGACAGAGGGGACAGACGACGGAAAAGAGAAAGAAGAGAGAGAGGAGAGGAGAGAGGAGGAAAGGAGGAGAGGGGACGACAGACAGACAAGAGAAAGAGGAGAGAAGAGAGAGGAGGAGAGAACAGACAGACAGAAGACAGAGAGAAAGAGAGAAGAGAGAGAGGGAGAGAAAGGGCTGGCCAAATTACTTTTTTCCCCATAGCCAATTGAGGTGAGAGCCCAACGCAAAACCCCGGGGCTATGGGTAAGAGGAAATTGGGCCACCTTTGCGTTGAGCCCCGCCACCACCGACGGAATGCTCTTCCCAAGGGGACGTTGACAACCAAGTAAAGTTTTACTAAACACATCCTTAATTTTTACAACAAGAATACCCCCTCACCGGCAATTGTGACGAAGCCTACAGATAGCTTGGTTTTCATTGTAGAGAGGCTGCTCTTTTAAAGTCAAGGCATGGCGAAGTTAAGAGACATCCCCCACCTAATCCCTGTGGATATGGGGGAAAATTTAAAAATGGGGCCCTCCTAAAAAGGGGGGTGGACGCAAAAGGGAAATTAGCATCAACAAGGTTATCTGCCCGATGAATCATTCCACCTCTAAATCGACAGGGTGACCACTTCCCTAGTATTTAAAAAAAGGGGGACCTCTTTTCCCGAACCTTTGTAACCAAAAAAGCAAGTTCCGACCCTAAAGACCCCCCTTGGCTACTGCAAGAATGTATCAAAACTGTCAGTGGGGACAATAAGGCAGGAGGAGGTGATTTCCTTTTAAATCGCTTGACCAAGAAAGGGGTGTGGTACCGACACGTGAGCAAGGATGCTGTACCCTTCTAAAGAACACACTTCATTGAGATCATTTATCCCCAAATGAGTCTAGTCGGAAACATTGACAGCTTATGTTGTCACGAGATAAAAACGTTGATCAGAGAAAAGCGGCCCACAGTGGCTCCCAAATATCCTGTTCCCTATTTTATGTCTATAATAAAATGCCTTTAAATGGGGAAGTAGGTAACAGCTCTTACTTTTCAAAAAAAGTTAGGAATCTTTAAATTGTAAAAGCTTGTCAAAAACTAGGGGGTCCTTAACAAGTTGTCAAACCCTGGTAACAAAAAAAAAGAGTTGACACAAGACGTAAATAAATATGAAAATGGTTGGTTAAACATTTGTTTTTTTTGCTGTTAAACGCCTTTCACGTTAATCACTTAATACCAAAAAATTATTGAATTATTAAAAAAATTAAAAATTGGAAAAAAGGGGAAATTGTAGTCAAAGTTAAACAAACCTAACCAACCTAACCCAAATAACCTAACCCAACTAACCCAACCAACCCAACTAGCCTAACCCAACCTAAACCCAACCCAACCCAACCCAACCTAGCCTAACCTAACCTAACCTAACCTATCCTAACCTAACCTAACCCAATCAAACCTAACCCTAACGCCAATACAAACCTAACCAACCTAACCAAACTAACCTAACGCTAACCTAAGCCTAAACCCAAACTAACACTAACCAACCCAACCTAACCTAACCTAACCTAACCTAACCTAACTAACCTAACCTAACCTAACCCAATCTAACAAACCCAACCTAACCTAACCTAACCTAACTAAACTACCTAACCTAACCAACCTAACCTAACGCTAACATAACCTACCCAATCTAACCTAACCCAACCTAACCTAACCTAACCAACCCTAACCTAACTAACCTAACCTAGCCTAACCCAATCTAAACCTAACCTAACCTAACCTAGCCTAACCCAAATCTAACCTAACCTAACCTAACCTAACCTAACCTAACCTAACCTAACCTAACCTAACCAACCTAACCTAACCTAACCTAACTAACCTAACCAAACCTAACCTAACCTAACCAAACCTAACCTAACTCCTAACTAACTAACCTAACTAACCAACCTAACTAACCAAAACCTAACCAACCTAACCTAACCTAACCTACCAACCTAACCTAACCCAAATAAACCTAACCTAACCCTAACCTAACCTAACCTAACCCAACCTAACCTAACCTAACCAACCTAAACCTAACCTAACCAACCTACACCTAACCTAACCTAACCTAACCTAACCTACCAACTACCTAACCCTAACCTAACCTAACCTAACTTAACCTACCTAACCTAACCTAACCTAACCAAAACCTAACCTAACTAACCTAACCCAACCAACCTAACCTAAACCTAACCTAACCCCTAACCTAACCAACTAACACTAACCACCTAACCTAACCTAACCTAACCTAACCCAACCTAACCTAACACCTACACCTAACCTAACCTAACCTAACCTAAAACCCAAACTAACCTAACCTAACTAACCTAACCTAAGCCTAACCCAACTAACCTACCCAACCTAACCTAACCTAACCTAAACCTAACCTAACCTAACCTAACTAACCTAACCTAACCAACCTAACCTAACCTAACCTAACCTAACAACTAACTCCTAATCCTAACCTAACCTAACCTAACCTAACCTAACCTAACATAACCTAACCAACCTAACCTAACCTAAACGTAACCAACCTAACCTAACCTAACCTAACCTAACCTAACCACTAACCTTAACCTAACACATAACCAAAACCTAACCTAACCTAACCTAACCTGACCCAACCTAACCCAAACTAACCTAACCTAACCTAACCTAACCTAACCTAACCTAACCTAACCTAACCTAACTACTAACCTAAAACCTAAACCTAACCCAACCTAACCTAACCTAACCTAACCAAACCTAACCTAAATCTATCCCAACCTAACCTAACTTAACCTAACTTAACCTAACCACTAACCTAACTAACCTAACCCAACCAAACCTAACCTAACGTAACCTAACCTAACCAAACCTAACCTAACTTAACCTAACCCAGCGTAACTTAACCTAACCTAATCTAACCTAACCCAACCAACCTAACCTAACATAATCTAACCTAACCTAACCTAAGCTAACCCAACCTAACCTAACCCAACCTAACCTAACCTAACCTAACCTAACCTAACCTAACCTAACCTAACCTAACCTAACCTAACCTAATCTAGCCTAACCTAACCTAACCTAACCTAACCCAACCTAACCTAACCTAACCTAACCTAACCTAACCTAACCTAACCTAACCTAATCTAGCCTAACCTAACCTAACCTAACCTAACCTAACCTAACCTAACCTAACCTAACCTATAGTTGCCAACAGGGTAATTTTTCAATCTTCATTTGAAGCAAACCTAAGTTAATCTTGACAAGTGGGCGATCAGTCATTTGTGATGTTATCGCAAAGGTTTATAAAAGAAACAATCGAAGGAATTCTTAGCTTTTACCAGAGATTCTTGTTGATTCAAGATCTACTAGCATAACTGTGTTGCGATATCATCTTTCTAACTAATAACACTTCTTCTCCAGCATCCTCATGGTAAAGCAACGTAATATCTTCTAAGATAAAGTCATGTCACTTTTGGAGTGCGGAGTACGTTGAGACTGAGTTATTACTCAAGAAATAACTTCGTGATCAAGTAAGCTTGAAGTATGCAGAGGACATTTTCTTGGCCAGAAGAGCAACAGACCTAAAGTAAACTAAATAACTTATGTTATCCCTTGAATTCAAATACAAACCTGTAACACAAAGTAAACTCCATTTCTTCTCTATTCTGACTACCCGGTCGATGGTAGCATTAGGATTACAATGTATGCAAAAGTTACACACTTTTGTGTATACAAATGCTGCTTGTATCGTTACGAACTGGTGAAGAAGTACGTAACGTTGCATGTTTCTGAGAGTTTATCGCAAAATCCAAGTATTAAAGAAGATGAAATACAGAAAATAATTCAATATTGTCCCTTCCAGGCGGGTTATGGTGCATACTTTGGACTGGGGCAACGGGTACTAACAGCTTGATCGATCAGGCCAGCAACCAGGAGGTCTCTTCTGGGACTGCGACTCCAGATAAACTCCCAGAGGGTAAGGGGTTGCGTTGGCTCTGGTGAAGGGCTCTTGATTTAAATAAATTGATCTTCCCGGTGCTTTCCTAGGATCGAATGTAAATGCTTTTACTTCTCAGGCACTGTGTGATTCTTAGGATTTCATTGCATCACCAACAGCACAGACCTATGTCAATTTCTATGCTTAAAATCTGTTGCCCTTTTCTTATCAATTTCGATGTGCTGATTTCGTAAATGATGCTTAAATTCGTGTTACGTACAGGTTTTGCTCAAACGCCTATAAAGTCACGCTGCTACTATCCCCTGTCATATAAAGATCTTAACATGAATATGGGTAGTTAGGGAAAGAGGTTGTGAGAGAGAGAGAGATTGAAGGAGTCAAAGGGCAGTTGAGGAGGTTGAAAACTGCCAGTTGACCTCATGTCTCTGCACGGTATGGACGTGTATTGTACTCGTATTTGTATCTTGTTTTAGTACAGGTGTTTATTATGTTTTTGTTCACTTTCAGAACAGAGCTGTGGTCGCTGTGACAAAGGTGACATGAGAATGGTGTGTTAACTGTAAAGACTGTCTCTAATATTTATGGTCATTTTGCCCATAAAAACTTTCTGAGGGTCACTGAAAATAATAATAATAGTAATTAATAATAATTAATAATAATAATAATAATAATAATAATAATAATAATAATAACAATAATAATAATAATCAACATAACTAAATGCATTTCGGTAGCCTTGGGATCTGAGGAAGGTATCCCCTGGAGCGCTGACCCCTGGTACTCCCTCCAGGTAGTCTCCAGTGCATGCGAATGGAACAGAGGTAAATGCGGCTTTGGTTAAATATTATCACTGAAGATTTGAAGACAATCAGAAGAGATATTGACAAATCCTCACACGGAAACTGGCATTCAAATTTCTTCACTAAAAATAGAAAATTGGGATATACACAAACCAAATTCAAACCCTTCATAAGGACCAAAGCGACCAATATCTTAAAGCATATAAGCACATTAAGCCTGAAACCTCTCAGAACTTACGTTATAAGCTTATCACCATGGAAGGTGAAGCTAAGCAGATGCGGCACTCACGAGTCACCGCATGAAAAGTGTTATTTAACTGTTTTCCAATTGATGCTTCTTCTTCTTCTTGAAAAAAAAAAAAAAAAACTGGTACCTTCACTGGTCAAAATCAGTCTTAACCTTTCTTTAAGGAAGCCTGACGAGCTTCTAAGAAAATAGTGCAGTAAGTTTTATGTAAACTTAGTGTTTATAACTTACCAATTTTAACGATGGTCTTGAGACCACACGGATGTTATAGGTAAATAAATAAAAAAAACATTCAGTTGATTGAATCAAGGATAACCAAATAATTTCTATATTGTGACTCATTTTTGATCAGAAAAGACATTCTTTTTGTACAGAGGACATCAACAACTTTATTGCCTTAGCCACTGGTTATGAGGGCGAAGGAATGGATTCGAGAGGGACCTACTTAGCAAGGGCCAGTAGGCCTGCTGCAATACTTCTAAATTCTCCCTTTCTGGCTTCTGCTAGTAGGATTCGCCTCTGCAACGTTTTCGAGGACTTCAACACCTCACCTTCGTCGGAATACAAAACTTCATTCTCATGCTTCAACTTCACATTATTCCAGACTATGTAGCTGAACTCATCTCCAGGCTGAAGTACTGACCACCTCGAGAACTCCTTCAAGGTTGATCACATCATCTTTCACCTCGCCACTACTGCTGTTGTCTATTCATTTATTGTCTTCTGTATTTGATTGAAAAAGCCTTCCGTGTAGTCAAAACATTTCATCAATAAAACTACCCTACTGTTGTACATGTGTCTCACTCATCAGTTTCACAGACCACAATTTGATTAATACAACTTGCTCATGATAACTTACACAACTTAACATCTAGAGATTGATTCCTCTGAAGAAAACAATTGAGCACTAAAAGTTTAAAAGCTGACTAGAAGAAGCATTTTCATGTTACTGAGCAGAATCTAATCAAAATTTCTTCCTACACAGAATAAGCCCAAGAAACGTTCCATCCACTTCACACGATGCATCAGCCACTGGAGATTGATTTCATTCCCAGTTGTTATACCTGAATCAGAGGCAAGAGCTAAACCCGTAGGGATCATATAGTGGAACAAGAGTGCATTCAAATTCGATTAAAGCAAATGGGAAGACACGTTCAGCTCCTTGGAGCAAGAACCGATTACCAGCATGAAGCCAAAATTGTGCAATAAGCTAAAAAAAAAAAAACATTTCGAAATTAAAAAAATGGCGAAATGGCACCTACACACGCCATTAAATATACAGTGGAGGTAAGCTATAACGAACGGTTTATATTACGAATATTTACATAACGAAAGGTTTTCCCTATATAGCTGAAAATATTGAAAAGTTCAAAAACATGGTAGAGAGGAACTGGGCGTAGGTGAGTCACCAGAGATGAATAGGAACTGGGCGTAGGTGAGTCACCAGAGATGACTAGGAACTGGGCGTAGGAGAGTCACCAGAGATGACTAGGACCTGGGCGTAGGAGAGTCACCAGAGATGACTAGGAACTGGGCGTAGGAAAGTCACCAGAGATGACTAGGAACTGGGTGTAGGAGAGTCACCAGAGATGACTAGGAACTGGGCGTAGGTGAGTCACCAGAGATGACTAGGAACTGGGTGTAGGAAAGTCACCAGAGATGACTAGCAACTGGGTGTAGGAGTCACAAGAGATGACTAGAAACTGGGTGTAGGAGTCACCAGAAATGACTAGGAACTGGGTGTAGGAGTCACCAGAGATGACTAGGAAATGGGTGTAGGAGTCACAAGAGATGACTAGGAAATGGGTGTAGGAGTCACGAGAGATGACTAGGAACTGGGTGTAGGAGTCGCCAGAGACAACTAGGAACTGGGTGTAGGAGTCACCTGAGACAACTAGGAACTGGGTGTAGGAGTCACCAGAAATGACTAGGAACTGGGTGTAGGAGTCACCAGAGACAATTAGGAACTGGGTGTAGGAGTCACCAGAAATGACTAGGAACTGGGTGTAGGAGTCACCAGAAATGACTAGGAACTGGGTGTAGGAGTCACCAGAAATGACTAGGAACTGGGTGTAGGAGTCACCAGAGACAACTAGGAACTGGGTGTAGGAGTCACCAAAGACAACTAGGAACTGGGTGTAGGAGTCACCAGTGACAACTAGGAACTGGGTGTAGGAGTCACCAGAAATGACTAGGAACTGGGTGTAGGAGTCACCAGAAATGATTATGAACTGGGTGTAGGAGTCACCAGAGACAACTAGGAACTGGGTGTAGGAGTCACCAGAGACAACTAGGGACTGGGTGTAGGAGTCACCAGAGACAACTAGGAACTGGGTGTAGGAGTCACCAGAAATGACTATGAACTGGGTGTAGGAGTCACCAGAGACAACTAGGAACTGGGTGTAGGAGTCACCAGAGACAACTAGGAACTGGGTGTAGGAGTCACCAGAAATGACTAGGAACTGGGTGTAGGAGTCACCAGAAATGACTATGAACTGGGTGTAGGAGTCACCAGAGACAACTAGGAACTGGGTGTAGGAGTCACCAGAGACAACTAGGGACTAGGTGTAGGAGTCACCAGAGACAACTAGGAACTGGGTGTAGGAGTCACCAGAAATGACTATGAACTGGGTGTAGGAGTCACCAGAGACAACTAGGAACTGGGTGTAGGAGTCACCAGAGACAACTAGGGACTGGGTGTAGGAGTCACCAGAGACAACTAGGGACTGGGTGTAGGAGTCACCAGAAATGACTAGGAACTGGGTGTAGGAGTCACCTGAGACAACTAGGAACTGGGTGTAGGAGTCACCAGAGACAACTAGGGACTGGGTGTAGGAGTCACGTGAGACAACTAGGACAGGTGACTCTACTGCCACATCTCAGTAATTCTCTCCTCAGCCTCCTGTCCTGCACCCTCAACAACACTGAACTATAATAAAGTACACTATTTATTATACTAATTTATTATTTTATTTCAAGTATTAACGATATTCTTTATTTCAGGAGTTTAAATGAACATTTATTAACTTTTTTTACAATTTTATAATACATTTTTCACTGTTAAGCATTGTATTTGGGAGCCTGGAACGCAATAACCCTATAACGAACGAACGCTATAACGAACGAACGCTATAACGAACGAACGCTATGACGAACGAACGAACGCTATAACGAACGAACGCTATAACGAACGAGGTTCTAAAACCAATTACATTCGTTATACCTCACTGTACTAACGTTCTTCTAAGTTGGATACTCGACTGTTGAAAATTTGAAGCCGATTAGAGGAACCTGTCACCACCTGTCAAACAGAAACAAAATTTGGAATGGCCTATGAATCTTGGGAAGCCACTCATGTAAACAGTCCTACGACTTTTACTCAGGATACATTTCACAAATGTTGAAAATTTTAACAAAAATCTTTTTTTTTTTTTTGGTTTACTTTTTTATTTACATTCTTTTTAAACTTCTCTACACTCCAGTAAGAAAAAAATATTTTATTTTGATATTTTAAAACACGCAGTTGGATGTAATTGACAAACTGGTATCCACACAACCCCCAAATTAACACAAAAAATTTTTCCATAAATATACACCAGTATTTAGGGTTTGAAGCTGATCAGAAGAGGCATTCTCTAGTTATAAGATGGAAAAGAATTTGCTTAATAAAATTGGCAAATTGAAATTTACGCAGCACGAAGTAACAATCAGTATGTCAATCAGAAAAATTATTGACGAGTAACTGATCTGATTCAAACGATTCCAAATTTTTAAACTATATCAGCAAAATTTCAAATTTGTGCCTGTTCGAACTTCCTGCCTGGAGGGTGTTCCGGGGGCCAACACCCCCGCGGCCCCTCCATAACTAGGATCATGGGTTATCATTCGTCCATAACTAGATCATGGGTTATCATTCGTCCATAACTAGGATCATGGGTTATCATTCGTCCATAACTAGGATCATGGGTTATCATTCGTCCATAACTAGGATCATGGGTTATCATTCGTCCATAATTAGGATCATGGGTTATCATTCATCCATAACTAGTATCATGGGTTATCATTCGTCCATAACTAGGATCATGGGTTATCATTCGTCCATAACTAGGATCATGGGTTATCATTCGTCCATAACTAGGATCATGGTTTATCATTCGTCCATAACTAGGATCATGGGATATCATTCGTCCATAACTAGGATCATGGTTATCATTCGTCCATAACTAGGATCATGGGTTATCATTTGTCCATAACTAGGATCATGGGTTATCATTCGTCCATAACTAGGATCATGGGTTACCATTCGTCCATAACTAGAATCATGGGTTATCATTCGTCCATAACTAGAAACATGGGTTATCATTCGTCCGTATCTAAGATCATGGGTTATCATTCGTCCATAACTAGGATCATGGGTTATCATTCGTCCATAACTAGGATCATGGGTTATCATTCGTCCATAACTAGGATCATGGGTTATCATTCGTCCATAACTAGAATCATTGGTTATCATTCGTCCATAACTAGGATCATGGGTTATCATTCGTTCATAACTAGGATCATGGGTTATCATTCGTCAATAACTAGAATCATGGGTTATCATTTGTCCATAACTAGGATCATGGGTTGTCATTCGTCCATAACTAGGATCATTGGTTATCATTCGTCCATAACTAGGATTATGGGTTATCATTCGTGCATAACTAGGATCATGGGTTATCATTCGTCCATAACTAGAATCATTGGTTATCATTCGTCCATAACTAGGATCATGGGTTATCATTCGTCCATAACTAGGATCATTGGTTATCATTCGTCCATAACTAGGATCATGGGTTATCATTCGTCCATAACTAGGATCATGGGTTGTCATTCGTCCATAACTAGATCATGGGTTATCATTCGTCCATAACTAGGATTAGGGTTATCATTCGTGCATAACTAGGATCATGGGTTATCATTCGTCCATAACTAGAATCATTGGTTATCATTCGTCCATAACTAGGATCATGGGTTATCATTCGTCCATAACTAGGATCATTGGTTATCATTCGTCCATAACTAGGATCATGGGTTATCATTCGTCCATAACTAGGATCATGGGTTATCATTCGTCCATAACTAGGATCATGGGTTTTCATTCGTCCGTATCTAGGATCATGGGTTATCATTCGTCCATAACTAGGATCATGGGTTTTCATTCGTCCATAACTAGGATCATGGGTTATCATTCGTCCATAACTAGGATTATGGGTTATCATTCGTGCATAACTAGGATCATGGGTTATCATTCGTCCATAAATAGAATCATTGGTTATCATTCGTCCATAACTAGGATAATGGGTTATCATTCGTCCATAACTAGGATCATTGGTTATCATTCGTCCATAACTAGGATCATGGGTTATCATTCGTCCATAACTAGGATCATGGGTTATCATTCGTCCATAACTAGGATCATGGGTTTTCATTCGTCCGTATCTAGGATCATGGGTTATCATTCGTCCATAACTAGGATCATGGGTTTTCATTCGTCCATAACTAGGATCATGGGTTTTCATTCGTCCATAACTAGGATCATTGGTTATCATTCGTCCATAACTAGGATCATGGGTTTTCATTCGTCCATAACTAGGATCATTGGTTATCATTCGTCCATAACTAGGATCATGGGTTTTAATTCGTCCATAACTAGGATCATGGGTTATCATTCGTCCGTATCTAGGATCATGGGTTATCATTCGTCCGTATCTAGGATCATGGGTTATCATTCGTGCATAACTAGGATCATGGGTTATCATTCGTCCATAACTGGGCTCATGGGTTATCATCCTTCCAGAATGCGTCGTCAGTAATATTTTGAAGCCAGTCAGAAGAAGCATTCTTCAGATTCTGAATAAAATAATGAATATCAATATTTACTTAATAAAATTGGTATATTGGAATTGACAGTAGCCAACAGCAGTGTGAGTCTTGTACTCAGGAACCCACACAAGCAGTGTGAGTCTTGTACTCAGGAACCCACACAAGCAGTGTGAGTCTTGTACTCAGGAACCCACACAAGCAGTGTGAGTCTTGTACTCAGGAACCCACACAAGCAGTGTGAGTCTTGTACTCAGGAACCCACACAAGCAGTGTGAGTCTTGTACTCAGGAACCCACACAAAGCAGTGTGAGTCTTGTACTCAGGAACCCACACAAGCAGTGTGAGTCTTGTACTCAGGAACCCACACAAGCAGTGTGAGTCTTGTACTCAGGAGCCCACACAAGCAGTGTGAGTCTTGTACTCTGGAACCCACACTCCAGTGGTGAAAATTTGAAATCGATCAGATGAATCATTCTCCGGTTATGACACGGATTCTAAGAAGACATTTTATTTATTTTTACTGACTCAAGAAATCGTAATGACACGATTGCATCAACGAACTTGCCTACACTCAAACATAACTTACTAGGCACTATCCTGGCACTAAGATGCATCAGCCATTACATTCTGAAGCCATTCGGAAGAGTTAATAAAAAAAAACTACAAAACCCGATTTAAAGAAAATACAAATTTCACACTAAGACATAAAATTGTCAGATTTGTGCCTACGAATCTGAGTTTCACTCTTCACCATTATCCCGCTTTTTTTTTTTTTTTTTTTTTTGACATCTTATATGAACGTGGAGGTTCTACCTCTGGAAACGTTGGAAGTCATCCCAGCCATTCCAGAAGGATGGGAATGGTTTGGATAACTTTAATTACAAGGGAACGTGAACGTGCCAATTGTTCCATGAATTTAGTTCTCGTTACCGTACACACTTGTTGAAAAACTGAAGCATATTGGATCAGGAGTTCTCGAGTTACGAGCAAAATAAAATAAAAAAAAATTAAGGGAGAAAATAAAAAAAGATTCAGGCAACCTCTTTAAGAAGCCCCTTTGATGATACATTTAAAAATAAAAATAATAATAATAATAATAATAATAATATAATAATAATATAATAAATAATATTAAAAATAATAAAATTTTAATAATTTTATTATTTTAAAATTTT
>NC_069401.1:49492874-49499695 GCF_026875155.1 Cherax quadricarinatus | reverse complement strand
GTCACCAGAAATGCAGGAACTGGGTGTAGGAGTCCCCAGAAATTGACTATGAACTGGGTGTAGGAGTCACCAGAGACAACTAGGAACTGGGTGTAGGAGTCACCAGAGACAACTAGGGACTAGGTGTAGGAGTCACCAGAGACAACTAGGAACTGGGTGTAGGAGTCACCAGAAATGACTATGAACTGGGTGTAGGAGTCACCAGAGACAACTAGGAACTGGGTGTAGGAGTCACCAGAGACAACTAGGGACTGGGTGTAGGAGTCACCAGAGACAACTAGGGACTGGGTGTAGGAGTCACCAGAAATGAACTAGGAACTGGGTGTAGGAGTCACCTGAGACAACTAGGAACTGGGTGTAGGAGTCACCAGAGACAACTAGGGACTGGGTGTAGGAGTCACGTGAGGACAACTAGGACAGGTGACTCTACTGCCACATCTCAGTAATTCTCTCCTCAGCCTCCTGTCCTGCACCCTCAACAACACTGAACTATAATAAAAGTACACTATTTATTATACTAATTTATTATTTTATTTCAAGTATTAACGATATTCTTTATTTCAGGAGTTTAAATGAACATTTATTAACTTTTTTTACAATTTTATAATACATTTTTCACTGTTAAGCATTGTATTTGGGAGCCTGGAACGCAATAACCCTATAACGAAACGAACGCTATAACGAACGAACGCTATAACGAAACGAACGCTATGACGAACGAACGAACGCTATAACGAAACGAACGCTATAACGAACGAGGTTCTAAAACCAATTACATTCGTTATACCTCACTGTACTAACGTTCTTCTAAGTTGGATACTCGACTGTTGAAAATTTGAAGCCGATTAGAGAGAACCTGTCACCACCTGTCAAACAGAAACAAAATTTGGAATGGCCTATGAATCTTGGGAAGCCACTCATGTAAACAGTCCTACGACTTTTACTCAGGATACATTTCACAAATGTTGAAAATTTTTAACAAAATCTTTTTTTTTTTTTTTGGTTTACTTTTTTATTTACATTCTTTTTAAACTTCTCTACACTCCAGTAAGAAAAAAATATTTTATTTTGATATTTTAAAACACGCAGTTGGATGTAATTGACAAACTGGTATCCACACAACCCCCAAATTAACACAAAAAATTTTTCCATAAATATACACCAGTATTTAGGGTTTGAAGCTGATCAGAAGAGGCATTCTCTAGTTATAAGATGGAAAAGAATTTGCTTAATAAAATTGGCAAATTGAAATTTACGCAGCACGAAGTAACAATCAGTATGTCAATCAGAAAAATTATTGACGAGTAACTGATCTGATTCAAACGATTCCAAATTTTTAAACTATATCAGCAAAATTTCAAATTTGTGCCTGTTCGAACTTCCTGCCTGGAGGGTGTTCCGGGGGCCAACACCCCCGCGGCCCCTCCATAACTAGGATCATGGGTTATCATTCGTCCATAACTAGGATCATGGGTTATCATTCGTCCATAACTAGGATCATGGGTTATCATTCGTCCATAACTAGGATCATGGGTTATCATTCGTCCATAACTAGGATCATGGGTTATCATTCGTCCATAATTAGGATCATGGGTTATCATTCATCCATAACTAGTATCATGGGTTATCATTCGTCCATAACTAGGATCATGGGTTATCATTCGTCCATAACTAGGATCATGGGTTATCATTCGTCCATAACTAGGATCATGGTTTATCATTCGTCCATAACTAGGATCATGGGATATCATTCGTCCATAACTAGGATCATGGGTTATCATTCGTCCATAACTAGGATCATGGGTTATCATTTGTCCATAACTAGGATCATGGGTTATCATTCGTCCATAACTAGGATCATGGGTTACCATTCGTCCATAACTAGAATCATGGGTTATCATTCGTCCATAACTAGAAACATGGGTTATCATTCGTCCGTATCTAAGATCATGGGTTATCATTCGTCCATAACTAGGATCATGGGTTATCATTCGTCCATAACTAGGATCATGGGTTATCATTCGTCCATAACTAGGATCATGGGTTATCATTCGTCCATAACTAGAATCATTGGTTATCATTCGTCCATAACTAGGATCATGGGTTATCATTCGTTCATAACTAGGATCATGGGTTATCATTCGTCAATAACTAGAATCATGGGTTATCATTTGTCCATAACTAGGATCATGGGTTGTCATTCGTCCATAACTAGGATCATTGGTTATCATTCGTCCATAACTAGGATTATGGGTTATCATTCGTGCATAACTAGGATCATGGGTTATCATTCGTCCATAACTAGAATCATTGGTTATCATTCGTCCATAACTAGGATCATGGGTTATCATTCGTCCATAACTAGGATCATTGGTTTATCATTCGTCCATAACTAGGATCATGGGTTATCATTCGTCCATAACTAGGATCATGGGTTGTCATTCGTCCATAACTAGGATCATGGGTTATCATTCGTCCATAACTAGGATTATGGGTTATCATTCGTGCATAACTAGGATCATGGGTTATCATTCGTCCATAACTAGAATCATTGGTTATCATTCGTCCATAACTAGGATCATGGGTTATCATTCGTCCATAACTAGGATCATTGGTTATCATTCGTCCATAACTAGGATCATGGGTTATCATTCGTCCATAACTAGGATCATGGGTTATCATTCGTCCATAACTAGGATCATGGGTTTTCATTCGTCCGTATCTAGGATCATGGGTTATCATTCGTCCATAACTAGGATCATGGGTTTTCATTCGTCCATAACTAGGATCATGGGTTATCATTCGTCCATAACTAGGATTATGGGTTATCATTCGTGCATAACTAGGATCATGGGTTATCATTCGTCCATAAATAGAATCATTGGTTATCATTCGTCCATAACTAGGATAATGGGTTATCATTCGTCCATAACTAGGATCATTGGTTATCATTCGTCCATAACTAGGATCATGGGTTATCATTCGTCCATAACTAGGATCATGGGTTATCATTCGTCCATAACTAGGATCATGGGTTTTCATTCGTCCGTATCTAGGATCATGGGTTATCATTCGTCCATAACTAGGATCATGGGTTTTCATTCGTCCATAACTAGGATCATGGGTTTTCATTCGTCCATAACTAGGATCATTGGTTATCATTCGTCCATAACTAGGATCATGGGTTTTCATTCGTCCATAACTAGGATCATTGGTTATCATTCGTCCATAACTAGGATCATGGGTTTTAATTCGTCCATAACTAGGATCATGGGTTATCATTCGTCCGTATCTAGGATCATGGGTTATCATTCGTCCGTATCTAGGATCATGGGTTATCATTCGTGCATAACTAGGATCATGGGTTATCATTCGTCCATAACTGGGCTCATGGGTTATCATCCTTCCAGAATGCGTCGTCAGTAATATTTTGAAGCCAGTCAGAAGAAGCATTCTTCAGATTCTAAATAAAAAAATGAATATCAATATTTACTTAATAAAATTGGTATATTGGAATGACAGAGCCAACAGCATGGAGTCTTGTATCAGGAACCCAACAAGCGTGTGAGTCTTGTACTCGGGGAACCCACAAACGTGTGGGTTTTGTACCAGGAACCCACACAAGCAGGGGTCTTGTACTCGGGAAACCCAAAAAAGCAGTGTGAGTTTGTACTCAGGAACCCACAAAGCAGTGTAGTCTTGCCAGGAACCCCACACAAGAATGTGAGTCTTGTACTCAGGAACCCCACACAAGCAGTTGGTCTTGTACTAGGAACCCAACAAGCAGTGGGGGTCTTGACTCGGGAGCCACCAAGCGTGTGAGTCTTGTATCGGAACCCACACTCCATGGTAAAAATTTAAATCGATCGATGAATATTCCCCGGGTTATGACAGGGATTCAAAGAAGACATTTTTTTTATTTTTACTGACTCAAGAAATCGAAATGACACGATTGCTCAACGAACTTGCCTACACTAAAACATAACTTACTGGCACTATCCTGGCACTAAATGCATCAGCCATTACTTTTCGAACCCATTCGGAAGATTTAAATAAAAAAAAACTACAAAACCCGATTTAAAAAAATAAAATTTCCATAAGCATAAAATTGTCAGATTTGTGCCTACGAATCTGAGTTTCATCTTCCCCTTTTTTCCCTTTTTTTTTTTTTTTTTTTTTTTTGAATCTTATATGAACGTGAGGTTCTACCCCGGAAAAAGTTGGAAGTCATCCCCCCATTCCAGAAGGATGGGAAGGTTTTGGTAACTTTAATTACAAGGGAACGTGAACGTGCCAAATTTTTCCCCGAATTTTTGTTCTCGTTACCGAACACTTGTTGAAAAATGAAGCATATGGACAGGATTCTCATTACGAGCAAAAAAAAATAAAAAAAAATTTAAAGGGGAAAAAAAAAAAAGATTTAGGCAAAACCCCTTTTAAAAAGCCCCTTTGATGATACATAATAATAATAATAATAATAATTAAATAATAATAATAATAATAAAAATAATAATAATAATAATAATAAAATAATATTTTATAATTTTATTTTATTATTATTTAATTTAATAAAAATTATAACAATAAAAACAGTAACAATAACAAAGTAAAAAAAAAAATAAAAAAATAATTAAAAATAATAATAAAAATAATAGTAACATTTTGAGAGCCTAATTTCCCTGAAAGGGTTTACTTACGAATCATTCTGCTGCCAAAAATCTTTATTTGCTTTTACGTTTCATTTTTAAAGACTTAAGAAAAGTTTAATATACCGTTACAGTGAAAATCTTGGGGATTACCTTCAATTAAAATCGGGTTTTACCCCTTTCCCTTTAAAATCTATGAAATTACCCCCCCAACGAAAAATCTTTGGTATTACCCTACAATGAAAATCTATGGGATTACCTTTAAAATGAAAACTATAGACTACCTTACTATGGGGAAAACAAAAATTGCGTACAAAAAATTTTTCATTTTGACTTCCGTTCCCTTTATTGTCCTTGTAATTCCACTGGGGATCCCTGTGCTCTGTATGTCACAACTGCGCAACTTTTAAAGAAAGATTCATACGATTACAAAAGGGGGTGTTTAATCTGGGAATTTAAAAGAAACAAACGTGGAAACTGTTTGCATAGGTTCAAAATTTTCATTTGTCTGAAAGAGCAACATCGTTTTATAAATATAATATTATATATATATTATATTATATATATAATATATATATATTTATATTTATATATATATATATTATATATTTTATATATTAATTATAAAAAATATATTTTTATTTATATTATTTTTTATATATTTTTATATTATATATATATATATATATATATATTTTATATTATATATATTTAAAATTTTTAATATATATTATTTATTATTTATTATCACACTGGCCGATTCCCACCAAGGCAGGGTGGCCCGAAAAAGAAAAACTTTCACCATCATTCACTCCATCACTGTCTTGCCAGAAGGGTGCTTTACACTACAGTTTTTAAAACTGCAACATTAACACCCCTCCTTCAGAGTGCAGGCACTGTGCTTCCCATCTCCAGGATTCAAGTCCGGCCTGCCGGTTTCCCTGAATCCCTTCATAAATGTTACTTTGCTCACACTCCAACAGCACGTCAAGTATTAAAAACCATTTGTCTCAATTCACTCCTATCAAACACGCTCACGCATGCCTGCTGGAAGTCCAAGCCCCTCGCACACAAAACCTCCTTTACCCCGTCTCTCCAACCTTTCCTAGGCCGACCCCTACCCCGCCTTCCTTCCACTACAGACTGATACGCTCTTGAAGTCATTCTGTTTCGCTCCATTCTCTCTACATGTCCGAACCACCTCAACAACCCTTCCTCAGCCCTCTGGACAACAGTTTTGGTAATCCCGCACCTCCTCCTAACTTCAAAACTACGAATTCTCTGCATTATATTCACACCACACATGCCCTCAGACATGACATCTCCACTGCCTCCAGCCTTCTCCTCGCTGCAACATTCATCACTCATGCTTCACACCCATATAAGAGCGTTGGTAAAACTATACTCTCATACATTTCCCTCTTTGCCTCCAAGGACAAAGTTCTTTGTCTCCACAGACTCCTAAGTGCACCACTCACTCTTTCCCCTCATCAGTTCTATGATTCACCTCATCTTTCATAGACCCATCCGCTGATACGTTCACTCCCAAATATCTGAATACATTCACCTCCTCCATACTTTCTCCCTCCAATCTGATATTCAATCTTTCATCACCTAATCTTTTTGTTATCCTCATAACCTTACTCTTTCCTGTATTCACCTTTAATTTCTTCTTTTGCACACCCTACCAAATTCATCCACCAATCTCTGCAACTTCTCTTCAGAATCTCCCAAGAGCACAGTGTCATCAGCAAAGAGCAGCTGTGACAACTCCCACTTTGTGTGTGATTCTTTATCTTTTAACTCCACGCCTCTTGCCAAGACTCTCGCATTTACTTCTCTTACAACCCATCTATAAATATATTAAACAACCACGGTGACATCACACATCCTTGTCTAAGGCCTACTTTACTGGGAAAAAATTTCCCTCTTTCCTACATACTCTAACTTGAGCCTCACTATCCTCGTAAAAACTCTTCACTGCTTTCAGTAACCTACCTCCTACACCATACACTTGCAACATCTGCCACATTGCCCCCCTATCCACCCTGTCATACGCCTTTTCCAAATCCATAAATGCCACAAAGACCTCTTTAGCCTTATCTAAATACTTTCACTTATATGTTTCACTGTAAACAACCTGGTCCACACACCCCCTACCTTTCCTAAAGCCTC
>NC_069401.1:49460374-49490374 GCF_026875155.1 Cherax quadricarinatus | reverse complement strand
GAGGACTCCTGTTGTAAGCCCTGAACGATGTTGCCTCCTTTTCTTTTGTTTCACTTTGTTGTATGACTTCGTCTCACTGTTGCATGACTTGAAATTCTTGTTGCACGACCTTGCCCTCTTGTTGCATGGCTTCAACTTAGTGTTGCATGACTTGGAAATCTTCTTGCACGAACCAGTTCTCTTATTCCATGGTCTAGGTCGTTTTTTATTTAGGGGGGAAGAGGGGGTTGCAAGAACTTTTTTTTTTTTTTGCCCCTGCATGACTTGGACTTTTCGTAGCATGATCTCAAACCTTTGTGTCGTGATCTTGTAAGTCTTAGGTCCTTTGTTGCATAATGTGGGTGTCTGATGCAGGTGCAGGAAATATGTTTCATATCCGGACAGTTTGTTATGCATCTTGAAATTGTGTCACGTGATCTAACTCTCTTTTTTTAAACTTTCCTTTTTTGTTGTTTTTTTCTTCCTCGTTTTTTCCTTCTACAATTATACAATTTAACTTGATTTTGGACAAATGAAAGAGAGAGTAAGGTTTGTGCGGGACAGGTTAGGTCAGAGGTGTTATCACCATCTCTGAGTGAGGTGTCACCTCAGGGTTTAACATTTAAAATTTCCTCCTCTTGCCTCTTCTTCCTATGCCTCTGAAGATATGTGTGCAGGCACATGAAAGCATTCAGGTTTTATTTCGAGTTTTCACTAGAGTATTTTTTTCATATTTGCATTCACGTTATCTTGTGATTTCTTCCACACACACACACACACACACACACACACACACACACAACGTATAATATATATATATATATATAATATATATATATATATATATATATATATATAATATATATATATATATATATTATATATATATATATATATATATATATTGAAGAATTACACTTAATAGCAAGTGGGAGAAACTGTAGTTCCTTTGGCCATATATTAAAGTAATAGAATATTACCAATGGTTCTTTGAAAAATTGATCTCCATCATCAGGATTCATTTCTGGAACATGACGGAGCAATACATAATATACAAAATGCGACGTACAACATGCAATATGCAGTGTCCCGTGGCTCGGTTGGCAGTGCACTCACCTCCCGTACGGACGTGAAACGTTTGCCATGTTCCTTACATCTTCTATCCCTGTGCACCTAGCAGTACATAGGTACTTGGGTGTTAGCCGACTGTTGTGGGTCGCATCCTGGGGGACAAGACTGGAGGACCCCAATGGGATTAAGAGAGACAATCCCCTGTGACGCATTGACTTTATTGGATTGTCCTGTGTGGCTAACCCTCCGGGTTAAAATTCCGAACAAATCTTATGCAACATACAGCAATAAGTAACCACCCATGATATGGGTGACGTGCAGATTTACTGTGTGAAATTCGGTAGTTACTATTCGAAGAGAGTTATAATGAAAACAACATAACAAGTCATAAGAATTACTATAAAGTAACATGAAAACAAGGGAAATTTTAACTTTTAAGGAGACTCCCCAAGAACCTCTACCGTCAGTCACTACTCAGATCAACCAGGCTGTGATAGATATGTTGGTCAGCGGGCCACCAGAAGCAACAATCTGGTTAACCAAGCAAATACCAGATGAACCTGGTAGAAAAACTCTCGGAACTTATCAAAGGTATATCAAAGGTAGACATAAACAACAAAGAATAAGAGAAAACTAAAGTCGACAGAAAAATGGGATAAACC
This sequence comes from Cherax quadricarinatus, assembly GCF_026875155.1. NCBI lineage: Eukaryota > Metazoa > Arthropoda > Malacostraca > Decapoda > Parastacidae > Cherax > Cherax quadricarinatus. The sequence goes on along the minus strand of NC_069401.1, from coordinate 49,488,662 downwards.
AAAGTTACTTCTCATTAAATACATCTTAATTAGAGAATCACTTAAGTAGAGTCCAGGTTTATGTTTTCCGATATGTAAGATGTCTGGAATCCTTAAATCCAAAGTGCTTCAGCTATAATTTTAAAATTAACTGGAATCAATAAAGGACTGCAACATTCAGAATGTAATCTGCTTCCTTAGTGAGAAGGTTCAGCCAAGTGTTTGAACCTTCTTTGTGATGAACCTCTCTCTCCATGTTCATGAATTCCAGTCTTAAAATTTCGGAACATATCTCATACATAGCTGATGCTAATTAGAACAAGTGAACTAATACACTAAACTGGAGCACAAAAGGTTAGTTACAGAATTCTTAAACCTATAATTTGCTGTCATTAGCTAACTTGGGAGTAACTAACTTGCATTAACTTAGAAAAGTTTCCGAATATTCTAACTCGGATGACATTAAAAAAAGAAGTTTGATATAATAGACATCCTCAGGAACTTTAATTAGAGGAGGTTTGTGTAAGAACTTGTTATTCTGGAGAGATTTCAGTATTTTCTAAGATAATTGCCGGGACTGCTGTTCCCTATGAAAAATTCTGTAAGAATTTAACTTCACTGTAAAATACAGACCATGTTGGAAATTTTTATTATATTTTTTCTTAAAAAGAGTTGGTACAAAGTATAGAAATTGTAGAGTTAATCTTGTAAATTTGGGCTCACAGTAAACTGTATTACAGAACCCCTCAAGGAAGGTTCCTTGATGTTGGTGAGGGGCTCTTGATTTAGGGAATTGGATCTATGCTCCAGTTCCCCGAATTAAGCCTGAATGCCTTTCACATCCCCCCCCCCAGGCGCTGTATAATCCTTCGGGTTTAGCGCTTCCCCCTTGATTATAATAATGTATTACAGAAGGTATCATTAACATCTGCAACGTTAACATCAAGAAGTGAGAGTATATTATTTTCTTTATCCAGTGTAAATACAATATTCTTGCACCTGGAGTTTGAATAATTCTTAAACAAGTATCTATGGTCATGACTGTCAAAGAATACGAATGAATTATCCAAGTATCTCCTATATAGTGTTGGTTTAAACACTGGAGGACAATATTTAAGTCAGATCTTTATATAAAAACGTAGAAAAATGTTTGTAGAAATGTTTGGCAAGAAATTATAGATCTTTCCCACCTGCTCTACAGTATGCATACAAATTTGTGTACATGTGTGTGTCGCTGAATAGTGAGATTTGATGTCCATAGACTATACTTGCCTCTGAACCAGACCACCTTCCCTGCAGCACCGCCACCCATGTGTCTCTCCCCCTTTAACCCTTCTAACTCCCCCTTAGAACCCTCCATCCCTCCCTAGCACTACACACACACACACACACACACACACACACACATACACACATACACATTCCGACACCTTAGTAAGGAATCATTCAAGACACTGTACACCGTGTATGTCAGGCCCATACTGGAGTATGCAGCACCTGTTTGGAACCCGCACTTGATAAAGCACGTCAAGAAACTAGAGAAAGTACAAAGGTTTGCAACAAGGTTAGTTCCAGAGCTAAGGGGAATGTCCTATGAAGAAAGATTAAGGGAAATCGGCCTGACGACACTGGAGGACAGGAGGGTCAGGGGAGACATATAACGACATATAAAATACTGCGTGGAATAGACAAGGTGGACAAGACAGGATGTTCCAGGGAGGGGACACAGAAACAAGAGGCCACAATTGGAAGTTGAAGACACAAATGAGTCAGAGAGATAGTAGGAAGTATTTCTTCAGTCATAGAGTTGTAAGGCAGTGGAATAGCCTAGAAAATGACGTAGTGGAGGCAGGAACCATACACAGTTTTAAGACGAGGTTTGATAAAGCTCATGGAGCGGGGAGAGAGAGGGTCTAGTAGCGACCGGTGAAGAGGCGGGGCCAGGAGCTAGGACTCGACCCCTGCAACCACAAATAGGTGAGTACAAATAGGTGAGTACACACATACACACACACACACACGTACGCACACACACACATACACACACACACACATAACAATAGTAACAACTTAGGTAAACTGGGAGTTAACACAGAAGTCTTTCCCGTGGCCGGACAACGAAGGAAGAAAGCCCCACAAACCGGTCACAAGTATATTACAGGTACGTTACACATAGCAGTTATGTAGAGCTTCATACATTCATGACTTGATAAAGTTCTACACGGCGAAACGTTGTCATAATTCAATTCTATTCTGCGGCTTATGTCTTTTCCTCACCTTCGGAAACAGAAAAGCAAATTGACTAAGCAAGTACACTTACAGCGTGGGAGCAGTAGAAAGAGAGGTGAGAGTAACATAGTAAAATCTCTCCCCCCCCAAAAAAAAAATCCACAGCTTCAGTTTATCTGGAGATCTGGAGAGAGTTCCGGGGGTCAACGCCCCCGCGGCCCGGTCTGTGACCAGGCCTCCTTAGGTCAGTGTCCCAGGATGCGACCCACACCAGTCGACTAACACCCAGGTACCCATTTTACTGATGGGGAACATAGACAACAGGTGGAAGGAAACACGTCCAATGTTTCTACTCTGGCTGGGAATCGAACCCAGGCCCTCACCGTGTGAAGCGAGAGCGTTAACCACCAGGCCACCAGAGCCACAGTACAAGGTATGATTTTCTCCGGATCGGGTCAGTCAGTTCAACTTGATGGAGTGGGCCTCAAGGCTTAAGCATCGCGATATTCCCCGGGATGCGCTAGACTAGTGAGGGTAAAACAGTGCTTGAGGAAACACGAAAGGTAGAGAGTACACATTCGAAGGGAAGGGTAGCTGAGATTCCTTGGATCAAGAGATCGTCAACTTTAAGACGTCCTCCCTAGATGGGCCGAGAGCTGGAGCTCAAAACACGCAGACTTAACTAGCTAATTACAACTTGTTAATTATAAGCAGCACCCAGAGAAAGAAAGAAAGGGAAAGAGGGAGAGAAAGCGAGGGAGAATTGAGAGTACAAGGAAGAAGGAAGAAATAGTTACATAACTTTGTAAGAGATGTGAGAGACCTAAGAAATAGGAGGAAAAAAGAACAGTGAGTGGGAGAGGAATGTAGGGGAGAAAGAGAGAGAGAGAGAGAGAGAGATGTAAGGGGAGGAAGAATGTTAAGTAAGCAAGAGATAAAAGAGAGACCAGGAGAGGAGGGGTGCTGGAGGAGGATGAGACGGAGGAAAAGAAGAGAGAGGGAAGGTCTGAAGGGGAGGAAGGGGAGGAGGGAGGGGGAGGGAGGGGGGGGGAGGGGGAGGGAGAGGGAAGGGTGCTGGTCTGAATGGACTGGGTCTCGTCTCGCCTATTTGTGGTAGCATGCAAATGACCGCACCGTCAGCAAGGGTTGGCTACAACAAACATTAGGTCTTAGTGATAATAATAAAAAGAAAGGAGCGAAGGCTATGGGAAGGCGAAGGTGAACTGAGAGAGGAAGGAGGGAGAGAGAGAGAGAGAGAGAGAGAGAGAGAGAGAGAGAGACAGACAGACAGACAGACAGACAGACAAAGAGACAGAGAGAGAGAGACAGAGACAGAGAGAGACAGAGACAAAGAGAGACAGAGAGAGACAGACAGAGTGAGAAGTGGCATCTTGTACAAGGCTAAATAGAGGATACGAAACTTCGGTGTCTTGCATCCTACTTCTCTTATTTTCTCTTCCTTAAACACTTCTTCCTACTCTTTGAGAACACCTTCCCTCTCTTTCCCTCCTTCCATACTCCCTTTCTCCTCCCCATACCCTTCCAATTCCCTCTCCTTAAACACCCCACTCTTCGTCCTCTCCTTAAACACCCCACTCCTCGTTCCCTCCTTAAACACCCCCTCCCTCCTCCTCCTCCTCCTCCTCCTCCTCTTTAAACCCCTTTTCTCCTTCTTCCTTTCCTTCCTTAAATAATCCACACTCTCTTTTCCCCACTTAAGAAATCTCCAAAAGTTAGGTTATGAATTCAACCATAAATTTCACAAGCTAAGAGTTGTTAGCTCTCCTCAAGTCATTATAAAACCTGATTTTGGTATAACCTTTCTTGATACAGTTAACTTACTTATGTGTACCTTATTTAATATTAAGAAACACGCAATAAGATTACCGTAAACAGGTGATATCACAATACGCAAAACAACTACTGTGCAAAAAAAAAGTGAAGCTCCAAGCACTTTCGTGATTTCCCACATTATCAAGGACCTGTATAAATAATGGAAGAGCAGAAGGCTTATAAGGCTGAGACGTCACCTCACTATTTTTTCACAGTGGATGTTTTGCATTAAGAAACGTGTGTAATTAAATTTTATTTAGGTGTTACGTATACATTTTAAAAATGGCCTTGAGGCTACACAGGTGTTATGGAAGAAGACCTATATTAATATATTATGTAATTTTAACTTAACAAAACCCATTAATGTCAAACAATATGCCTTATTTCCACTGGGCTAAGAGGGTGTAGTTGGAGCCAACTGTGGGCCAGAGCTGCTTCATTTGGTGAGTTGAATTATAAAACTCTGTTCCAAGAGGTAGTCAGCCATAAGCAGTTTTACTCTGGTTGTCACCATCACATGGTGACAACCAGAGTGAAACTGCTTGTGGCTGCCCGTCTTGTAGGAAAATAGCTGCCCTCTGGCTGTCTGTAAAGTTGTAAAAGACGGGAGATCTTGAGAACAGTGTTGGTATATTAGTAAAACCAGCTGTATCTCTGATGTTTAAGGCTCTGATATATAAGGCTATAAAATTCAGAGATGTTAAGTTTAAGGCTCTGATATTTAATTCTCTGATGTGCAAGATTTTGGTTCTTATGGTTCTGATGTTTAGAGCTGCTCTGACAGTTAAGGTCTTGAGTTCACTGCTCTGATTTTCAGGGCGTTTAAGTTTAAGGTCCTCATGTTTAAAGCTCTAACGTTTAAGGCTCTAAGAAATAAGCTTCTGTTGAAACAACACGTTGAATCAAGCATGATCAATGGTGCGGCGAGCACCAACAACCTGATCCATCAGAACAGCAATCAGGAGGCCTGGACTGGGACCGGGCCGCAGGGGGCTGTGACCTCCGGAAGTGACTACAGGTAACCTACCTTGTCCTGGAGAGAATGGAATCAGAACAGATCATGCAAGGGCATGTTGCGTGTTACTGTCGAGAAAATTCAGGATGCCATTTAGTAGTGTGTGTGTTGGCTAACATGTTTGTCAGATGCGCCTGTTGATTTTCATAGTCGAATCGTTTATTAAGAGGACATCAAGATTACCACTGAGGGCAAGAGTCACTCTTGATTTGGTTATTGGCATGTACACCTCTCTCTCTCTCTCTTCTCTCTCTCTCTCTCTCTCTCTCTCTCTCTCTCTCTCTCTCTCTCTCTCTTTCTCTAACACACAGACACACCTCCAACTCCTCCCCTCCACACATCTCCCGTTCACTCCATCCCCCTAGGCGACCAACGCTTTAATTACCTTCTCCGCCTCCTCCTGCTTTTCATTATCCTCCTACTTCCTTTCCTCCTGCACCTCCTCTATTATCCTCCAATTTCCTTTCCTCTTCCTCCATAATCCTCTCTCCTCCTCCATAATTCTCTTTCCTCCTCCTCCTCCTCCTCTTCTACCACCTCTTCCTCCCCCTTCCTCGGTCCTGCTGCCATCTGTGGTGATGTTGCAAAAGAGATGACAATGGTTGCAGTGTTCATCACTTACCCCAGGGCGCCAGACATAGCTAATCCCTCCCTCTTCACAGCTCCTAAGGACGTGAGTCGCATGCCCTGGCGGTTACGAAGGGAGGGCTGGGGAGGGCACGCTTGGGCTAGGTAGGGTACTGGAGAGCTAGGAAGGTACTGGGGGCTGGGAAGGGCACTGGAGGGCTGGGGGGACTGGAGGGCTAAGTAGAGCTCTGGAGGGCTGGGGAGGGCACTGGAGGGCTAGGTAGGGTACTGAAGGGCTGGGGAGAGTACTGGAGGGCTGAAAAGAGCATAGGAGGGCTGGGAAAGGCCCTGAAGGGCTGGGGACGGCACTGTAAAACTGGGGAGGACACTGGAGGGCTGAGGAAGGCAGAGGAGAAATGGGAAGACTACTAGAGGGCTGAGGAGGGCACTAGAGAACTGGAAGAGCACTGGAGGGCTGGGGAGAAAACTGGAGGGCTGGAGAAGGCACTAGAGGACTGAAGAGGGCAGTAGAGAACTGGAGAAATCACTGGAGGGTTGGGGAGAGCCCTGAAGTACTGGAAAGGGCAATGGAGGACGAGGAAGGGCACTGGGGGGGCTAAGGAGGGAAATGAAGGGCTAGGGAGGGCAATGGAGGACTGGGGGGGACATTGGAAGACTGATGAGGGCACTGAAAGGCTGGGGAGGGCTGGGAGGACACTTGAGGACTGGGGAGGGCACTGGTGGACTGGGGAGGGTACTGGAGGACTGGGAAGGGCACTGGAGGACTGGAGAGGGCACTAGAGGGCTGGAGAGGATAGTGGAGGGCTGAGGAGGGCACTGGAGGGCTAGGGAGAGCACTGGAGGATTGGGAGGGCACGGAGGGGCTGGGAAGGCACTGGAGGGTTAAAGGAGTACTGGAGGGCTGGGGAAGGCACTGGGGGGTTGAAGGGGTACTGGAGGACTGGGAAGGGCACTGGAGAACTGGAGAGGGCACTAGAGGACTGGGGAGGGCACTGGAGAACTGGGAAGGGCACTGGAGGACTGGAGAGGGCAGTAGAGGACTGGGGAGGGCACTGGAGGACTGTGAAGGGCATTGGAGGACTGGGAAGGGCACTGGAGAATTGGAGAGGGCACTAGAGGACTGGAGAAGGCAGTGGAGGGCTGGAGAGGGTAGTGAAGGGCTGAGGAGGGCACCGGAGAACTGGGGAGGGCACTGGAGGACTGGAGAGGGCACCAGAGGGCTGGAGAGGATAGTGGAGGGCTGAGGAGGGCACTGGAGGGCTAGGGAGAGCACTGGAGGACTGGGAGGGCACGGAAGGGCTGGGAAGGCACTGGAGGGTTGAAGGGGTACTGGAGGGCTGGGGAAGGCACTGGAGAGCTGGGGAGGACACTGGAGGATTAGGAAGGGTACTGGAGAAATGTGGAGGGTACTGGAGGACTGAGGAGGGTACTGGAGAACTTGGGAGGGTACTGGAGGGCTGGGAAACGCACTGGAGTGCTGGGGATGGCACTGGAGGGGCTAGGGAGGACATAGGAGGGCTGAGGTGGGCACGCGAAGGCTGGGGAGGGCACGGGAGCGCTGGGAAGGGCACGGGAGGGTTGGTGAGGGCACGGGTGGGCTGGGGAGGGCACGGGAGGGTTAGTTTGGGCACGGGTGGGCTGGGGAGGGCACGAGAGGGTTGGTTAGGGCACGGGTGGGCTGGGGAGGGCACAGATGGACAGGAGAGGAAGGGGGAGCTGCAAGTACCTCAACAACCAGTGCTTATTGCAGCCTCGGTCAGACACACTAAGGTGATTATTCGCTGTGTGTATGTGTGTGGTGTGTGTGTGTGTGTGTGTGTGTGTGTGTGTGTGTGTGTAAGAAATATTCCAGTCTTCTGGAAATCATCAATCTTCTTGAAACTTCCTCATTCAATTCATTCCACATTATCTTCCACCTGAGATCATCTATATTCTATCACAGCTGTGTTCCACATGTGTCTATAGTGTTCAGTGGTGTTCCCTTGTTCCCTGGTCCTGGCAGATCAAATAGTTTATCCTTATCTGAGCTATCAGTTCCACTTATAAACGTGGACGTCGCAATCATCTCCTGATGGTGTCCAGAGGCTGTGGAGGGAAATGGCATGATATTATGTGGCGGTGGGGAAAGGATGGGGATGTGGGAGTGATGTTTGAAAGTTCGGGTCTGGGTACTGTGTGAAGATGGTTACAGAAAGTGGTATTAGAGTGGGGTGGTTGGGGGTGGGGTAGGTTTGATTGGTGGTGTGAGGGAGAGGTGTGGGAGGTGCTTTGAGAGTATTGATGGGGAGAGTGAAGGAAGGGGAACTGGTGGGGAGGACTGAGGGAAGAAATCTTTCAGTAAACTGACTCTTGTTCCTTCACTGTTGCTCTTGTAAAATGTTCTCTTAGACCCTCTTGTTGTATGCTCCCTCACTCCCCCACTGTCTCGCCTCCCTCCTTTACCTCCCTCCATCCCTCGCCCTCCTATCCCCTCCCACACTTCTGACTCTCCAACGGTACTGCCTAGCTCAACTATCCTCTATCATCACTACCTTCTATCACCACCCTTCAGCATTACCCTAGAACACTATATCAAAACACTATTCTTGAACACAACCATAGAACACTACCCTTCACCACCACCCTCCAACACTACCCTCCAACACTACCTTACAACACTACCCTCCAACGCCACCCTCCAACACTACCCTCCAACACTACCTTACAACACTACCCTCCAACGCCACCCTCCAACACTATCTTACAACACTACCTTACAATACTCCTCTCCAACACTACACTCCAACACTACACTCCAACACTACACTCCAACACTCACCATCTGAGAAGTTAAGATGCAATCAGTCTTGAACGCCGTCTGCAATAAGAAATAAACTTTATTACTCCTTATTTTTTTGCAAATACTGGTTGTACTACTGTTATTATTTATCTGTTATATCTTGGTATTATTATTATTATTATTATTATTATTATTATTATTATTATTATTATTATTTATATTATTATTAATATTTGTGGGGAAGCACTAAACCTGTAGGAATCAAACAGCGACTAGTCAATAGGAATCAAGTAGGTTCGATCCAGTGAGGGTAAGAATAACTCTAAAAGCTTGGATCAAGAGACTTTTACCAGCATCAAGGCGCCCTCTTTAACCGGTCGCATCTTGAAAACCTTATCATTTGAAATTAATAGACAAGGAAGGTCATATATCACCAAACATGAAATACGTCTTAGAAGCCACATCTTATTTAAAATTTCCAGCTTTGAAGAGAAATTTTACCTCCTAAGAATTTTTTAATATATATATATATATATATATATATATATATATATATATATATATATATATATATATATATATTATATATATATATATATATATATATTATATATATATATATATATGGTGAGCGAAAATCACACATGACACTCTAACCCACGGAACCATTGCGTGGTCCCGTAGGTTAGAGCGAAATGTGTGATTTTTCGCTCACCATGAGGCGGGTCAAAACGACATGGATTCGAATCCACGCCTCGTCGCAGTGTTGTTATTAAATAATACAGGGTCTACAAAAACACTCCCTGATTTCAAATAGGTATAACATGTAACTTAATTGTAATAATCTTTCATAGTTAGTAGCTTCAGATGCAAGATTTCATTCAGTTTCATGTGGTATAGGGTAGCATTAAAGGCACTCAATGTGCGCCCCTCTGGTTGCTCGGCAAACATCGATGTGACAGTCCAGTTCGGTCCAGACACTCTGCAGCATATCTGGTGTTATCATGCGAACTGCTTCAGTGATCGAAATTTTCAGCTCCTCCAGTGTTGCGGGTTAGTGGTGGTACGTAAACTGTGTTCTTCACAGTTAGGTCCGGTGACCTCTGCAAGTGGCCTGCGAGGTCACCGGACCTAACTGTTTGTGACTTCTTTCTTTGGGGGTACGTGAAGAGCACAGTTTACATGAAAGATTATTACTGTGAAGATTATTACAATAAAGTTACATGTTATACCTGTTTGAAATCAGGGAGTGCTTTTGTGAACTGTATATATTTGTACTGACTTATTTGTGGTTGCAGGGATCGATTCATAGCTCCTGGCCCCTCCTCTTCACTGATCGCTACTAAGTCACTCTTTCCCTGCTCCATGAACTTTATCAAACCTCGTCTTAATTAAAATTATGTATGGTTCCTTCCTCCATTACGCCACTTACCAAACTATTCCACTTCCTAACAATTCTATGACTAAAGAAACACTTCCTAACATCCCTTTGACTCATCTGAGTCTTCAACTTCCAGTTGTGACCCTTTGATGCTGTGTCCATCTCTGGAACATCCTGTCTCTGTCTACCTTGTCGATTCCTCTCAGTATTTTATGTCGTTATCATGTCCACCCTCTGTTTCCCGTCCTCCAGTGTCGCCAGGTCGATTGGATATCCTTAACTTCTCGTAGAGCATGCCTCTTAGCTCCTGGGCTAGTTTCGTTGAAAACCTTATATTTTCTCCAATTTCTTGTCGTGCTTGACCAGGTGTGAGTTCCAAACATTTGTTGCATTCTCCAGTATGAGCCTGACATACACTGTGTACAGAGACCTGAACGATTCCTTACTGAGGTGCCGGAACGCTATTCTTAGATTTGCTAGTCGCCTATGTGCTGCAGCAGTTATTTGGTTAGTGTGAGCCTCAGGAGATGTGCTCGATATTATGCTCACCCCAAAATCCTTTTTCTTGAGTGAGGTTTGTAGTCTTTGGCACCCCTAAACTGTACTTTGTCTGCGGTTTTCTTTGCCCTTCCCCGATCTTCATGATTTTGCATTTGGTGGGGTTAAACTCTAGGAACCAGTTGCTGAACCAGGCTACAGCCTGTCTAGTTCTCCTTGTAATCCTGCCTTATCCTTATCGATTGAATTCTCCTCATTAGCTTCACATAATCTGCAAACAGGGACACTCCTGAGTCTATCCCTTCCGTCATATCATTTACGTAGACCAAATACAGCACCGGTCGTAGGACCAACCCTTGTGGAACCTTGCACGTCACAGGCGCACAGTCTGACACCTCGTTGCATCCCATGACTCACTGTTGCCTTTCCGTCAGGTATTTTCTGATCCATTGTAGTGCCTTCCCTGTTATATTTGCCTGGTCCTCCAACTTTTGCACTGATCTCTTGTGTGGAACTGAATCAAAAGCCTTCTTACAGTTCAAGAAGATGCATTGTAACCCCCCCCCTCTCTCTCTCCCTCTCTTGCTTTACTGCCATCACCTTGTCATAGAACTCCAGTAGGTTTGCGACACAAGATTTCCCTTCCCTGAAACTGTGCTGGTTGTCGTGAAAAAGCTCATTCCTTTCTAGGTGCTCCACCACTCTTCTCATAATCTTTTCCATGACTTTGCATATTATACATGTAAGCGACACTGGTCTCTAATTTAGTGCTGTGTTTTTGTCTCCTTTCTAAAAAACTGGGACAACATTTGCTGTCTTCCACACCTCAGGTAGTCGCCCTGTTTCTATAGATATGTTGAAGATGTTGTTAGTGGTAGCAGTAGTAGTCGTGTGTGTGTGTGTGCGTGTGTGTGTGTGTGTGTGTGTGTGTGTGTGTGTGTGTGTGTGTGTGTGTGTGTGTGTGTGTGTGTGTGTGTGTGTGTGTGTGTGTGTAAGGTTATATTTCTCTTGCATTATGGTGTGTATACTATATGGGGTACCCGTGCTTATAAATATGCGTTATGATGTCACACACCACTGACCGAGGGACATAGGAAGGCTTTTAGAGCCTGTATTGATTATAAAATGCAATGATATGGAATAACTTGATTCTGAGACATAATTAAGAGGTTTTCTCTCCTCCTTCAGTGTGTACTCACCTATACGTGGTTGCAATGGTCGATTCACTCTTCCTGGCCCCGCCAGGAGGTGTGTGTGTGTGTGTGTGTGTGTGTGTGTGTGTGTGTGTGTGTGTGTGTGTGTGTGTGTGTGTGTGTGTGTCTGTGAGTGTGAGTGTGTGTGAATGTGAAGGAGAGAGAGAGGGTGGAAGAGATAAGGTGGCAGACAGGCAACCAGATTACGTTGTATATAAAGGAAAAAACGTAAATGATCATATAAACAGACGTACACGGGAAGGACAGATGAGATGACCTTACACTCGTATAATATAGACTCTTACTGCAGCCACGTCCAGCTAGTTAATTTTACACTACTTAATAAAAACACCTACAGCACTACTGAGAAGAGAATCAAGGTAAGGAGTGAGACAGAGACCAGCAGATGGACGCGGTGAATGGCGTAGAATGTACGGTCAAATTAGCAACCCCGAGATATGTGAGTAAGGACATGAGACCCACTCTCCCTTCACGCGATTATTTGCACGGGTTACGGTGTCAATTCAGGTGGGGAGGTTGTCGCCCCAGAGGAAGCGGGGGTGATGGGATGGGTGGGGCTGGCTTGCTGGCTGGCTGGCTGGCTGGCTGGCTGGCTGACTGGCTGACTGGCTGACTGGCTGGCTGACTGGCTGACTGGCTGGCTGGCTGGCTGGCTGGCTGGCTGGCTGGCTGGCTGGCTGGCTGGCTGGCTGGCTGGCTGGCTGGCTGGCTGGCTGGCTGGCTGGCTGGCTAGCTGGTCTTGCCCCGGCAGGAGTACGCTGCTAATTCTGATCTAATGGTGACTGCTGTGAGTAGCCATTCTGCGTCCAACTGGTGTCGAATTGGCTGTTCGATTTCTCTGCGTTCCTCCCATCTCTCTCAATTCTTCTAAGTCTCTATGATAGCCTCTCTCTCCTCTGTCGATTCGTTCGATTTCTCTTCTCTCCTCCCTCTCTCTCTCTCTCTCTCTCTCTCTCTCTCTCCTCTTCTCTCTCTCTCTCTCTCTCTCTCACTCTCTCTCTACTCTATCTATCTATATCTCTCTCACCACTTCCTCTCTCTCGAACTACCTATTTATCTATCTCTTCCATTCTCTCTATCTCTCTCTCTTTCCTTTCCTCTCTCTTTTCCCTTTCTCTTCTCCCTTCTCTCTCTCTCTCCCCTTCTCTCTCTCCCCTTCTCTCTCTCTCTCTCTCTCTCACTCTCTCCTTCCTCCCCCACCTCTTCTTCCACTTAAAAATAAAAATTAGCACCTGCACTCAGACAGCGGTAGTTGGGTGGGCGGTTACGTGAGAAAGCGAGCTAGAGGGTGGATGGTGTGGGCGTGGGTATATGGAGGGGGGGTAAGGTGATTGTGGGTAAGTGGAGCGTAGGTAGAGTGATTGTGGGTGGCTGAAGTGTGTCTAGGGAGATTGTGGGTGGGTGGGGTGACTGTGGGTGGCTGGAAGGTGGATAGGGCGAGGGTAAGTGGTGGGGGTGGGCGTGGGTGATTAGTGGGGTGGGCGTGTTGAGTGGTCACAGTAAGGTTTCCCGGGGGCGTTACAAGGACACAGAGTGTGTCTACGTGTGCTGATGTGTTGATTGATGATGACGGGTGACTTGTGGCTGCCACCCAGTGAATTCCTCAGTGATGACAGTCAACTAAGTGATGTATATGATTGATGACTGTATAACTACTGACTGGGGGTAGGGAGGGTTGAGGTGATGGGTGCTGGGTTGTTGTGGTGGTGGTGTTGGTGTTCCTCCTGCTAGTACTGCTGCTGCTACTGATGGTGCTATTGCTGCTGCTAGTGCTGCTGGTACCAGTGCTGCTGTTGCTGCTGCTGCTGCTGCTCTGTTGCTTCGGTTGCTACTCCTGTGTCACTAGTGCTGCTGCTGGTGTTAATAGTACTGGTGTTGCTACTAGTGTTCCTGGTGTTGCTGCTGCTGCTGGTGTTACTGGTGCTGATGCTACTGGTGTTACCGGTACTGCTGCTAGTGTTACTGGTGCTAGTGCTGTTGGTACTGTGCAGGTGTTGCTGGTGTTACCGGTGCTGCTCTGCTGCTGCTGGTGTTATCCATGCTGGTGCTGCTGTTGCTGGTGCTACCGGTTCTGCTGCTGCTGCTTCTGTTGCTACTGGTGTTACTGGTGCTGCTGCTGCTGGTGTTAATGGTACAGGTGTTGTTCCTAGTGTTACTGGTGCTGATGCTGCTGGTGTTACCGGTGCTGCTGCTACTGGTGTTAATGGTACTGGTGCTGCTACTAGTGTTACTGGCGCTGATGCTGCTGGTGTTATCGGTGCTGCTGCTAGTGTTACTGGTGCTAGTGCTGTTTGTGTTACTGTGCAGGTGTTGCCGGTGTTGTTGTTGCTGCTGCTGCTCTTCTGCTGCTGCTGCTAGTGTTACTGGTGCTAGTGCTGTTTGTGTTACTGTGCAGGTGTTGCCGATGTTGTTGCTGCTGCTGTTGCTGCTGCTACTGCTCTTCTGCTGCTGCTCTGCTGCTGCTGCTGCTGCTGCTGCTGCTGCTTCTGCTGCTACTCCGGTGTTACTGGTGCTGCTGTTGTTACTGGTGCTGGTGTACTGGTATTCATGCTGCTGCTGACGTTACTGGTGCTGCTGCTGCTGCACTCACTGCCGCGGCCACCGCCGCTGATAATGTTACTGCTGCTGTTACCCCTGCTGCTAATGCTACTGCCGCTGTTAGTACTGCTGCTGCTACATAACTGCAGGTCACGCTCGATGGTTCGCCCACTCTCGTATCAACACGATGTAACTTCCTCACTGTGGCACGCACTCTCTCATTCTCTCTTCTCTCTGGGATAAACGAAGAACATTGGGAGATATGACCATGACAGAGAAAATCGTCCGTGGTGTAAATGATGCCGAAAAGTACAGGTGCGTTACAGAAACTCGTTCTGCTGGATGGTGTTTTTGCTACTGAGGAAAATTGTGCCTATGCTGCTGAGGACAATTGTGTTGTAGAGGCCTGAGCGAAGCTCAGACCTCTACAACACAATTGTCCTCAAACATTTGTTAAGTTATACCATGAATTAAGATCCCAGACTTCACCTTACGAAAACAGATAAAGCTAATGCGATAGTAATTATGGACAAGGTAGATTATAGTGGAAAAATATTCATGTTGTTAGAAGATAGGGAATTTACGTGGCCATTAATGCTGCCTCCAAACAACCACGAATATTTACCTGTAAGTTTGCCCTCAGTAATTATCATGTCCTCGCCCAGACGGAACTCTATAAGAGCTAGCTCTTCACCTGTGTCTTTCTTTCACTAACCCAGCGTCATACAGGGAATCAAAGGTTTCTAGATCAGTACAGGAAATTAGCCACACCTGAAAATCAGTGAACAAATGGTAAAGCCCGAGATCAACCTAGCTGAATAGTGAACATCCGAGCACACAGACGCACATACATACAGGGATGTTAGAAAGTATTTCTTCAGCCATAGAGTTATCAGGAAGTAGAACAGTCCGCAGAGTGATGTAGTGCAGGCAGGATCTATACATAGGTTTAGAAAGAGTTATGATAAAGCTCCTGGAGCAGGGAGAGAGTGGACCTGGTAGCGACCAGTGGAGAGACGGGGCTAGGAGCTATGATCGACCCCTACAACCACAGTTAGGTGAGTGCAATTAGATGACTACGCACACACACACACACACACACACACACACACACACACACACACACACACACACACACACACTCTTTCTCTCTCTCTCTCTCTCTCTCTCTCTCCATCTTTCTCCCTCCTATCCTTCTCTCTTCCTATCTTTCTCCCCATCTCGTTCTCTCTATCTCTCACCCCCTCCATCTACCTACCCACCAATCTACCTCCCTCTCTCTTCCTCTCCGCCCTCCATTCACCTTTCATTCTCTCTCCCTCCCTCTCTCTCTCTCCTACCCCTGCCCCCTGGCTTCCCCCCTCACTTCCCTCTCATCCCTAGCCTTCTCTCTATCATTCTCTCTCCCTCTCTTCTTGCTCTCTCTCCCCCCTTTCCATCTTTCCTCCCATCTCTCTCATTCTCTCTATCTCTCTCCCCTCCCTCTATCTTCCTACCAATCCATCTCCCTCTTCCTCTCCACCCTCCATCCATCTTCCTTTCTCCTCCTCCCCCCTGGCTTCTCCCTCTTTCCTCTCATCCCCAGCCTCTTCCCCCCCCCCCCACTCTGAAAATACATAATCTTGTTTCTGGGGTAAAATACATCAGCTCCTTTCTGTGGTAAAAAAAAAGGGTAACCCATGAGGGCGGAGACCCAGGGGTCTGGTGGACCAACCCGGGAGAGAAGAACGTTGGAGTGAAGATTGGGAGGTAGAGCTCAAAAAACTGGAGGAAGAGTGAGGAAGGAAGCTAGCAGATCTTGACAAGAAAATGGAGGAGAGGATAGCTGAGGAAAGCAGGAAGTGGGGACTACACGTCTTAGCAGCAGAAAATAAGATAAAGTGCTTAGATGAGGAACTAAAAAACCTGAAACAGATTAGAGACAAATGACAGAACAGACATGACATCAGGAACTCCTATACCAGTCACAGACAAGTGGACTGTAGAGATCCAGGAAAAGATGTGCACACTAAGATCAACTGAGAGACCTGTAGACAATGAAGGAGCTATGACAGATGCAGAGACTCCAACAGACAACTGCAGTGGCAAGGAACAGGTGAGCAGGAAAGACAGTCCACTGAGCATAGGGGCTGCAGCAAGGGCAGGGATTGAAGGCAGGAACGTTTCGATGGAAGGAACTAAAACACCTCAGAGGATACAAAGGGAGACACAGTGGGAGGAGGAGAGGGAGAGGTCTGTGTTTGTCTATGGGCTCCGAGAAGTTGAAGGGGAAACCCTACGATGAAAGAAACCAGGGGGAGAAGAAAGCAATAGAAGGTATCATGAAAGCAATAGGTGAGGGAGACATTACTCAGGTGACAAATTTTCGGAGAATTGGGTGGTTTGCGAGTGGAAGGAAACGGCCTGTCAAAGAAATTTTCAATGCAGAATCAGCTCGAACCAGGATCCTGCAGGAGAAAGCACGACTGAGGGACAATCCAGAGTACTGGAGAGTGTACCTCGATCGCAACAGAACATAAGAAGAAAGGACAATACTGAGAGAGAGGGTACACAGATGATAGGAGGAATGAGATGCATTGATGAAGATGAGCAGAACCCAGACTCAGTTGGAAGGGCAAACAAACCTTACAGAAACACCCACAGAAGGATTCCAACCATGACAACCCCAAAGCAACTGAACAATCTAAACCAAAACCCACACACTCTTCCCTCTGCCCCCACCCACCACATCACAAACCCCACCCCTACAGCAGCCCCCTATGGGCACTCTGCCCCCACCCCCATCACAAACACCACCCACACTGCGACAACCCCAATGCAACTGAACAATCTAAGCCAAAACCCACCCACTGTTCCCTCTCCCCCACCACCACAGCACAAACCCCACCCCTACAGCAGTTCCCCATGGGCACTCTGCCCTCACCCCCCATCACAAACCCCACCCACACCACAAACCCCCATAGGCCACCTCTGGGGCTCCCACTCCCCCAACCCCAATATTTTCCCAGGACCACCATGATAGATAAGAAAGTGAAGATGTGGTATATGAATGCAGATGGATTAGCAAAGAAATACGAGGAGTGGCATGCAAGAATCAATGAGAAGTCCCCAGACATCATAGCAGTCACAGAAACAAAACTCACTGAGACAATAACAGATGCAGTCTTCCCATCGGGATATCAGTTAGGTCCTGAGGAAAGACAAAAGGAGTAGAGGGGGAAGAGGGGTTGCACTGCTCGTAAAAAACCTATGGGGTTTGAGGAAATGGAAGGCATGGGTGAGATTGGAGAAAGGGACTATATAGTAGCAACAATTCAGTCTGGGGAACATAAGGTGATGTATAACCCACCACAGAACTGCAGGAGGCCAAGAGAGGAATATGAAGAGAACAAAAGAGCAATGGTGGACACACTGGCTGAGGTGGCACGAAGAGCTCAATCGGGCAGAGCTAAGTTACTGGTTATGGGTGATTTTTACCATAGGGAGATCCACTGGGAAAACCTGGAGCCTCATGGGGGTCCTGACTCATGGAGAGCCAAGATGATGGATGTGGTACTGGAAAACCTCATGCATCAACACGTTAGGGACACTACCAGAAAGAGAGGGGAGGATGAACCAGGAAGACTGGACCTTGTGTTCACCCTGAGCAGTTCGGACACTGAGGACATCAAATATGAGAGGTCCTTTGGAACTAGCGATCACGTGGTTCTGAGTTTTGATTGCATAGTAGAGCTACAAGTGGAGAGGGTAACAGGAGTAGATTGGGAAAAGCCAAACTATAAAAGGGGAGACTGCACAGGTATGAGGAACTTCCTGCAGGAGGTTCAGTGGGACAGAGAGTTGGTAGGAAAGTCAATAAGCGAAGTGATGGAATATGTAACAACAAAATGCAAGGAGGCAGGGGAAAGGTTTGTTCCTAAGGGAAACAGAATAAGTGGGAAGACCAAAGTGAGTCCTTGGTTTACCCGAAGGTGTAGGGAGGCAAAAACTAAATGCATTAGAGAATGGAAGAAGTACAGAAGAAAAGGACCCAGGAAACTAAGGAGATAAGTCGAAGAGCCAGAAACGAGTATGTTCAGATAAGGAGGGAGGCCCAGCGACAGTACGAAAACAATATAGCGTCGAAAGTCAAGTCTGACCCGAAACTGCTGTATAGCCACATTAGGAGAAAGACAACAGTCAAAGACCAGGTGATCAGGCTGAGGAAAGAAGGTGGGGAACTCACAAGAAACGATCAAGAGGTATGTGAAGAGCTCAACAAGAGATTTAAGGAAGTATTCACAGTGGAGACAGGAAGGACTCTGGGAAGACAAGACAGAGGGTCACACCAACAGGGAATACACCAACAAGTGCTGGATGACATGCACACAACTGAGGAGGAGGTGAAGAAGCTGCTAAGTGACCTTGATAACTCAAAGGCAATGGGAACAGACATCTCCCCTTGGGTCCTTAGAGAGGGAGCAGAAATGCTGTGTGTGCCATTAACCACAATCTTCAACACAACCCTTGAAACTGGGCAACTACCTAAGGTATGGAAGACAGCAAATGTAATTCCCATTTTCAAAAAAGGAGACAGAAAAGAGGCACTAAACTACAGACCAGTGTCACTATCATCACTGACATCACTGACGTGTATAGTATGCAAAGTCATGGAGAAGATTATCAGGAGGAGAGTGTTGGAGCACCTGGAATGGAACAAAAGTATAAATGACAAACAGCACGGTTTCATGGATGGCAAATCCTGTGTCACAAACCTTCTGGAGTTTTATGGTAAAGTAACAGAAGTAAGAGACGAGAGAGAGGGGTAGGCTGATTGCATCTTCTTGGACTGCAAGAAGGCCTTCGACACAGTTCCTCACAAGAAATTAGTGCAGAAACTAGAGGATCAGGCACGTACAACGGGAAGGGCACTTCAATGGGTCAGAGAATACCTGACAGGGAGGCAACAACGAGTCATGGTACGTGATGAGGTATCACAGTGGGCACCTGTGACGAGCGGGGTCCCACAGGGGTCGGTCCTAGGACCAGTGCTATTTTTAGTATATGTGAATGACATGATGGAAGGGATAGACTCGGAGGTGTCCCTGTTCGCAGATGATGTGAAGTTAATGAGGAGAATTAAATCAGATGAGCATTAGGCAGGCCTTCAATGAGACATGGACAGGCTGGACACGTGGTCCAGCAACTGGCTTCTCGAATTCAACCCGGCGAAATGCAAAGCCATGAGGATCGGAGAAGGGCAAAGAAGACCGCAGACAGAGTATAGGTTAGGTGGCCAACGACTGCAAACCTCGCTCAGGGAGAAAGATCTTGGCGTGAGTATAACACCGAGCATGTCTCTGGAAGCACACATCAACCAGATAACTGCTGCAGCATATGGGCGCCTGGCAAACCCAATATTAGGATTAGTAAGGAATCTTTCAAGACACTGTACACCGTGTACGTCAGGCCCATACTGGAGTATGCAGCACCAGTTTGGAACCCGCACCGGGTCAAGCACGTTAAGACATTATAGAAAGTGCAAAGGTTTGCGACTAGGTTAATTCCAGAGCTAAGGGGAATGTCCTATGAAGAATAGGCTAAGGGAAATCGGCCTGACTACACTGGAGGACAGGAGGGTTAGGGGAGATATGATAACGCCATGCAAATTACTGCGTGGAATAGACAAGGTGGACAGAGACAAGATGTTCCTGAGAGGGGACACAAAAACAAGGGAAGTTGAAGACTCAGATGAGCCACAGGGATGTTAGGAAGCATTTCTTCAATCATAGAGTGGTCAGGAAGTGGAACAGTCTGGCGAATGAGGTAGTGGAGGCAGGAACCATACATAGCTTTAAGGCGAGGTATTCGACCCTTGCAACTACAATTAGGTGAGTACAATTAGGTGGGTACACACACACACACGCGCGCGCGCGCTATACATGCAAGTACACATTGGTTAGTACAAGTGAGTACTCACACGCACATAGATTACAGAAGCCATAAGTCATAAAGGACAATGAAAAGTGAGGAATTTATACGGCTTTCACAGTTTCAGATATTTTTATTTTCCCGCTTTCAACACCTGTTACTGTAACACTAACATCTAACACTGTAGCACTAACACCTAACACTGTAGCACTAACACCTAACACTGTAACACTAGCACCTAACACTGTAACACTGACACCAACACTGTAACACTAACATTTAACACTGTAACACTAACAATGTAATACTAACACCTAACAATGCAATACTAACACCTAACAATGTAATACTTGCACCTAACACTAATACTAGGCCATCCACTTCACTGGATCAATCCATTCCACCAGTAGAAGAGACAGACTTAGCTCCCACTGACTTCCCAGACGAGGTCAGGCGTTTGTTGAATCTGTTGAACAAACGTCGTAAAGCCATTGCCTTACATAAGAACATAAGAACATAAGAACGAAGGAACACTGCAGAAGGCCTACTGGCCCATGCGAGGCAGGTCCAAGTCCCTACCGGCTTAAGCCAATGCACCCAACCTAGTCAGGTCAGGTCACATTGACTTAAGGGAGGAACACGGCAACCGACCTGTTAGCACAAGCTATCAGGTCCAACTCACACCCACCCACATCTACTCATGTATTTATCCAACCTATTTTTAAAGCTACACAACGTTCTGGCCTCTATAACGGTACTTGGGAGTTTGTTCCACTCATCCACAACTCTATTACCAAACCAGTACTTTCCTATATCCCTCCTGAATCTGAATTTTTCCAACTTAAAACCATTGCTGCGAGTCCTGTCTAGGCTAGATATTTTCAGCACACTATTTACATCCCTTTATTTATTCCTGTCTTCCACTTATAAACCTCAATCATATCCCCCCTCATTCTAACGTCTTTCTAGAGAGTGCAGTTTCAGGGCCTTAGTCTATCCTCATAGGGAAGGTTTCTGATACATGGGATCATCTTTGTCATCCTCCTTTGTACATTTTCCAGAGAATTTATATCCATTCTGTAATACGGTGACCAAAACTGTGCAGCATAATCTAAATGAGGCCTAACCAAGGATGTATAGAGTTGAAGAACAACCTGAGGACTCCTATTATTTATGCTTCTTGATATGAAGCCAAGGATTCTATTAGCTTTATTGCGAACACTTATGCACTGTTGTCTTGGTTTCAGATTACTGCTAACCAGAACTCCTAAATCTTTTTCGCAATCCGTAATATTAAGATCTACATTATTTAGTTTATATGTGGCATGGTTATTGTCCTGTCCAACATTTAGACTTTGCATTTGTCTATATTAAACTGCATCTGCCACTTCTCCGACCACTGCATCAGTCTATTCAAATCCTCCTGGAGTGCTCGAATGTCCTCGTCAGAATGAATTCGACGGCCTATTTTGGTGTCATCGGCAAACTTGCCGATGTCGCTCTTTATGCCCTCATCTATGTCGTTTATGTAGATTGTGAACAGCAGGGAGCCCAACACTGACCCCTGTGGAACACCGCTCGTGACGCTTCCCCACTCTGATTTCTCCCCATTTATGCAAACTCTCTGCTGCCTATTTGTCAACCATGCTCTATCCAGAAAAAAATTTCTCCTCCTATTCCATGTGCTTTAATTTTCCTCAATAGTCTCTGATGTGGGACCCTGTCAAAAGCCTTACTGAAGTCCATATACACAATATCATATTCATTACCCTGATCTACCTCCTCAAATACCTTAGTGAAAAAAGTTAATAAATTCGTAAGGCAGGAACGCCCCTTTGTAAAACCATGCTGAGATTCGTTGATTAATTTATGCTTTTCAAGGTGGGTACGAACTGCCTCGGCAATTATTGATTCCATAAATTTTCCCACTATGGAGGTTAGGCTTATTGGTCTATAGTTCGAAGCTAAGGACCTGTCACCTGTTTTGAAAATAGGTATCAATTTGCCATTTTCCCCTTATCTGGCACCATGCCCGTTTGTATGATATGTTGAAAAGTTAGCCAAAGGTGTGCTAAGCTCCTCTTTACATTCCTTTAGAACCCTTGCATACAGTTCATCAGGGCCTGGGGATTTGTTAGGTTTTTTATCTATTTGCTAAGGACCATTCACTTGGACCCCCAATAGTGCACATTTATTTTCGTCCTGTTCTACATAATTTATCTTATGGGAAAATGCTGGTATCCCCCCTGTGTAAAAACGAGGGAAGTATGTGTTAAAAATTTTACACATTTTCCCTTTTCACTGTCATGAGCTGACCCGAGGGAAATTTTAGTGGGCCTTCCCTTTTCCCTGATCTTAATTTTGTATTAAAAACTGGATCAATCCATTCCACCAGTAGAAGAGACAGACTTAGCTCCCACTGACTTCCCAGACGAGGTCAGGCGTTTGTTGAATCTGTTGAACAAACGTCGTAAAGCCATTGCCTTACCAGGTGAGAAGATGGGTATAACGAACTTATTGCCCCATTGTATCCCACTTGAACCTAGTACCAGACCTATTTATATACCTGCATACAGAATGCCTCATTCACAAATTGCTGCTGCAGAGGAATTGATCAATCAGATGCTTGATGATGGAGTTATTGCACCTAGCAATTCACCCTGGAATGCACCCTAGATTCTAGTACCTAAGAAGGACGGCACTTGGTTCCCAGTGATTGACTTTAGGAAGTTATATGCGAAACCTATTCCATATCGCTTCCCACTTCCTGTACTTGGTGACCTTTTATGTAACATCGGAGATAACAAAGTCTTTTCGACCCTGGACTTGTTACAAAGGTTTTGGCAAGTCCCTCTAATCGAGGATAGCCAAGAGCTAACCGCATTTTTCACACCTACAGGTCATTGTCACTTCCTCCGTATGGCCTTTGGATTATGATCTTCACCTATCACATTCTCGAGGCTCATGGTTAATAACATTAAAGGCCTCAGAGGTAACGCACTTATGGTGTACCTAAATGACGTAATCGACGCGTCTGAAGATGTGGATACACGCTTGAAAAGACTTGATGTAGTACTTAGTAAGTTTGAAGAAACCAATTTAAAGATCAAACTGTCTAAATGTCAATTTTTCAGATCGGAAATCAAGTTTCCGGGTCACGAAGTCACTCCTAGAGGGGCTACGACTGACCAAAGTAAAGTGACTGCAGTATTAAATTTTCCAACTCCCAAAACTGCTGATGCCATAAGATCCTTCGTAAGCTTAGCAGGTTTTTATAAATCTTTCATTGCCAATTTTTCTTCCATAGCTGCTTCTCTGAGTTTCTTAAGAAAAATACTCCTTTCATTTGAACCTTCCATCAAGAAAGAGCATTCCAAACTCTAAAAGAACAGCTAACATCTGCTCCAATCTTGAAATTTACAGATTTTTCTAAGCCCTTCTATCTGACAACTGATACTAGTTCAATTGGCATAGGTGCCGTACTAGCTCAGAAGACTGATGGCAAGTACAACGCAGTTGCATTTGCTAGCCAAGTCCTTATGAAGGCTGAACGTAATTATACAGTAACTGAGCAAGAAGCCTTAACAATAGTATGGTCTTCAAAGCACTTCTGAGACATTATATATCAGTACTCTGTTCATGTCTTGACAGACCATGCTCCACTCATACATTTATTCCAGAACAAACAACCTACTGGAAGGTTAGCCAGATGGACCTTGACTATCCAGGGTTTCAATCCTACATTTGAATACTTTCCTGGCAAATCAAATGTAGTCGCAGATGCTTTATCGCGACATGTTAGTATAGTAGCTGCAGACCCTCCATTTAGTGCAGAGGACGTAAAGAATGCTCATAGAATGGATCCCATGTGGTCTGGTATGATTTAGTTCCTGCTCCAGGAAGATCTTATTCTGACTGTGAAGCCACCAGCACCCATCAGTGACTTTGTCGTGAACCAAGAATTACTGTATCACACAGCCGAGCTGGGTATCCAAGCAGATGGGTATACCAGTTAGTAATTCCACAGTCACTAGTGAATGAAACCTTACAGCTAGTTCACGATGTACAAGGTGTTGTGTACCCTGGTATGGATCATTCAGTAAAACAAGCCAGATTGAAATACTTTTGGCCTCGTATGGCAACTGGTATTTCTGAGTATGTTAAGAAATGTAGTGTCTGCATGCAACACAAAGGCAATGTTAATGGTCCTAATCCAATCCAGGTGTATCCAACTACCAGCAAACCATGGAAAGAGTTGCGCTAGATCTGTTAACTAATTTCCAATGTTCCCTCCAGGGCAACAAACATCTGTGTGTTACGGTAGATCATTTCACCAGATATTGTGAATTAGTTCCTATTGTAGATAAGACTGCTGAGACATTAGTTAAAACATTTAAAGAATGCATCATCTGCAGGCATACAACTCCTAAGTCCCTAGTAACAGATAATGGAGATGAATTCTGTAAAGAGATCTTGAAAATTTGTGTACTTCGTACAACATCTCTAAA
The DNA here is from genome assembly GCF_026875155.1 of Cherax quadricarinatus. Classification (NCBI taxonomy): domain Eukaryota; kingdom Metazoa; phylum Arthropoda; class Malacostraca; order Decapoda; family Parastacidae; genus Cherax; species Cherax quadricarinatus. The sequence goes on along the minus strand of NC_069401.1, from coordinate 49,464,190 downwards.
TCCACCATTGTTCCCCACCATCCTGCCAGTAATGGGTTAGCAGAACGAACCAATAAGAAAGTACTTGATGTCTTGAGAGCCACTATCAATCCCAAAAGTGCAACTTGAGATGTAGTTATACCTGATGTTCAGTGTGCCTTAAATTCTGCTTACAATGTTTCTATAGGTGACACTCCATATTATGCATTGTATGGTGTAGATAAGCGTTTGCCTTATGAGTTGTTATACTCTAGCCCGAAACCATAAGTATAAGGTTAAAGAAATTAGTACTGGTCAGTTTAAAGAATTGCATTTAGATCATATGAAGTTAGTATGCGATGATGATGATGTTCCTACCCAGACTAATGTGACATACTCTGACAATCCTCCTGACTCTGTACCCTCTACCTCTAATATTCAGTCAGACGATCAACCTGAATGTCGTTATTCCCTACATACATGACAAGTATTGAGAAATCCTCAAGTATCATTTGTAAATACCAATTCAGATCTGCCTCAACCACAACATGAGTTAGCCAGTGCAACAAAATCTGATCCTCCTAGAGATGATACCCATTCTGCATATGTAAATCTCACCCTAGCAGAGTTGGGGTTAAATGTCAGTAAACTGTATAGATGAATAATATAGTTTAAAATGTATTTCATTTGCCTGTTACAATATCAGATTATTAACATTCAAGAATTTTTTTTGTGTTCATGTTCTCTCTGAATTCTGAGATTTAACAGTTTAGATTTGAGTGCACCAAGTCGGCCTTTTCTATTAAAAACTTCTTTCTTTTACATATCCCTCCTCAGAATCCATAGATCACATGAATACTGATTGATCGACCAATTTATTTTATCACTTTTATTGTATAATCCCACTGTTGAATCTATTACTTCTATGACTTGTGCTATATTATACCTTGTAATGCATTACAATAAGTTCCATTATATTAGCTTCCATCCTGATAATCTCCTTGTGTATGTTATAATGTTCAACTGTTGTGCACTTTGACATTGTATAGAATCAGCCCAGAGCCATACACCTGTCGCCTCTAGTTTGTATTAGCTTTATGTCAGGACACCATATGTTAGTGTCACCGAGCTCTCAGTAGTACCAGTTACCAGCAGTATCAGTTACCAGTAGTATCAGTTACCAGTAGTGTCAGTAGCAATGACTCATACCAACCATTACTGATTCACCGCCTCCTGCATGAATCACTGACTGTTACTGCTGACCTAGTATAATTTGTATGCTGCTCGCCCTCCAAGCACTCACCAGAGCAGTTCAAGTTGAGTCGTAAGAGAGGAGACATATATCCATATATCCCATCTAATATATGTATTAGAACATCTGACTTGAGTGTTTATTACCCAGTCCGTGATTGAACCCCATTCGACAGTAATACTAACACCTAACACTGTAACACTAGCACCTAAAAATATAATACTAACACCTAACCCTGTAACACTAGGACCTAGCAATGTAATACGAACACCTAACAGTGTAACACTAGCACTTAACAATGTAATACTAACACTGTAACACTAGCACCTAGCAATGTAATACTAACACTTAACACTGTAACACTAGCACCTAGCAATATAATACTAATATAATACATGGGATCATCTTTGTCATCCTCCTCTGTACGTTTTCCAGAGCATTTATACTCATTCTGTAATACGGTGACCAGAACTGAGCAGCATAGTCTTATTGAGGCCTAACCAAGGATATATAGAGTTGAACAACCTGAGGACTTCTATTATTTATACTTCTAGAAATGAAGCCAAGAATTCTGTTAGCTTTATTGTGAACACTAATGCACTGTTGTCTTGGTTTTAGATTACTGCTAACCAGAACTCCTAAATTCTTTTCACAATCAGTAGTATTAAGATCTACATTATTTAGTTTATATGTGGCATGGTTATTTAACTGTCCAACATTTAGAACTTTGCATTTGTCAATATTAAACTGCATCTGCCACTTCTCCGACCATTGCATCAGTCTATTCAAATCATCCTGGAGTGCTCTAGTGTCCTCATTAGAATGAATTGGACGGCCTATTTTGGTGTCATCAGCAAATAAAATGAGTGAGTGAAAGTGTTTTCCCCCATTTCCTGGTGAACCTGTCTCGGTGGGCGACGGTCCGTGTTAAAAATAATAAATATGTATACAAACTTATTTGTGATAGCATCGGTAGAATCACAGCTCTTGGTCCCGTCTCTCAACTTACCACCTGCCAGATTCACTCCCTCCTAGCCCTGTGGGCACTATCGTAAGTGCTCTTAAAGCTGTGTATAAAGCCTGACTCTACTACCACTTCATCGAGGCCATTCTGGGATTATGTGTGTGTGTACTCACCTAATTGTGGATGCAAGGGTTGACTCATAGCTCCCGGCCCCGAGTCATAGCTCCTCGCCTGTGTGTGTGTGTGTGTGTGTGTGTGTGTGTGTGTGTGTACTCACCTATATGTACTCACCTTATATGGTTTTTCAGGGGTCGATTCATAGCTCCTGGCCCCGCCGCTTCACTGGTTGACACTAAGTCACTCTCTTCTCGATCCATGCGCTTTATCACACCTCTTCTTGAAGCTATGTATGGAATTTGCCTCCACCCTTCACTCTCCAGATTATTTCACATCTTGACAAATCTAAGGCTAAAAAAAGTACTTCCTAACATCCCTACGGCTCATCTGGGCATTCAACTTCCAATTTTGGCCCCTTGTTCTTGTATTCCATCTCTGAAACATTCGAACAGTCTCCACCTTGCCAATCCTCTCAGTATTTTATACGTCGTTGTCATGTCCCCACTGTCCCTCTTGTCCTCTAGTGTCATCAGGCGCGTTCCCTTAATCTCTCCTCGTAAGACATTCTCCTCAGTTCCGGGACTAATTTTATTGCAAACTTTTGCACTTTCTCCAATTTCTTGACGTGTTTCACTAAGTGTGGGATCCATACTGGTGCTGCATACTCCAGTATGGGCCTGACGTACACGGTGTACAGTGTCGTGAATGATTCCTTACTCAGCTTTCGAAATGCTATTCACAGGATTGCCATGCGCCCATTTGCTGCAGTAGTTATTTAATTGATGTGTGCCTCAGGGGGCATGTTCGTTATAATGCTTACCCCAAGATCCTTTTCTTTAAATGACGTTTGCAGCCTTTGATTCCCTAACCTGCACTCCGTCTGCGGTCTTCTTTTTCTTTCCCCAATCTTCATGACTTTGCACTTACTGGGGTTAAACTCCAGGAGCCATTTGTCGGACCAGACTTGTAGTCTGTCCAGATCTTCTTGTAATCTTAGCTGATCCTCACCCGGTTCTATTCTCATCAGTTTCACATCATCAGCAAACAGCGACACATCTGAATCTATTCCTTACATCATGTCATTCACGTATGTAAGAAACAGCACCACCAGTCCTAGGACATACCCTTGTGGAACCCCACTCGACACATGCACCCACTCTGACACTTCATCACGTACCAACACTCATTGTTTCCTTCCTATCAGCTATTGCATGATCCAATGTTGTACTTTCAACACTTTTCCTGCCTGCTCCTCTAATTTTTTGTACCAGTCTCTCGTGTGGTACTGTGTCAAAAGCCTTCTTGCAGTCCAGAAAGCTGCAATCTACCCATCCCGCCCTCTCTCCTGTCTTACTTCTGTTACCTTATCCTAGAACTCATTACATTTGTGACACAAGATTCCTCATCTCGGAAACCGTGCTGATTGTTATATATGAGCCCAATCCTTTCAATGTGCTCCACCACTCTTCTCCTGATCATCTTTTCCATGACTCTACATACTATACCTGTCAGTGATACTGGTCTG
>NC_069401.1:49452874-49455374 GCF_026875155.1 Cherax quadricarinatus | reverse complement strand
GGGAGCATCATCTTCACCTCCCTTGTGGTAAGTACGGGAGCATCATCTTCACCCCCCGTGGGTAAGTAAGTGGAGCATCATCTTCACCTCCCCCGTGGGTAAGTAGGGGGAGCATCATCTTCACCTCCCCCGTGGGTAAGTAGGGGGAGCATCATCTTCACTCCCCCGTGGGTAAGTAGGGGGAGCATCATCTTCACCTCCCCCGTGGGTAAGTAGGTGGAGCATCATCTTCACCTCCCCCGTGGGTAAGTAGGTGGAGCATCATCTTCACCTCCCCCGTGGGTAAGTAGGGGAGCATCATCTTCACCTTCCCCGTGGGTAAGTAGGGGGAGCATCATCTTCACCTCCCTTGTGGGTAAGTAGGGGGAGCATCATCTTCACCTCCCCCGTGGGTAAGTAGGTGGAGCATCATCTTCACCTCCCCCGTGGGTAAGTAGGGGGAGCATCATCTTCACCTCCCCCGTGGGTAAGTAGGGGGAGCATCATCTTCACCTCCCCCTTGGGTAAGTAGGGGGAGCATCATCTTCACCTCCCCCTTGGGTAAGTAGGGGGAGCATCATCTTCACCTCCATTGTGGGTAAGTAGGGAGAGCATTATCTTCACCTCCCCCGTGGGTAAGTAGGTGGAGCATCATCTTCACCTCCTTTGTGGGTAAGTAGGGGGAGCATCATCTTCACCTTCCCCGTGGGTAAGTAGGGAGAGCATCATCTTCGCCCTCGTGGGTGCCTATGGAGAGCATTATCTTCACCTCCTTTGTGGGTAAGTAGGGGGAGCATCATCTTCACCTTCCCCGTGGGTACGTAGGGAGAGCATCATCTCCACCCTCGTGGGTACGTAGGTAGGGAACAAGTGCTACTTAGAGGGGCTGTTTCTTTCCCAGCGCTACTTACAGGAAGTAATTTGTTCCTTAGTGATACTTAGTGTTACTTAGAGTAGTCATTTTGTTTCTTAAATTATATTTTGCAGTATCAAGGCAGCAGTAGCAAGAATAACATCAACAACAATATCAACAACAACAATATGAACTACAACGACAACAATATCAACAACAACAATATGAACTACAACAACAACAATAGCAACAACAAACAAATGAACTACAACGACAACAATAGCAACAACAACAATATGAACTACAACGACAACAATAGCAACAACAACAATATGAACTACAACGACAACAATAGCAACAACAACAATATGAACTACAACGACAACAATAGCAACAACAACACACTTTACTTACTGTCCACTTCAAACCACTATTATGCTCGTCTCCCGTGGATCCAAACCACCATAAAACCAGTATATAACATTAACAACAAACATTTGAATTATTTTTGCTAATAATAATTTTTATTATTATGATTATTTTACTATTCTAATGCAAATGCCAAACCCGTATCGGTCAGTTACAATAATGATAGAAATAGTAGCAGTAGTAGTAGTAGTAGTAGTAGTAGTAGTAGTAGTAGTAGTAGTAGTAGTAGTAGTAGTAGTAGTTGTAATAATAATATCATAATCATTGTTATTATTATTGTTATTATTATTATTATTATTATTATTATTATTATTATTATTATTATTATTATTATTATTATTATTATTATTATTATTATTATTGGAACCCAAGAAGTAAGAGCAGCTGTTCAGTAACCTTCTGAGAGTCATCTCTTCTTTATTTAATTATTAAGAATGATTCATTACTATGATTTATATTAAATTAAGATATGAGAATAAGAAACAGAAGCGAGGTGAGTACTGTGCCTTGGAGAACATAACTGTTCGTTGTAGCAGCCCCTGATTTAACTCTGTTTATTAATACAATTTGTTAGATTTTGCATCATTTTATGAGTAATTACCACATCGTCATGTTTGTCAAGGACTTTTGCAAGCATTTTCATTTTGCTTAACTTCTCTTGTTTCGATGGACAGGTCGTAATGGTCCAGTAGCTGCGGGAGGAAGGAGCGACCTGCTCTGAATCCTTTTGATAACCATGTTATACAGTTGCTGGGATCCCATATGACTGGCAATCTTGCTTCTTAAAACCCTTTCAGATATTTTAGAAATGTGGATCGTAAGCCGCATCGGTCAATGGGTTTCTGCAATTAATATTAATTACTGTATTGCCAGTGTTGTGGAGAAAGACGATATCAGTAAGATTTTGATGATTTTGGGAAAGACTCAAGTGTATCCATATCTTAACATGCTGTTCCTGCTCACCTAACAATAAACAGTGACCTGGATCCTGCCTCTACTACTTGTGTGTGTGTTTGTGTGTGCCGTATTATAGCTGCTTTTAAAACTGTGTATGGAATTTTCTTCTGTTTTCATAGTCGATTCATTCTACTTACCTGCTACCAAGAGACTCAGAGAAGTACTGCTGTATATCCCTGTGACTCTTTTGAGCTGTAAATTTCTGTCTCCTTGACCAAGGTCATCGTATTTCAGTGTCCCTACTTACCCTATCGGTTCCTCTGAGTATCTCGAGTGTTGTAA
>NC_069401.1:49412874-49447874 GCF_026875155.1 Cherax quadricarinatus | reverse complement strand
CGGTGTTATGGTCACCCCAAGGTCTTTCTCCCTGAGTGAGGTCTGTAGTCTTCGTCCACCTAGCCTATACTCTGTCTGCGGTCTTCTTTACCCCTCCCCAATCTTCATGACTTTGCATTTGGCAGGGTTGAATTCGAGAAGCCAGTTTCTGGACCACATGTCCAGCCTGTCTAGGTCTCTTTGCAGTCCTGCCTCATCCTCATCCGACTTAATTCTCATCAGCTTCACATCATCTGCGAATAGGGACACTTCAGAGTCTATTCCTTCCATCATGTTGTTCGCATATATCAAAAATAGCACTGGTCCTAGAACTGACCCCTGTGGGACCCCGCTCGTAACAGGCGCCCACTGTGATACCTCTTCACGTACCATGACTCGTTGTTGCCTCCCTGTCATGTATTCCCTGATCCATTGCAGTGCCCTCCCTGTTATATGCACCTGATCCTCCAGCTTCTGCACTAATCTCTTGTAGGGAACTGTGTCAAAGGCCTTCCTGCAGTCTAGGAAAACGCAATCAACCCACCCCTCTCTCTCGTGTCTTCTGTTACCTTGTCATAAAACTCCAGAAGGTTTGTGACACAGGATTTGCCTTCTATGAACCCATGCTGGTTTTCATTTATAATCTTGTTCCGTTCCAGGTGTTCCACCACTCTCCTCCTGATGATCTTCTCCATGACTTTGCACACAATACATGTCAGAGACACACGTCTGTAGTTTAGTGCCTCATTTCTGTTTCCTTTCTTAAATATGGGGACTACATTTGCTGTCTTCCATTTCTCAGGTAGTTGCCCAGTTTCAAGGAATGTGTTGAAGATTGTGGTTAGGGGCACGCACAGCATCTCTGCTCCTTCTCTAAGGACCCATGGGGAGATGTTGTCAGGTCCCATCGCCTTTGAGGTATCAAGGCCACTTAGCAGCTTCTGCACCTCCTCCTCGGTTGTTTGTATGTCATCCAACACTTGTTGGTATATTCCCTCTGTGCGTGTGTGTGTGTGTGTGTGTGTGTGTGTACGGACCTCCACCAAGCTTGTAGTGTGTGGGAGGGTTCTTTAACTACTTAATGAATTGGACACAAGTGCAACATCTGGCTATAGATGTTGCATATGTGTCTCATTCATCGTCTTGTAGGTACTGTGTACCACTGATCTACTTAACTAGTTAGTTGTGGTTGGTGTGGACCTCTAATGATGTTCCTTGCTTCCTTGTACTCATAAGCAAAGCGAGCGGGGAGAACCTTCCTGCTCTCGAGAGATGATCCGCTAATCAGCAATCTGTACTCATTGATCCCTGATCAATATCTCTTGTGGAGAGCTGGTGTCCAGTGCCCCAGCTTGATCCTGCCAACCACCACTGTTGAGCGCTAACTGCCCTCCCTCTGCCTATATGTCAGGACGGAGTGAGTGGAAGGGCAAAGGGAGAATAAGAAGAGGCCACAATGTCGACGCTGATGAAAGAGAGACTGCTTGATGCCCATACGATAGGGGTTAAAAAAGGAAGGCGAGGACTGTAGACGAGGGGCCGGCCTGCTGCATACACTGACCGTGTGATGTGCTTGCCGATGTCCGGTGTGAGGCGAGGTAGCGGCGGCAACCCGGCTCCCACGGTGCGAGACACCAGCCCACCCTGAGCCTCTCATGGGTCTTCCCCTACGCTTCCGTGGGCCTGGACGGACAGACGCACCCATGCATACCCATTCCTCCACCCCTCCTCCCGTACCCACATTTGCATACGCCCTGCAACCCCGCTACCTCGAACACCACCTCAATATCCCCCAGTTGTTTACTTCTCCTACCTTCAACATTACGTCAGCGTTCTGGGCATTAGTTGACTTAAGACCATGAGATGTTATGAACATTCAGGAACAGATTAGTTCATGATCCTGTAGGGACGTGGAGGAAGGTTACTGATTGCTTTGCCACATTCAAATGAGCTAACCCTTCTTCTCAACTCTCTTGCCCACCTGAAAGGCCCTCATAGGCACACGGGCAGCGTTCAACCCTCTGCATTAAGGAGATTAGGGTCAGGTTGGCCTGGGTAACCCAGCCTTTCTCACCAGTTCTCAGACTCTGTCAGGGATTACATGAAAAATTATATAGAAGGAAGCATTTATAATTTTGGAAGCTCTCTGCATTACAGGCCTCTACAGTTATTGAGAGCAGTTATACAGCCATAGTGAAATGATAGGCGTGTGTCTCTCGGTGCTTTCAGCCGTGGGAGAGGTGCAGGACGGGAAAGTATGATTGTTTGTGGGCCGCTGTTGAGAACCGCTTAAGCCGGGTGGAAAAGCAATGAAAGGGAGCTGTGACAGCGGCAAGGCTAGCCCCAGCCGGCCTAGCAGCCAACCCTTTATCCCCACACAGATGCCCGGATGCCCATATGCAATAGGATGCTGACGGTGAGCAGGCCCATATGACCCTCGTTCAACCGTTCTCTTTCTCTCCCCTCTCTCTCTCTTCTCTCTCTCTCCCCTCTCCCCTCCTCTCCTCTCCCTCTCTCTCTCTCTCTTTCCCCTCTCTCTCCTTCGCTCTTAGCTCTGAGCCAAGACTGAAGATAGCTTCAACTTGACAATGCAAAGTATTCATCCTAGATATAATGTCTCAGTCATACAAAAAATGTTGGCAACAAGTTTACCAAACAAGAAAATAAAAGACCTTCAGTAATAAAAAGAAATCACCTAAAAAATCACCCAACAATGCATATCTTCAAGATTCCCTTTGTATGGACTATGAAAGCCACTGTGTGGCAAACGTTCCCTAAAATAAAATACCCAAGAGTTGCACATGTTTCAAGATTATCAACATGTGTTCCGAACATCATTGAAGCAGCGAAATACCAAATGAAGCTTTCACAGTTAATATCTGGATTCAAAACACCCTTTCCCCCAAAATTGTTTTCTATGATGCACTTATTAGACCACATCTTAAATATACCATTCAGTTAAGGTCTCCGAATTACAAAAAAAAAAAATGACAAAGATATTTTTGGAGAGGATACAGGAAAAGTTGGTAGACTCGAACCGTAAACAAATTTCTGATATGGACACTAGAAGGCCACAGGATGACCTGAATTAGGTTGATGCTGTGGTCGAAGAAGTGACAAATGTAGCTCAATGCAGACAATGTTGAATGCGATTAAGATACAGGAGGTTTGGTTAGGATAAATTTAATGCCAGGACAAGAGTGCATAAGTGTTCCCAGTAAATGCTAGCATAATTTTTAGCTGTATACCAAGGAGTATAAATAACAGAAGTCCTAAGGTTATACTTCAGGTTTATATATCTTTAGTTAGACCTCACTGATGTAATGTTGCTCAGCTCAAGTCTCCATATTAAATTACGAACATAAGTGCTTTCCAAAATATACAGAGAAGAATGAAGAGGTTGATTACAAGTATCAGAAATCTTTTCTTTTCTACAAGGTTAGTTTGAAGGCAATGAACTACATTCTTTGGAAAGATGTGATTGAAATGTACTAACGGAAAACAGGAACAAATAATCAGATATAAATAGCGGGTTGAAACTATCTAAATAAGAGACGACTTTCATCAATGGACTGAAGTTGGAGAAAATTAGATTTAGAAAGAATATTGGGAAATGCTGGTCTGGCAACAGAGTAGTTGTAGAAGACTGGAACAAACTTCCATGAATTTTATATATATATGTATATCAATATATATATATATATAATATATAATATATAGTATATATGATATATATAATTATATTATATAATATGTATATATATATAATATATATATTAATATATATATATATATATATATATATATATACTATAGTGATTATATATATATATATATATATATAGTATGTCATATATAATAAATATATATATATTATATATAATATATATATATATATATATATATATATATAATATAAATATATATAATATATATAATATATATATAATAACGGATGCATGAGTGAGTGTGAACTGGAGCTGTATAGCATGGGTCAAGAGGCTTACTGCAGTGTTCGTTTGGTTTAATGTTGAATAATAATAATATTAATAATATCTTTATTTACTACAAGTATATGTACAAGATATACAGTCCTAGTTGACATCAGTGACATACTACTATACAGAAAGCTGCTTGTTATGCTAAACATTTCGGGCAAATTAGGTCAGTTTTGTCCCAGGATGCGACCCACACCAGTAGACTAACACACAGGTACCCATTTTGTACTGATGGGTGAACATGGACGGCAGGTGTCTTATGGAAACAGGTCTCTTATATTTTATAGCCGTACCGGAGATTCGAACTCCGGACCTCAGTGTTTGAGCTGAGTGCGCTACCAATCGAACTTGGAGATACAACACTGATAAAGTAAGACTCACAGGACTTGACCTTTTCTCTCTTAGAAAGAAGCTACGAGATCTTATTCAAATCTTTAGGATATTAAATGGTTTAGACATACAATGACTGTCTGAAGTGCAAACAATGAGTCAGCTCGAATTAATGAAATGAAACTTCTAAGTAGACAATGAGATCCGAGAGTACGTAACGTGTTCTGTGCAAACAGAATTATAAAAGAAACAAACTCCCCACTGAAGAAGCTTCTCTAAGGGTGAAAAATATTTAGTTATTTGAGATCTAGCTGGAAAATTACTTTGTGTAGCTGGTTCTCAGTATTCAGTTAGGTACTGTACTATGGTGAGGGGCAAACTGAAATCAGTAACTGCAGCGGGGCTATCAGTTCAAAACGGTGGTGATGGAGTAGGTGGAAGTGTTTGGCACAGCAAAGATGCTCGTTCACTTGCTCCATAGCATGAGGAAGTAGATGCAGTTGTAAGTAGAAGTTATACCACTGTCAGTGTAGTAATACGTGTAGTAACGGTAGGAGCGGTGTTAATGTTGCAGATTTACAGCTGTAGTGTAAGCGCGCCACTAGCGAGACAGTTATGGAGTGAATGATGGTGAAAATTTTTCTTTTTCGGGCCACCCTGCTTTGGTGGGAAACGGCCGATGTGTAATAAAAAAAATAAAGCGTAGGAAGTTGTAGCCCCACACCTTCCATCCACTTACATCTTTCTTCTAAATTTCAGGTAATTTTTTCAGTATGGCATGGAATATTTTTCCCCTTGTTTTCATGCCGGCAGGGTGGGGGGAAGGCTTTGTCTTGACTAAACATGTCTCAAACACCTAGATAAGACGCAATTGTCCCTAAACTTGATTGTAGTACAGTCTTCACAGCGGATAGCCTCGGTGTTAACTCTGTTTTTTCCCTCTCTCTCTCTCTCTCTCTCTCTCTCTCTCTCTCTCTCTCTCTCTCTCTCTCCCTCCCTTTCCACCTCCTCCCTCCTCCCTGGCATGCGTAACACCTGCCTCCCAGCTCCACACGTTGAGTATTACCGGCCAAGGCAGCCTCAGCTTGGCAGTAATCCCTTTGAGGCGTTCTGATTCATCACTGAGGTTGATGAGTGGGTGGTGGTGGTGGTTGGGGGGGGGAGACCTGGTCTGGGACCGGGACGGGGAGGGGGAGGGGCAGTGACCACCGGAATCCTCCAGTGAAATCGAATCGTCTACGGGAAACAGTGGCAGTGGAGATGGTGGTAGGGTGGTAGTGGCAGTGATGGTGGGAGTGATGATGGAGATGATGGTAGTGGAGAGAGAGTTGAGTGCTTCATGAGAGACGCAACAGGAGGTTGAGTGTAACATGACACGGGGTAGAGGCCAGCGGGTGTTGCATTCTCTAACTCCGGAGTCATCACAGGGTCCACTTGATAGACTGGATGTGTCCACTGGTAGACACACTTATGTAAGGGTAGTGTTGGTGACAGTCATGGTTTTGGTGGTGAAGGTGGGAGTGGTTGGGGTGCATACATTGTTTTAGTGCAGGGAGTACCACAGCTGTCTTCCCTCCCAGTGAGAGATGGTAGGTTCCTTCCCAGGGAGAGATGATAGCTTCTTTTCCAGGGAGAGATGGTAGCTTCCTTCTCAGGGAAAAATGGTAAATAAATAAGAAAGGCACAATACCATGACTGGAACATCACACAAATAACCCAAACTCTCTACTCCTGGGAACTCTCCTGTCCTCTGCCTTTCCTACATTCCCGGTCTTTCTAATCTCAACAACTCTCGGTTCCTTAGACATCAAACTTACATTTCGCCAGACTAACACTCTTCGCACTAATCTAGTTCATACCTCTGCTCCCTCTATAGATGCTCCTGGTGTCTACTCTATTTCTTGTTCCTCTTGCCCTCTTCAGTACTTTGGAGAAACTGGCCGATCTCTTTCTGACAAACTTAGGGAGCACAAAAGTAGTGTTAGGCTTGCAGACACTAACAATGCTCTTTTCTGTCATGTCAGAGATCACAGTCATCCTATTGACTGGTCTTCTGCTAAAACTGTCTACCCTACTTCTAACGTTCACAGTCGCCGTCTGGTTGAATCCTCCCTTATACACAACTTTCCTTGTATGAATCTTAGTCTTGGCTTTGTCTCTGTAGATGTCTTCCTTACTCATTACATTGTAAAATGCTCCAAACTTCAGAACACCCGTGACTTAACCTGATTCATTTTTGCTCTTCTCCCTCTTCCCCTTTCCTCTTTCCTCTATCTTTTTTGTGTTTTCTTTCTTCTGCCTTGGGTATTTGTCCTTTATTATTATTCCTCCCCCTCTGTGGGTCCCTAGCTCACTTGTAGTGCTCTTCTTTCTTAGTACATACTTGACTGACTTCACTACCACTACTACTACCTCCATCACTACCTCTCTTGCTCCCATCAATGTCTGCTGACCTATATATGCGCCCTCCTTCTCTCCTTTTTGTTTGTGTGACTTTGTAAATGGTCCAAGTCGGATCGAAGCGTCGTCGTAAGCTCCTCTCTTCTATGTGCGGGTTATTTGTGAAAAAAATGTAGCTTCCTTCCCAGAAAGAGATGGTAGCTTTCTTTACAAGGATAAGTTATAGCTTCCCTCCCAGGAAGAGATGGTAGCTTCCTTCCCAGGAAGATGATAGGTTCTTTCCCAGGAAGAGATGGTAGGTTCTTTCCCAGAAAGAGATGGTAGCTTCTTTCCCAGGAAGATGGTAGGTTCTTTCCCAGGAAGAGATGGTAGGTTCTTTCCCAGAAAGAGATGGTAGCTTCTTTCCCAGGAAGAGATGGTAACTTTTTTCTTAGGGAGAGATGGTAGGTCTTTTCCCAGGAAGAGATGGTAGCTTCTTACCCAGGAAGAGATGGTAGGTTCTTTCCCAGAAAGAGATGGTAGCTTCTTTCCCAGGAAGAGATGGTAACTTTTTTCTTAGGGAGAGATGGTAGGTCTTTTCCCAGGAAGAGATGGTAGCTTCTTACCCAGGAAGAGATGTTAGCTATCTTTAAAAGGATAGAAGGTAGCTTTCCTCCCAGGAAGACATGGTAGCTTCCTTCCCAGGAAGAGATGATAGGGTCTTTCTCAGGAAGAGATGGTAGCTTCCCTTCCAGGGAGAGATGGTAGATTCCCTCTCAGGGTGAGATCGTACCTTCTTTGCCAGGGAGAGGTGGTAGCTTCCCTCCCAGGGTGAGATCGTAGCTTCTTTGCCAGGGAGAGGTGGTAGCTTCCCTCCCAGGGTGAGATCGTAGCTGTCCTCTCAGAGGGAGATGGTATCTTTTAACCCAGGGAAAGATGGAAGCTCCCTCCCAGGGAAAGTTGGTAGCTTTGCCTCCCTGGGGTAGGAGGAAGCTTCAAGAAGCAGGGAAACAAGCGAACTTAAAGTATCAACATGACAAGGTATTCTGAATATACAGTTATACAGAATACAAGGATGTATTCCTCGCACTCGCAGGTGCCTCTTCACTCACATTTCCTCACCTTTAACACTGCTGTCGTTCCGGGTGTTGAAACTGTGTAACATAAAGAAGCACCCAGCAGCGGTGCTTATCTAATCTGACGTGTGTACAACAATCTGTCCTCACTTTATAGTGGTCGAATTTCACCTCGGCGATTATACGCCTTCCTTGTTCTAGCACCGCTTGTTTTTTTTTTTTTTAAGGAAGAGAAGGATGAAAGGGGAAAGGATAGGAGGTGAAAGGAGCCCCCTCATTCAGTTGGTGCCTGAGTGTGCCTCTGTATCCTTCTGACTGTCAGCAGGGAGTTGGGTAGAGTTATGTATCCCTCATTCAGCTGCTGTCTCGAACAAGTTGGGTTAGTGCCTCTCAAGGGAACAAGGGTGCCCGTGATCGTGTTTACATGTGGCATGAGTTAACAGACACTTCCCTATGCCTCATCTCGCACCGTGGAAATCAAGAGGAAATCCTGATCTACTTTGATACTTCCCTGGCTACCGGAAGGCAATGCTTACACTGATATATCCTCTGTGGAACGTCGTTTACAATAAGACTTGTTCTATATTTCATGGTCTTCACGCAAACTTGTCGGTTTGTTGCCCCAGTCACTATCTTAGGTTAGACAGAAGGCATTGCTGTTGATCCCTAATTTAAAGAGGAACATAAAAAGAATGCATTTGTCATATGTAGTTGACGAGGAATAAAGATTTTTAAATATACGTGCATAAAAAATCCCTCTTGAAGTCCAAGAATCGCACGTTAGGTGCGATTCTTGGATAATCTCACAGACAGATGCCAATAAAGTGTCTTCAGGAAGGTGCTGAGACACAAAGTCCTTCATCAACATTAAGGCCTTAATGTTGGTGAAGGGCTCTTGTTTCTGGGAACTGAGAATAACAGTCCCTTTCTATGAATAAAGTAAGGGCTGTAAAATAATAATAATAATACTAGCAACAACAACAATCATAATAATAATGATAATAATAATAATAATAATATAATAATAATAATTATTATTATTATTATTATTATTATTATTATTATTATATATTATTATTATTATTATTATTATTATTATTATTATTATTATTATTATACGACAGAAAATATTCCAGGCTAAGGTGGCAATAAATCAGACAGATGAGCAGCAAGAGACGTCTCTGAGAGAACGAGGCATACTACGAGGCACATCATCGAACAGGTAAACAGCAACACAACCTTAAAAGAAACACAGCGACAAGACCTGTTCCTCCAGCAGGCTGTCATTAGGTTTAGCGAAGCTCGAGAGCCTCCCCTATAAGAGCATCAAAGAGCATACTTCGCTCGGGGTGAGGATCTCGCTGCCTAAACAAATACACAGAAATAGACACTCCGGGGCGTTTGTGGCACCTCCGGATCATTCAGACAGAGAGGGAGCTTTCAGAGCCTTCGCTTTTCTCCACTTGTTTGCTCCCCACGCGCATAGTATATAGCAGAGTATATTCAAGGATATATTTTCTTGCTGGAGAAAATTCATAAACACTCATATCAAATAAGAAATCTGCTGGAGTATAAACTCGGCAGAGGTAAACACCACGACCTTCCAACAAAAGCTTCAGTCCTTTTGTGCGTCGCCTAGCACGGTTTTAGCGGCTTGCTGAACCTCTCTCGTTGACAGGAATCCATCGCGTTATAGCGATTCCGTTCATCCTAACAGCCAATTACCAACATCACAAACTTTAAGAGACATTGTTCCATACGGTCGCATTGTTAAAATACCAATCTACGACAGGTACTGGAGGTGATGGCGTCGTGTAAGCGAGGTGGCAATGTATATGTTTACGGAATGTCACAGGAAAATAAGAGGGCCGAGTTTCCCGGACTAAGAAATAGGAAAGCCAGCCTTGCCTCCGCCTTCTCGTGGGGCTCTAACTTCCTTGCTTCCTCTGGCTAGATTGTATCTGTAGTGGGATTTGTGATATATTAAATTATTCACTGAATTTCCAGGTAAACGGGTGCTAATATTACGACCGCATGCAGGCTTCGATGATAATTTGAGTCTTTCCATTTCACCCTCCGGTCACACCAACACAAACTAAAATTGGTTGGAGAGCGTCATTTGGGTATTTTGTGTTGCTCATTGACTGTAGAGGAGAAACATGTAAGCTGCAGCGGGAGCAGTGTATGGTACTCATTATTTAACGGAGGTTGCATCGTTATTTCCTCTCGTTTAAGATGCTTATACACCTACTTAACATGTGTGTTTATTTTCTAAATGTGCATGTATGCACATACATACGTGCGCGCACGCACGTACACAACCGAAAACACACACAACACACACACACACACACACGCACACACACGGCCAGAGAAAAGGCGGAGCCAAGAGCTGTGAATCGACCCCTGCAACCACATATAGGTGAGTACATATACTAGGTGAGTACACATACTAGGTGAGTACACACTAAAGACGGGAATATATACATACTGGAGCAGAAAAGGAAAGACTACAAACAAATCTAGATAGGCTACAGGTCTGATATGGGGATGGGCAAAGAATAGTGCAAACGGATTACAAGCTCTTGAGGGAAGGGGGCAAGGATGCAACTCTCACCCTAAGAGAACTACCTCGGAGTGAACATTGCACTGAGGATGAGGCACACATCAACCGAATAAGAGCTGCAGCAATCGCCCGTCTGGCAAACCTAAGGTTAACTCACAGGAACCTAAGAAAGAAATCATTCAAGGCATTATATACGGCATATTTCAAACCCGTACTGGAGTACGCAGCACCAGTATGGAACGCGCACCTGATCAAGCATGCCAAGACTCTGAAGAAAGTGTAGAGGTTCGTGACGAGACTAGCTCAGAAGAGAATAGGGGAGCTACACCTGAGCACATTAGAAAGAAAGAAGGGCTATGAGTGATAACAGTGTACAAGATACTGAGAGGAAATGATAGGATGGACAGGGACAGATTGTTGAAGAAGCGGGAAACAAGAAAATAAGAACAAAGCTCGAAGTTGACGACACAGATGAGCCACAAGAATGTTGGGAAGTATTTCTTCAGCCTTAGGTTGGTCAGGAAATGGAACAACCTGAACAGTGGAGTTTTAGAGGCAGGCTCCATACACAGCTTTACGAAGAGGCAAGATAAGGTTCTGGCGGCCAGTAAAAAGTGAACCCAGCAACTGCCGGTGAAGTGACTGGGATTCGACATACAGGTGAGTACACAGACATACACACCAATATACTCACGAACACACTTTTCTAGTGCAAGCAAAAAAAAAAAAAAATGAAACATGGGAAAGAGGGACATGAAGGAGGTGGTTGGCTTTACCTTGGATTGGTAATGGATGGCCTGAAGACACAATTGATAGAGTTGAAAGAGAATTTCAATATCCTTCGGAGAATAACTATGACATTATGCAACAAAGCAAAGGACGAGGTTGTAGAACCAACAAACAGGACTAATAGGGCAGAAGAACCTTAAAGCTGGAATCTGAAATGAAAAGGCTGACAGTAAACATGGAAAGAATAACACTGAAAGAAGAGTTTGAAAGGAAGTTCAGTTTCCTTCAGAAGGAAACTGAAGCAGAATGCAATAAATAAAAGAGCTTGGCATAATAAAGAGCCATAAAGCTAAATAGGAAACGAAATGACTAAAGGGGACCATAAAGGAACTGTGAGGAAGGATAGGGGGCAAAAATAACGAAGGAGAAAGGTAGAGGGTTCTAAGGAGGAAACAGAAGAGAAATCACCAGCAGAAATGCTCTCCAAAGATAGAAAGGCTAAGGAAGTGACAAAAGAGACAGTAAGGGCAATGGTGAAAAGAGACAAAGAAATGTGGAGAGAAATGCAATATAGGGAAGAAGGAAGGAGGTCTTTGAGGATTCGTGGATTTCAGAAGGCTAAAGAAGGTCCAGGGAGTAGGAAATGGAAAAACATGGAACATGAAATTACATCAGTCATTGAGCGCATAGGAAAAGAGTTAGAGACAGGGCAGATGTCAATTTTCTGGAGGATTGGGAGGTTCTTCTGTGGCAAACAACACCCAAACTAACCTTCTGGTCCCATATATCTTGGGACAGGATTCTACGACAGAAAGCACTTCCATAATTGCGCATACCTGTATCAGGACAGGACAGTGATGCACAGGGAACAGCTGATGGGGTGTGTGAAAACCATCAGGCAAGGAGAAAGCTAGCAGACGCGGGGCCAGGTGGAAGAAGCACCAAAACTTAAGGAGCTCCTCCAGATGCAACCCCGACCCCTTTGCTGGCTGGCCCTACTCTGGGCCAACTCCTACTTCTCCAAATCTGGGCTATCTCCCACTTTCCTAGCCCCATCACTAACACCAACACCTACCCTTTCCCCTCCTCCCTCACATCCTCCCCTTCCCCACTCACAATCTTCTTAATGACCTCTCTCCCAGCAGTGATGTGCATATCAAACCCAGCTCTACAATATCCCTCCGCTCCTGTCTGATGAGCAATATGCGAAGAGAGAGTAAACAACACAAACAAGCATATATTTAGGGAAGGTAAGCTCAGAGTGTGGTGCAAAAAGGTGGATGGAATTATCAAATAAGAATGAAGAGTTGAAAGAACAAATAGCTGTGGTAACTCTAGACATCATACATATCACAAAGACAAAACTGACTGAAATATCAGTTGCCATATTTCCAGCAGGATGTCAAGTAATAAGGGAAGGTAAAGAAAACAGGGAGGCGGAGTGACATTGGCTATCAGATATCAGTAGTTTTGAAAAAGTGAGAGGAATAAATAGACAGACAGAAAACGACTATATAGTTCACTCAGTTAAGACTCAGGGACACAGACTTAGTTGCAATGATATATGTGTATATATATATATATATATAATATATATATATATATATAATATAATATATATATTATATATATATATATATAATATATATATATATATATATAATATATAAGTATATATATATATAATATATATATATTATATATATATATATTATATATATATAATATATGTATATATATATATATATATATATATATATATATATATATATATATATATATATATATATATATATATATATATATATATATATATATATATATATATATATATATATATATATCCCTCCACCTGATTACAAGAGACCGATGGATGAATGTGAAGACAACAACGGACTGATGGTTGACATCATGGCTAGAAGTACACGGAGGGTTCAGGCAAAGTTACCTATCATGGGTGATTTCATCCACAGAGAAAGGAAGAAACTGGTAAAACTGGGACCCACATGTGGGACCAGGAACATGAAGGGCCAAGTTAATGGATGCTATTAGAGAAAAGTTTTTTTAAGCAGCATTTTTAAGAACACAGTAAGAAAGAGAAGAAAATGAACCAGCAAGACTGGATCCAATATATATTGCAGGTACCTTTGGCATATTGAAGAATGAGACACTAGTGCAACATCTGGGAATATTTACTGAGGAAACGGTTCGCCAGCCAGTGGCGTCTTCAGTCCAATACAGAAGAGAACGGTGGAAAATGAGAACTTTGAGGAAATCATTCCTTCTGTCTGGAGTCGATGTCTTCCGTCCACCAATTTTGAGAAATATATAGCATAATCGCGAAGAGTCTTATATACTGCAGTCAGGCGAGTTGAAGTTGAGGGAGGAAGCGGAGTCACCAGTGAAAAGTAGGTTTAAGTAGGTCACGCCTATAGGTTCGGCAAGCGTTGAAGAATTCCCAGTATAAAGATTCCAAGACGTTGCTGTGTCTGACAGATGTGATGTGTAAATGGTTTAGAAAACCGACCACTTTCATAATTTCTGACGTAGGTGAACTACAATACGAGAGCCCCATGGAAGACACTAATAATACTGTCTTAAGCTGTGAGAAGCTAGTGGAGTTAAAGAGGGAAGAGTAGTAGGTGGTAGGAGTAAGAATTAAGACTTTAGAAGAGGAAAATTTTAGGGATGACAGAATTCCTGAATGAAATATGATGGTACAGAGAACTGGAAGGAAAGTCTGTGAATGTGATGACGACGTACCTAGCTGGAAACTACCAAGAGGCGGAGGAGAATATCATATGCAGAAGAAAATGTGGAAACGGCAAAGACAAAGAGAATCATTGGTTAAACTAGACATACAAAAAGGCAAAAAAAAAAAAAATGACAAGAACAAGAACATGGAAATCTAGTGTAAGCGAAGGACAGACAAAAAACAGAAGCGAACAGGTTAGCAAGAAACAAATATGTTAGGATGTGGAGAGAAGCAATGATCAGGTCTAAATAAAATCTAAATAAAAAATTACACACAACCACATCAAAAAAGACGAGAGTAAAAGATTAGATAATTCGATTGAAGAAGTAAGGAAGAAAGTTCACATAATCAAACAATCTGAAAATGTTTTCTCAGTGGAAATAGGGACAATACCAGAAAGACTGGAAAACAGGGGACACCATACACAAAACAGGAGGAAAGGTAGATAAACTTTTAATGGATACGAATATATAAAAGGCAATTGAACCTAGATGAATGGTTCAAAGAACCGACACGTTGTTAAATTAGACACATGTGCAACTCTTGGGTATCTTTACTGAGGAAACGTTTCGCCACACAGTGGCTTCATCAGTCCATACAAAGGATAAACTTGAAGAACAGGAGGAGAATGAGGTAATCAGTCCCTCAGCCTTGAGTCGATGTGGTCAGTCCATCAATCTTGAATGGTTCTTTGAACCATTCATCTACAATCCTGTCAGACACTGCAACTTCTTGGGATCTTCACACTTGGGAATTCTTCGCTTGCCTAACCCTTGGGCACGACCTACTTCCACATTGGACAAATGTGACACCACCTACGACTGCTGCACCTCTCCTGCCATACGGTTTATAAGCTGCTTCTCCGCTCATATGCCGTATTCTATTCAAGATTGATGGACTGACCACATCGACTCAAGGCTGAGGGACTGATTACCTCATTCTCCTCCTGTTCTTCAAGTTTATCCTTTGTTTGGACTGATGAAGCCACTGTGTGGCGAAACGTTTCCTCAGTAAAGATACACAAGAGTTGCACATGTGTCTAATTTAGCAACTGAACCTGCCAAGGCGTCACTATGAATTCTGCCAGAGGGAGCAGAAGCATTATCCAAATTATTAAGATCTACTACATGTCAATAGATACTGGACAGTTACTAGAGATCTGGAAGACAGCAGATGTAGTCCCTATATTTAAGAAAGGTGACAGACAGGAAGCACTAAACTACAGACCAGTTTCTCTGATATGCATACCATGCAAGGGAATAGAGAAGATTATCAGGAGAGTGATAGAATAATTGGAGGGGAGTGTTTGTATAAACAATAGCCAGCATGAGTTCAGAGATGGCAAATTTTGTCTTTCCATTCTGCCATAGTTATATGACAAGGTAACAGATATGACATAAAAGAGAGAAAGATTTGAGGATTTCATTTTCTTAATCTTCAAAAAGGCACTTGATACTGTACCCCAGAAGACGTTGTGACAATATCATGACGCACTGGTAGGGAGAACAATATTCTCCGGTGGATCAAAGAGTACCTTAGGGAAGAAAGGAGAGTGTTATTATCAGTGAAGAAAAGTTAGAATTGGGAGCAGCAGCAAGCGGGCATTCGCAAGGATCGGTATTAGGACCGGTAATATTTCTGATTTATGGGAATGACATTCCAGATGAGGTTATTACAGACAGTGGCGTAAACCTGGGATTGATTCCAGTCTAGTTTTTGAGTGAATTCAGTTACAACCGAGTACATTGATTCTGACTCTGAAGGGGCAAAAGATAGATCTATCACTATGTCTGTCCGTGGTGGGAAAAGGATCAAAAAAAAAAAAAAAAAAAAAAAACTTGCATTTGAGTTCGCAGACTGTGAAGCCTGTTAACATTACCAATGAGAGTTGCCGTTGGGGGATTAAAATAACATGGTTGAAAATCTTGTGGAGTTTAGAAGAGTACGTAAAAGAAGGAATATAAAAAGGAGTTCAGGAAGTAGCTATGCGATGTGTATAATCAGAAACATAGGAAGCGAAAGACTGGAAGACAGACCATAATTAGGAAATAGGAAGAAAGTTGTATACGGAGAATTGGTGCGGACAATATAGAATTCCAAGAGAGGTGTAAAGTTGTTACTTACGACAACGTTCGTTATGCATCTGTCTTTTCTTCTGGAAGAAATCTATTAAATTTAGATTCTTAGGAGTCGAGGTATCAATAGATCGGCCATGCAAACAAGTGGCAAATCTCAGTTTATATGAGGAAAATAAAATAGTAGGAGTATTTTGAAAAAATAATTGCACATAGATGCAAAAATGGGAGAATTTATAATGGTATGGTTGCTCAAACGCCTTTGTATTAGTGCGAAGCTTAGTTGCTGAACGCTACATCAAGGAGGTGTAGAGAATGTCTTGAGAAGGATTGGAAGGAGAGTGTGAAGGAAGTTTTGATAGATAGATAGATAGATAGATAGATAGATAGATAGTATAGATAAGGATAGATAGATAGATAGATATAGATAAAATATAGATAGATAGATAGGAGATAGAGATGATAGAGATAGATAGATGAGAGGAGAGAGAGAGAGAGCGAGAGAGAGAGAGAGAGAGAGAGAGAGAGAGAGAGAGAGAGAGAGAGAGAGAGAGAGAGAGAGAGGAGAGAGAGAGAGAGAGAGAGAGAGAGAGAGGAGAGAGAGAGAGAGAGAGAGAGAGAGAGAGAGAGAGGAGAGAGAGAGGTGGTGCATGAGCATACAGTAGGATATATAAGCATATTAAACCCGAGAGAGTAATGATGAGTGATTTTTAGGCATTTGACGCGCTGTTAGAGTGTGAGAGAGGTAATATCTATGGAGCAAAATCAGTGAAACCAATAAAATAAACTTGAGTTTTGGAGATGGAAAGTTTCGGTGGGATTCTGACGTCTGTGACCTTCTGGAAAGCCAGCAATGGAACAAATAATGGTAAATGTTTTTTTTTTTTTTTTTTTTTTTTTTTTAGGTTACCTGAACTTGGTGGAAAACGGAAATTACTTTTTTAAAAAGACAAGATATACACAGACAGATGTATACTAAAAAATATAATTAAATGCATATACAAAACATACATACTCTCAAACAGACAAGTAAACAGACAGAAAAAACGAACAGAAAGCTGAACAGAAATGTATGTAATGAAAGAGCTTTATAAATCGTTAACGTAAATATTTAAAATGCTGTACAAACGTGAGAGAGAGAGAGAGAGAGAGAGAGAGAGAGAGAGAGAGAGACAGAGAGGAGAGAGAGAGAGAGAGAGAGAGAGAGAGAGAGATGACTCTAGGATGACAGGATGACTCAAGTATGGAACACATTCGTACAGCATAATGATGTCAACGAGATAAAGTCAGTTGATCAGATGAAAATGCTGGCCCACAGATGGCTCCAACTTCATCCTGTTTCCTACTTGTATGTCTCATAACAATAAAAATGCTTTCAAATGAGCTGATGTATGTAACAGCTCTTAGCTTGCCAATAAAGTTAGGAATCCTTAACCTGTAAATAGCTGTCAATAATGCTAGGGATCCTTAACCTTGTCAAACCCTGTGTAAAGAGGAGAGAGAGAGAGAGAGAGAGAGAGAGAGAGAGAGAGAGAGAGAGAGAGAGAGAGAGGAAGAGAGAGAGACAGGCAGACAAACAGACAGACAGACAGACAGAGAGTCAGACAGACAGAGAGACAGACAGACAGACAGACAGACAGACAGACAGACAGACAGACAGACAGATAGGCAGACAGACAGACAGAGACATAGAGAGAGGCACACACGCAAACAGACAGAAATTCAGAGGTCTGTGGAGAGAGGAGGGGGGGGGGTGAGTGGGTAGAAAATTTTGAGTCTCATCCTCCCAAAAAAAATCATCCCAAGAGTCGCGGGGCAATCATTGAAAGACTCTGCAGGAGAAGCAAGAGGAGGCTGAGGGAGGAGGCTGAGGGAGGAGGCTGGGGGAGGAAGCTGAGGGAGAAGGCTGAGGGAGGAGACTGAGGGAGGAGGCTGGGGGAGAAGACTGAGGGAGGAAGCTGAGGGAGGAGGCTGAGGGAAGAGGCTGAGGGAGGAGGCTGAGGGAGGAGGCTGAGGGAGGAGGCTGAGGGAGGAGACTGAGGGAGGAGGCTGGGGGAGAAGACTGAGGGAGGAAGCTGAGGGAGGAGGCTGAGGGAGGAGGCTGAGGGAGGAGGCTGAGGGAGGAGACTGAGGGATTAGGCTGAGGAGGAGGCTGAGGGAGGAGACTGAGGGAGGAAGCATGGGGAGAAGGCTGAGGGAGGAGGCTGAGGGAGGAGACTGAGGGAGGAGGCTGAGGGAGGAGACTGAGGGAGGAGGCTGAGGGAGGAGGCTGAGGGAGGAGACTGAGGGAGGAGGCATGGGGAGGAGGCTGAGGGAGGAGGCTGAGGGAGGAGACTGAGGGAGGAGGCTGAGGGAGGAGACTGAGGGAGGAGACTGAGGGAGGAGGCTTAGGAAGGAGGCTGAGGGAGGAGGCTGAGGGAGGAGGCTGAGGGAGGAGGCAGAGGGAGGAGGCTGAGGGAGGAGGCTGAGGGAGGAGGCTTAGGAAGGAGGCTGAGGGAGGAGGCTGAGGGAGGAGGCTGAGGGAGGAGACTGAGGGAGGAGACTGAGGGAGGAGGCTTAGGAAGGAGGCTGAGGGAGGAGGCTGAGGGAGGAGGCTTAGGAAGGAGGCTGAGGGAGGAGGCTGAGGAAGGAGGCTGAGGGAGGAGGCTGAGGGAGGAGGCTGAGGGAGGAGGCTGAGGGAGGAGACTGAGGGAGGAGACTGAGGGAGGAGGCTTAGGAAGGAGGCTGAGGGAGGAGGCTGAGGGAGGAGGCTTAGGAAGGAGGCTGAGGGAGGAGGCTGAGGGAGGAGGCTTAGGAAGGAGGCTGAGGGAGGAGGCTGAGGGAGGAGGCTGAGGGAGGAGGCAGAGGGAGGGGGCTGAGGGGGAAGATTGAGGGATGTGGCTGGGGGAGGGGAAGAGCCTCGTCCCACGTGATTTACTAAGGCCGGCCAAGTTTCCCCAGACTCGCCAGACAAGGTATAAATATGCATTTCGCGAATCGGGGAGTTTCCTCTCTTACAAAGTTTGATTGATTGTCAGCGTGTATCTTCTCCCAGGATGGTGAGGGAGAAATAGATGGGGAGTGGGGAGACAGGGGCGAGGAGGAGGAATGGTTGGCATGGCGGAAATGGGAGAAAAAGAATGGAGAGAGGGGAGGGAATAGAGGGGTGGGGAGTCCGCAGTGGGTTGAATGGTTGGTGAAGTCTGAAGGGAATGGGATGAGAGGGGAAGGGGGATGATTGTGATCGGGTAAGTGACGTGTGGTGGGTTGGTCTAGGAGGAAGTGAGGGGAAAGAAAGTTAGCGAAAATGAGAGAGTTAGAGTAAGGTGATGGGGAGAGTTGAAGGTTATATGGGTTGATGGGAATGTTAGAGGCCATATGGGTGATGGGGAATGTTAGAGGACATATAGGGTGATGGGGAGTGTCATAGGTTATGTTTAGTGCTGGGGAGTGTTAGAGGTTATATGGGGTGATGGGGAGTGTTAGAAACCGAGAGTTACTGCAGAGACCACCCTGGCTCTGGTGCACGGCATAGACTGCAGTTCGCTGCACAGTACCACAGCAACACAAACGACACAGCGGGCTGTGGCCTGCTGCAGAGGCAACCCAGCATGCTGCGGTGGTCTGCTGCACCACACTGGGGTCTGCTGCACAAGCAACGCAGCACTGCTGTGAACTGTTGCACAGCGGGAGGAGAATAAGTATCAACTAGAGAGGAACTGTGCATACTGCACACGACAGTTAAAGGACGCTCAGCTTCGCCTGGTGGTGAGGGAGAGGAGGCTGAGGGAGGGGGTGAGGGGTAGGGGACAGGGGAAGGGAGGAGAAGAGGGAGGCAGAAATAAGGGTAAGCAGAAGCAACAATGCAGGGGGAGAGTAGGGCAGGAGAATAATCATAAGGGGAAGGCGATTGTGCAGGTGGGAGAATAAGGTAGGCAGGGAGACTCTATGCAGGTGTTAGAACAAAGGGTGATAGGGGAGGGAAAGGGAAAGGGAGGCAGGAGAGGAGGGGTGTAGCTAGCAATGCAGACCAGCAAATGCAGCCGGCAAAGGAAGGGGAGAGAGAGAGAGGAGGAGAGAGAGAGAGAGAGAGAGAGAGGAGAGAGAGAGAGAGAGAGAGAGAGAGAGAGAGGAGAGAGAGAGGAGAGGAGAGAGAGAGAGAGAGAGAGAGAGAGAGAGAGAGAGAGAGAGAGAGAGAGAGAGAGAGGAGAGCCTCACATTCTAGTTATTATTGTCATGAACATCAGAAAGGAGGAACACTGCAACAAGCTTACTGGCCAATACTAGGCAAGTCCTTCTCTACACCCAAAGGGGTCATACAGCGCACCGGTGGAATTGGAGGTAATCAGGTCTGATCCTGAGGAACGGGGGGAAGGGGGAGACAGTTACTCCAGTTCCTTGGATCAAGATCCCTTCACCGGCATCAACGCCCCCTCTCCCATCCCTATTATAGAAAGAAGCCTCAAAGAGAGGGATGGGGCTTAGCGCAGCGTGCCGTGAGAACCAGATTTAGCGGCAGTAACACATTACTGACCCATAGCGTCTCACCCTTCCCTCTCCTCTCCAGAAATACGCTGTTTTAGCCGCCTTCTCTTGAATATTTTATGTATAACTCTGTATGATGCGTCTGGGTATAACTCAGTAGGAAGAAATTGTGTATAGCTTTGTATGAAGCATTTGTGTATAGCTTCGTCTGAAGATGATGATGATGATGATGATGATGATGATGATGATGATGATGATGATGATGATCATGATGATGATGATGATGATGATGATGATGATGATGATCATGATGATGATGATGATGATGATGATGATGATGATCATCATGATGATGATGATGATGACGATGGGTAATATCGCTAAGTGAATAAAATGACAGCCAACTCTCACTGCCTCTAGTCTAACAGCCTGGCAGATAACTGGAACGAATGCCTTCGTGGTCCTTCTAACAAGAGCAATCTCGCCTTGTGTTTGCCTGTCTGACTAAATGGACCCATCTCTCCTTGTATTTGAATAGGAGCACCGACCTCACTGACTATCACAAAAGAAAAAAAGCTAAAACTCGCCATCTCTCTTTCACGGTCAGATATAAAATGTGTGGAACTGGAAGCCATGTGGAGAAGCCAACTATTTGTAGTGAGTATGCTGGTAATGGTGATCCAGCTCCTGTCCTCGTGATTATTATTATTATTAATATCAACATCATTGGGTGAGAGTATTTCCTTAGTCTTAGGGTGGTTGAAAAGTGAATGACTTAGATGAGGCAGTGGTGGAGGCAGACTCAGTATATGAGCACATATTCAAGAGATGGTAGGGGAAAGGACCATGAAGCCAGAGGTCAGTCAGGCCTATCAAAGTAATCTGTTAGGCAGGACCAGGAACTGAATTTCGTCCCCGTCCACAAACACAAATCATGAAGTACAAATAGGGGAGTTCACAAACACATGCACACACAGACGCAGACGCAGACGCAAACACAAACACACACACACACACACACACACACACACACACACACACACACACACACACACACACACACACACACACACACACACACACAAACACTGAACACATTTGAAGCGCATATCAACCAAATAACTGCTGCAGCATACGGGCGCCTGGCAAACCTGAGAACAGCATTTCGACATCTAAGTAAGAAGTCATTCACGACACTGTACACCGTGTACATCAGGCCCATATTGAAGTATGAAGCGCCAGTATTGAACCCACACCTGGTCAGACACGACAAGAAGTAAGAGAAGTGCAAAGATTTGCAACAAAACTAGTCCCGGAGTTGAGGGATTTGTCCTACAAGGAGAGGTTAAGGGAACTTAATCTGATAACACTAGAGGACAGGAGGGATAGGGAGGACAAGGTAACAATGTATAAAATATTGAGAGGAATTAGCAAGGTGGATAGTGACAAAATGTTTCAGAGATGTGACACAGCAACAAGGGGTCACAACTGGAAGCTGAAAACTCAGATGTGTTACAGGAATGTTAGGAAGTATTTCTTTTGCCATAGAGTTGTCAGGAAGGGGAACAGTCTGGAGAGTGACGTAGTGGAGGCAGAATCCATACATAGGTTTAAGAAGAGTTATGATAAAGCTCATGGAGCAGGGAGAGAGTGGGCCTAGTAGCGACCAGTGAAGAGGCGGGGCCAGGAGCTATGAATCACCCCTGCAAGTGGATGAGTATAATTAAGTAAGTACACACACATAGGAACTGAGACTCGACCCTCGCTCCCCCTGCAGTCACAAACTGACAACTACAGAGGGCGCTCTGCCAACAAATCGAAATTGAGCCAACCATTACGACCCAGTTGATAGTTCTCTCCTGGAGTTTCTCCGCCTTATTGAAAATAATAGTAGATAAAAAAAATCTATTTTCTTCTTCGACGCCGTCCTTCAGGTAAGGACACTTCGAGTCCTTTACCGGAATAGCCTTCAGGTAATTTGATGAAAGCCGACCAGCCAAGGAACACACGGAACCCCGAGAACAAAACTCAGGTAAACTCGCTTATTTTTGTGTGTGTGTTGGAAGGGGGACCATGTGCGTGTCGACCGCTTCTAAATACGTTGGTTTATTGGGTTTAAAGCCTATCGACTGCACGAGGGGCCATTAAGGTTGTATTGTAACCCGTACACCAGCAATCGGGGATGCTTTAATACCCAACCCGGGGACTGAAGTAAATTCTCACTGTATATACAGGGAGATACACACTTCTCTGTTTGTGTATATATACACTGAGAGATACTCGTGTCTCCGTGTATATACCCTGTGTATATAACTGAGAGATACTCATCTCTGTATATACACTAGAAATACGCACCTTTCCGTGAATATGTACGAGAGATGCACCCCTCCGTGTATATGCACTGAGATGCACACCTCTTCGTGTATATAGCGTAGATTAATTACGAGCCCTTATGTTAGATGATGATGATGAAGTTGTTATTGTTGTTGTTGTTGTTGTTGCTGATGTTGTAGGTGTTGTTGCTAGTGTTGTTGTTGTTGATGTTGTTGGTGTTGTTGTTACTGTTGTTGTTAATGCTGTTGTTGTTGGTGTTAGTGTTGCTGTTGTTGTTGATGATGATGATGTTGGTGTTGTTGTTGGTGGTGTAGTTGTTGGTGGTGTTGGTGTTGGTGTTGTTATTGTTGATGGTGTTGGTGTTGTTGGTGTTTGTATTATTGTTCGTGGTGGTGGTTTTGTTGGTGATGGTGTTGTGTTTTGCGGTGGTGATGGTGGCGACGATGGTGTTGGTGATGTCGGTGATGACGATTTTGATGTTGATGTTACTGCAAACGATTGTATTTCCGGGTGAATAAATGCAACATATCACAGGCAATATCATTAAGGCAAGTGAAATATTCCTTAGGTTTGAGTTGACGCAAGAGAACAAAACTTTCTCCGACCTCTCTAAACATTATTTATGCACTATTGATCACAACAAATAAAAAAAAAAAACTGGCGCATACAAGCGCGTTTTGACGCAGCATTTGTATAAAATGTAAATGGTCCATGATCGAGTATTTCTCCACAATGGAGAGTTTTGGCATTTGTGAATGTCGGCGCAAAGTTGGTCATTGTTGAAGTTCAAGGACACCTCGTTTAGTGTATTACCAGACGTATTAGTCAAGATGTTCGCTGTTCATGCGCGGGCGTGCATGAATACTTATGCTTACTTACGAACATACGTATATGTACTCACATACATGCATACTCAAGCATAAACAGATACAGACACACACACACACAGGAGCTATGACTAGACCCCTGCAACCACAAATAGGTGAGTACAAATAGGTGAGTACACACACACCATACATAGTTTTAAAACGAGGTGTGATAAAGCTCATGGAGCAGGGAGAGAGAGATGACCTAGTAGTAACCAGTGAAGAGGCGGGGCCAGGAGCTGTGATTCGACCCCTGCAACCACAAATAGGTGAGTACACACGCACACACACACACACAGAGGCAAGGATAACAGAGAAGGCACTGCAATGGATCAGGGAATACCTGTCGGGAAGACTACAGCGATACACAAATAACAGAAAGTCATGATACGTGACGAGGTGTCACAGTGGGCGCCTGTGACGAGCGGGGTTCCACAGGGGTCAGTCCTAGGACCGGTGCTGTTTCTGATATATGTGAACGATATGACCGAAGAAATAGACTCAGAAGTGTCCCTGTTTGCAGATGATCTGAAGTTGATGAGAAGAATTCAGTCGGACGAGGACCAGGAAGAACTACAAAGTGATCTGAACAGGCTGCAGGCCTGGTCCAGAAACTGGCTTCTGGAGTTCAACCCCACCAAGTGCAAAGTCATGAAGATTGGGGAAGGGCAAAGGCGATCGCAGATGGAGTAAAGTCTAGGGGAGCTCAGAGACTACAAACTTCACTCAAGGAAAAGGATCTTGGAGTGAGTATAACACCGGGCACATCACCTGAGGCGCACATCAACCAAATAACTGCTGCTAAGAATAACTACCACTAAGAATAGCATTCTGACATCTCATTAAGGAATCGTTCAGGACCCTGTACACCGTGTACGTTAGGCCTATATTGGAGTATGCAGCACCAATTTCGAACCCACATCTAGCCAAGCACGTGCGGGTTATTTGTGTATCGTTCCAGTCACGGTATTGTGCCTTTTTTGTTATTTACGTTTGGAAATTAGAGAAAGTGCAAAGGTTTGCAACAAGACTGGTCCCAGTGCTAAGATGAGTGTCCTACGAGGAGAGGTTAAGGGAAATGGACCTGACAACACTGGAGGACGGGAGAAATAGGGGGGATATGATAACGACATATAAATTACTGGGAGGATTTGAAAAGGTGGATAGAGACAGGATGTTCCAGGGATTGGACACAGCAATCAGGGGTCACAGCCGGAAACTAAGACTCAGGTGAATCACAAGGATGTTAGGAAGTATTTCTTCAGTCACAGAGTTGTCAGGAAGTGGATCAGTCTGGGAAGTGATGTAGTGGAGGCAGAATCCATACATAGCTTTAAGAAGAGGCATGATGAAGCTCATGGAGTACGAAGAGTGACCTAGTAGCGGCCAGTGAAGAGGCGGGGCCAGGAGCTATGAATCGACCCCTGCAACCACAACTAGGTGAGTACAACTAGGTGAGTACACACACACACAGACACACACAGACACATACAAACACATAAAAACACACACAACACACACACACATATACATACACACACAGACACACAGACACACAGACACACAGACACACACAGACACACAGACACACACAGACACACACAGACACACACAGAACACACACACACACACACACACACAACACACACACACACACACACACACAACACGACCCGAAACTGCTGTATAGCCACATTAGGAGGAAGACAACAGTCAAGGACCAGGTGATAAGGCTGAGGAAAGAAGGTGGAGAACTCACAAGAAACGATAGAGGTATGTGAGGAGCTCAACACGAGATTTAAGGAAGTATTTACAGTAGAGACAGGAAGGACTCTGGGGGGACAGACCAGATGGGGACACCAGCAAGGAATACACCAACAAGTGTTGGACGACATACATACAGATGAGGAGGAGGTGAAGAAACTGCTAAGGGACATCGATACCTCAAAGGCAATGGGACCGGACAACATCTCTCCGTGGGTCCTTAGAGAGGGAGCAGATATGTTGTGCGTGCCACTTACCACAATCTTCAACACATCCCTGGAAACTGGGCAACTACTGAGGTATGGAAGACGGCAAATGTACTTCCCATTTTCAAAAAGGAGACAGAAAGAGGCACTAAACTATAGACCTGTGTCATTGACGTGTATAGTATGCAAAATTATGGAGAAGATTATCAAAGGAGGAGAGTGGTGGAGCACCTGGAACGGAACAGGAGTATAAATGCCAACCAGCATGGATTCACGGAAGGCAAATCCTGTGTCACAAACCTTCTGGAGTTTTATGATAAAATAACAGAAGTAAGACAAGAGAGAGAGGGGTGGGTTGATTGCATCTTCTTGGACTGCAAGAAGGCCTTTGACACAGTTCCTCACAAGAGATTAGTGCATAAGCTAGAGCATCAGGCACATATAACAGGAAGGGCACTGCAATGGATCAGAGAATACCTGACAGGGAGGCAACAACGAGTCATGGTACGTAATGATGTATCACAGTGGGCACCTGTGACGAGCGGGGTCCCACAGGGGTCGGTCCTAGGACCAGTGCTATTTTTGGTATATGTGAACGACATGACGGAAGGGTTAGACTCAGAAGTGTCCCTGTTTGCAGATAAAGTGAAGTTAATGAGGAGAATTAAATCTGATGAGGACCAGGCAGGACTTCAAAGAGACCTGGACAGACTGGACACCTGGTCCAGCAAATGGCTTCTCGAATTTAATCCTGCCAAATGCAAAGTCAAGAAGATAGGGGAAGGGCACAGAAGACCACAGACAGAGTATAGGCTAGGTGGCCAAAGACTGCAAACCTCACTCAAGGAGAAAGATCTTGGGGTGAGTATAACACCGAGCATGTCTCCGGAAGCACACATCAATCAGATAACTGCTGCAGCATATGGGCGCCTGGCAAACCTGAGAACAGCATTCCGATACCTTAGTAAGGAATCATTCAAGACACTGTACACCGTGTATGTCAGGCCCATACTGGAGTATGCAGCACCTGTTTGGAACTCGCACTTGATAAAGCACGTCAAGAAACTAGAGAAAGTACAAAGGTTTGCGACAAGGTTAGTTCCAGAGCTAAGGGGAATGTCCTATGAAGAAAGATTAAGGGAAATCGGCCTGACGACACTGGAGGACAGGAGGTCAGGGGAGACATGATAACGACATATAAAATACTGCGTGGAATAGACAAGGTGGACAAAGACAGGATGTTCCAGGGAGGGGACACAGAAACAAGAGGCCACAATTGGAAGTTGAAGACACAAATGAGTCAGAGAGATAGTAGGAAGTATTTCTTCAGTCATAGAGTTTTAAGCAGTGGAATAGCCTAGAAAATGACGTAGTGGAGGCAGGAACCATACACAGTTTTAAGACGAGGTTTGATAAAGCTCATGGAGCGGGGAGAGAGAGGGGCCTAGTAGCAACCGGTGAAGAGGCGGGCCAGGAGCTAGGACTCGACCCCTGCAACCACAAATAGGTGAGTACAAATAGGTGAGTACACACACACACACACACAAACACACACACACACACTCACACACACACACACACACACCACACACACACACAACACACACACACACACACACACACACACACCACACACACACACACACACACACACACACACACACACACACACAATCCAGTCTGAGGGACATAAGTTGATAATTGCAGTAATGTACAACCCACCACAGAACTGCAGGAGGCCAAGAGAAGAATACGATGAGAGCAACAGAGCAATGGTCGACACACTAGCCGAGATGGCCAGCAGAGCACACATGGGGGGAGCAAAGTTACTAGTTATGGGTGATTTCAATCACAAGGAGATTGACTGGGAAAACCTGGAGCCCCATGGGGGGTCCCGAAACATGGAGAGCCAAGATGATGGATGTGGTACTGGAAAACCTCATGCATCAACATGTTAGAGACACTACCAGAGAGAGAGAGGAGAGGATGAACCAGCAAGACTGGACCTTGTATTCACCTTGAGTAGTTCGGACATCGAGGATATCATGTATGAAAGGCCCCTGGGAGCTAGTGACCATGTGATTCTGTGCTTCGACTACATTGTTGAGCTCCAAGTGGAGAGAGTAGCAGGAATAGGGTGGGAAAAACCAAACTACAAATGGGGGAACTACTCAGGCATGAGGAACTTCCTTCAAGACATTCATTGGGAGAGGGAACTGACAGGAAAACCAGTACAAGAAATGATGGAATATGTGGCAACACAATGTAAGGAGGCAGAGGAGAGGTTTGTTCCCAAGGGAAAACAGAAATAATGGGAAGAACAGAACGAGTCCTTGGTTCACCCAAAGGTGTAGGGAGGCAAAAACTAGGTGTACTAGAGAATGGAAAAGGTACAGAAGACAGAGAACTCAGGAAAATAAGGAGATTAGCCGAAGAGCCAGAAACAAATATGCACAGATAAGAAGGGAGGCTCAGCGATAATATGAAAATGACATAGCATCGAAAGTCTACACTGACCCGAAGCTGTTGTACAGCCACATCAGGAGGAAAACAACAGTCAAGGACTAGGTAATCAGACTGAGGAAGGGTGATGGGGAATTCACAAGAAACGACCGAGATGAAAGTCAGGAGTTCAACACGAGATTTAAAGAAGTATTTACAGTGGAAACCAGTAGGACTCCAGGAAATCAGAACAGGAGGGTACACCAGCAAGTGCTGGATGAGGTACATATAACCAAGGAGGAGGTGAAGAAGCTGCTATGCGAACTTGACACCTCAAAGGCGGTGGGACCAGACAACATATCTCCGTGGGTCCTTAAAGAGGGAGCAGAAATATTGTGTGTGCCATTAACAAAGATCTTCAACACATCATTTGAAACTGGGCAACTCCCCGAGGTATGGAAGATGGCAAATGTAGTCCCAATTTTTAAAAAGGGAGACAGAAACTACAGACCTGCATCACTAACGTGTATAGTATGCAAGGTCATGGAGAAGATCATCAGGAGGAGAGTGGTGGAGCAACTGGAAAGAAACAAGTGTATAATTGACAACCGGCACGGTTTCAGGGAAGGAAAATCCTGTGTCACAAACCTACTAGAGTTTTATGACAAGGTGACAGAAGTAAGACAAGAGAGAGAGGGGTGGATCGACTGCATTTTTTTGGACTGCAAGAAGGCCTTCGACACAGTTCCTCACAAGAGGTTACTGCAAAAGCTAGAGGATCAGGCACACATAACAGGAAAGGCACTGCAATGGATCAGAGAATACCTGACAGGGAGGCAACAACGAGTCATGGTACGTGACGAGGTATCAGAGTGGGCGCCTGTGACAAGCGGGGTTCCACAGGGGTCAGCCCTAGGACCTGTCCTGTTCTTGGTATATGTGAACGACATAACGGAAGGGATAGACTCAGAAGTGTCCTTGTTTGCAGATGATGTGAAGTTAATGAGAAGAATCAAATCGGATGAGGATCAGGCAGGACTACAAAGAGACCTGGACAGGCTACAAGCCTGGTCCAGCAACTGGGTCCTTGAGTTTAACCCTGCCAAATGCAAAGTCATGAAGATTGGGGAAGGGCAAAGAAGACCGCAGACACAATATAGTTTAGATGGCCAAAGACTGCAAACCTCACTCAAGGAAAAAGATCTCGGGGTGAGTATAACACCGAGCATATCTCCTGAGGCGCACATCAATCAGATAACTGCTGCAGCATACGGGCGCCTGGCAAACCTACGGATAGCGTTCCGATACCTCAGTAAGGATTCGTTCAACACTCTGTATACCATTTACGTCAGGCCCATACTGGAGTATGCAGCACCAGTTTGGAATCCACACCTAGTCAAGCACGTCAAGAAATTAGAGAATGTGCAAAGGTTTGCAACAAGACTAGTACCAGAGCTACGAGGATTGTCCTATGAAGAAAGGTTGAGGGAAATCGGCCTGACGACACTGGAGGACAGGAGGGTCAGGGGAGACATGATAACGACATATAAAATACTGCGCGGAATAGACAAGGTGGACAAAGACGGGATGTTCCAGAGAAGGGACACAGACACAAGAGGTCACAATTGGAAGTTGAAGACTCAGATGAATCAAAGGGATGTTAGGAAGTATTTCTTCAATCATAGTCAGGCCGTGGAATAGCCTAGAAAGTGACGTAGTGGAGGCGGGAACCATACATAGTTTTAAGGCGAAGTATGATAAAGCTCATGGGGCTGGGAGAGAGAGGACCTAGTAGCAATCAGCGAAGAGGAGGGGCCAGGAGCTATGACTCGACCCCTGTAACCACAAATAGGTGAGTACAAATAGGTGAGTATACACACACACATACAAGAGGATGTTAGGTAATAAGAACAGCTGTTTACAATCCTCCACCAAGCACAACCTTAGTGATACAATAATAGTGATAGAAGAGAGGAAAAAATGATTATATGTAGTTAATTTATTGATAAGAAAACTTATTTGGAAAATCAGGAAACACACAGAGGATAAGAAATGGTGGAGATAAATATTGGAGGCAGTAGCCGAAGACGTCATGAGCCGACATATTAAAGACACCACAAGAATAAGAGAGGGTTAACTGGCAAAACTGAACCTGTTCTTCGCCTTGAGTGCAGCAGATATAGAGAAAATTAAATATGATTCAGTAGGAACTAGCAGCTACATAGTCGTATAAATCGTCTTCTTGGTGGAGGTAAAAATGAATAGAAGTGAGAACAAAGAGAGCCAAGAAAAACAAACATAGGGATGAGAGAAATCCTGGATGGATTACAGTGGGAAAGAAAAATAGGAAGGTATGAAAGTATATAAAGAGGAGGGTGAGGCTACTAAAGATAGACAAGATAGTGACCGACAAGTTTACACTAGCAAGGATCGGAGAGGAACATAGTACATGGAGAGAGACCTTAGTTAACAAAGAACTAGTTGGATGAATCTTATTGTGGCTAGCTGGTCTAGTGGCTAACGCGACGGGCTGGAGTTTTGAGACTCTATGACCGCGGGTTCAATCCCGGCCGGGGGTATGGTTTAAAGAACTTATGTAAGGCAAACACTGCTTATGAAGGGGCACTGAAAACAGAAAAAATGAGTATATGAGAAAATTGGTAACTGTACAGAAGACTTAAATGACTATGCTAAGATAAGAACAAATGGTAATATATGATATATATATATATCTTAGCGGTGAAGGCTGAAAGAGATTCTGAGGTGAGGCTTAACCACATCATAAGGAAGACGATATTAAAGAAACGTTAAAAACTGAGGGAAGAGTAGAGAGAACAACAAAAAGTCATAAGGAGACATCTCCTCGATATAACGGACTCGAGTAAATAATGAGCAAAACAATAGCAGAAACAAGAGGCAAAGTCCACTGGTTACATAATTATTCGTTACGTTTACAATCACGCCAAAAAATTTCTATTCTTTGCTATTCCCATTAACGGCCACCCTCTTCTGTCCCTCCACATAACGGACTTATTAGTCCGTTATATGGAGGTTTTATCTGATGTGAGCAGACGGGGCAGTGAGAACTTCGCTCAAGCATCAAGCAAGATACCAAGAAAAAGTTAGAGGCAGTAATAAGAGAAATGAAGGAAATTAAGATAAGAAAAAATTGACAGGGCGTTTAATAAATAAAAATAGAAAGCAGATTCCAGAGCAATGAATTTTAAGAAAATAGAAACAGCAACTGCCTGATGGAGAAGCAGACCTGTGTACAGTTCTGAATATTTACTGAAGGAAACCTTTCGCCCGCGAGTGGCCTCACC
The DNA here is from genome assembly GCF_026875155.1 of Cherax quadricarinatus. NCBI lineage: Eukaryota > Metazoa > Arthropoda > Malacostraca > Decapoda > Parastacidae > Cherax > Cherax quadricarinatus. The sequence continues at coordinate 49,416,588 of NC_069401.1, read as the reverse complement.
AGCCCTAATGAAGCCACTCGTGGCGAAACGTTTCCTTCAATAAATGTCCAGAACTTTACTCTAGCGACCTGTTCCAGAGTTTGTGGGTATCACCAGACCGACCCCAGGTATATCACAGGTATGCACTTCCAGGGCTATTAACATACCTCATTTACATTCCTTAGGCATAGAACCCATGAAATCGATTAGGACTCCCCTGCCATGGCTCGAGTCCCACCGGTTCTGTGATTTCCTTACGTATAGGGTTTGTATGACTTAAATATTTTTCTGTACTCGAGAGACTTATTAAAGAGAATTAGTAGGGGAAATTACTAAGGGGAAGAATTATCAGATGGAATTATTAGAGGGTATTATTAGAGGGAATTATTAGAGAGTACCTGAGGGGAATCGGGAAATAACGATAAAAATACTATAACATTAATGACTTCTCAGCATTATTAGCAATCATAACAGAATCAGTAAGTACAATATTGTTAACATTATTGCAAGTAATAATAATAATAATAATAATAATAATAATAATAATAATAATAATAATAATAATAATAATAATAAAAATAATAATAATATTTAAAAAAAAATGTTGTCAGTGCTTTTTAATAATTCTGAAGGTGATAAATGAGGTATATAAATAATAATACCAAAAATAACTCGTGTGTAGTTTGAAAGTAAAGAAAATAGCAATCATAATGTCAATGAAAAATATTATTATATTTACAATAATAATAATAATAATAATAATAATAATAATAATAATAATAATAATAATAAAAATAATAATAATAAATAATAATAATAATAATAATAATAATAATAATAATAATAATAATAATAATAATAATAATAACAATAATAATAATAAAATTAATAATAATAATAATAATAGTAATAAAAATAATAATAATAATAACAATAATAACAGTAATAACACTAGTAATAATAAAATGCTACTTCTGCTGCTACTACTACTACCACTAGTACTGCTACTACTATTACTACTACTACTCCTACTACCACTAGTACTGCTACTACTATTACTACTACCACTAGTACTGCTACTACTATTACTACTACTACTACCACTAGTACTGCTACTACTATTACTACTACCACTAGTACTGCTACTACTATTACTACTACTACTACCACTAGTACTGCTACCACTATTACTACTACTACTACCACTAGTTCTGCTACTACTATTACTAATACTACTACCATTAGTACTGCTACTACTATTACTACTACTACTACCACTAGTACTGCTACTACTATGGCTACTACTACTACTACTACCACTAGTACTGCTACTACTATTACTACTACTACTACCACTAGTACTGCTACTACTATTACTACTACTACTACTACCACCACCACTAGTACTGCTACTACTATTACTACTACTACTACTACCACTAGTACTGCTACTACTATTAGTACTACTACTACCACTAGTACTGTTACTACTATTACTACTACTACTACTACCACTAGTACTGCTACTACTATTACTACTACTACTACCACTAGTACTGCTACTACTATTACTACTACTACTACCACTAGTACTGCTACTACTATTACTACTGCTATGACTACTACTATTAACACTGCTACTGCTACTATTATTACTACTACTACATTACTATTACTACTGCTACATTACTATTACTACTACTACTACCATGATACTACTGCTGCTGCTTCTGTTATAAACAACAACAGCAATAAACAAGATGAAAATAATAATAATTATTATTATCGACGCAAATGAAATCAGTCTCAACTTTGCAAGACCATAACTTACTGCTATCGATATCCCCCCCCCCCCCACGAAAAAAGATAATTTATCTGTTAAGCAGTTAAAAATCTTTTAAAATTAATAATATTAGAATTTTTCTTAGAAAGATGGGATCTAGGATATCATTATTTTAGAATAGTCTTTATTAAACTGAGAATATTTAGTCTTTATTAAAATAATTAGTGTCGGGTGTTCAATAAAATGTCTGAGGGTGTCGAATCTTCAGTAAAAGAAAAGAAATATTTTTTTTCTGTAGTGCAAGTCATAATTTTGTAACCAATAATTTGTTTTATCTTGATGATGGTATGGTCATCAACCTCTAAGAATTACTGTGATTGTGATGGTGAGGTGAGATGCCCAGTGTGTTGTCTTTCCAGAGGAGCACCTTGATGTGAGTAAAGATCTGTTTACCCAAGAAATTGGGGCTACTCTTTCCTTCCTTAAATCAACCTAGATTATCCCCCACTCCCCAGACGCTGGTTAGCACTATGGTTAGAGTGAAATAATATAAAATAACGACACGATGGAAAAAGAGACGATAATGTGGCGTAATGAGAGCCTTTACTAACGTTTCGCCCAGGCTGTGGTTTTTTTTTTTAGGTCACCATGTGTTTCTGTTTCCCCTCAGTTCTTGTTCCACAGCTCGCTGACTACTAAAACAATCTCTCTGCACCAGATGTTCAGATGATTCAATTGCATATGTCAACTCTGCAGTCTGACCTTCAATGTTTTTTTTTATCTAAGTATTCCTGGCCAGTTGGTTTACCTTGGCAGCTGTGGGCAAGACATGTGCTTACATACACTTGCTATATAATTATGTCATATTAGATAGAAGTCTGTGTTTTTTCGCACTTGTTTAACACTTTCCTCACCAACATACCTGAGAATACGTAGACAGGTGTTTCTAATATGAAAACACATGTTCGCACGTGATTAATATAATAACTGTATAATACGCAAATAACCCGCACATAGGAGAGTGAAACTTATGACGACGTTTCGGTCCATCTTGGACTATTAACTAGTAACACAGAAGCGCGAAGGAAAGGGAGTGATCACCTCAAAACTGTTTCTTTACCCTCTCCACTGCGTCTGCTGACTCCGTATTTAGTCATCTCTGTATCCAGCTGAAAAAATCTGTTGTGTAGGCGGAACGTTTCGGAAATGAAGATATTAAGCAGCTGTACATGTTGCTTACTCATCTGTACACGTGTTACCTACATGCCAACACATGTGTTCATGTGTGATCTCTACATGCAAACACGTGATCACTCGTTTTACCTTTAAGTCAATATATTCGCACTGTTTCCCACAGTACAGTCAACGCCATCAACCAAATCCTCTGAGATAAATTACACTCGCAAAGAAAAAATAAGACATAAAACTTGTGTACTAGTGTTCTGACGCCAAATAAAAAAAAAATGCTAGCATATTAAGCAGCAAATTTACAAAATACATGAGAAAAAACATTTGATAATAATAAGACTACAACTTCTAAAAGCCTTAATCTTTACTAACCCTTCAAAAATAAAAATAAATAAAATAAATTATTTGCTTGAAATAAGATATGCGTTGGGTATGATCTTGAAGATGCATTGCATTAAAAGTATTGAATAATAAATTCCAAGTATACCTGGAGGTTCCTGGGTTATTCGGGATCAACGCCCCGCGGCCGGTTCCTGTACCAGGCCCCGATGCATGGGCCTGATCATCTAGGTGTATGCTGCCCCAGAGTCACCCGCAGTCAGAGGCCACAGCCGGCTGATCCGGCACTAACTTTAGGTATCTGTCCACTCTTTCAAGCACCGGGGTTTATTGGCAATATTCCCAATGCTGAATGGAGGTGTTGGAACAGTTGGGCCCGGGGCACTTATGGTGTTTTCTCTTAGTGTACCAATGGCGCCCTACTT
>NC_069401.1:49362874-49407874 GCF_026875155.1 Cherax quadricarinatus | reverse complement strand
ACACACACACACACACACACACACACACACACACACACACACACGCACACACACACACACACACACACACACACACACACACACACACACACACACACACACACACACACACACACACACACACACACACACACAAAATATATATATATATATATATATATATATATATATTTATATATATATATATATATATATATATATTAATCTAGATACAAAATATATAAACACTACATTATAGTACAATATAATGCATCCTTATTGCATCCACAATGTTCGGAATCAAAAAAAATTCCCTGAGCGAATCTGACAAAATGAACCAGTGTATTTTTCCTTGACAAATAATGTATTACATCGTGACAAAAAACGCATTACCTCGTGACACACAAAAAATGCTTGTGGACCTGCCTACTCCTCTCTCCTTCCTTCCCCCTTTCTCCTTTCTCCGTACATCAACAACTTGATGAACGAGTGTGATTGGAATATATTGACACAAGCATGGTGGTGTACTATGCGCTTCCCCACCCATCATTTCTCTCCCCCTCCCCCCGAATCACTCCTCTTTCTCTCCTCCTCAACCCCAACTAAAGAGAGGGTGCGTGCAAGCAATAAGGAGCTCGTGTGTGCGTTTTGTCATGCATGCATGCCCCCTCCCTCCCTAAGTCGTCCCCTCGGCTTTACCATGCGTGGTAACATGTCACTAGTAAAAAAGCGGAATTCTTCTTCTCTTCTTTCCTCCCTTCTCGTTCCTCCCTCTTTTCTCCTTCCTCCCCCACTTTACTAATTATCCACTCCCACCTTCAGCCTTGATTCCAGGTAGTGTTTGTATGATGTGGCTAATTTAGATATCTTAGGCTGAGCTTTGAAACTGATGTGAAGTAGGATAACAGGTCTTAGTCTTTCAATTAATATGCAAAAAAATTAAGTTTTGCATGGAATAGTTGATGTGGCTAGTTCATAAATGTGGTTGATGGGATCTGATACAATTGTTACTTTTTCCTATGTTACTACAACACTATGGCTATTACTACAGCGCCGTTGTAGCTGTTGTAGGGTTCTCTTGCCATGAATTAACAACACCTGCTGTGGCTATCTCAGTATCATGTATAACAGTTTACTAGGCGATCTCATTGCATGATATGATAATATTGCTGGTTATCTCCTTGTATGATAGGATGATATGCTTGGCGATATCGCTACCCGGTAAGATGGTATACATGTCGATATCACTACATGATAGGATGTAATACATGGCTGTCTCACATGATATAATTGTATATCTGGCTTTCTTACCATCTGATATTGCGGTGTACTGGGCTATTCATGATCTGGTGCAATACTACAAGTGACAAATATCATGATCTAATATAATGCTTACATTATACCAGCTACGTATACCTCACAGACTGGTATAATTTTAGTAATGGAATCACAAAGGGGAAAAATGAACCAGAATATCTGGTGCTCTTGTCCAAATTGCCATAATTATGATGTATACCCGAAAAAGATTTTCCTACTTTTATGAATGCTGATGATAGTAACACTGTCGTAGAGGCTGGTAATAGGTGGTTGTGATGGTTATTTGAAAGACAGTTACGACGTTGTAGAGGAGAGCTAAGGGCTCTCCCACTCTCTGTTTAGGCAGCGGCGCAATAATCAGAGGCAAATGAGAAAGAGAAATAAAAAATTATGTGCAGAGATTCGGGAACAGTAATGGTGGAGGGAAGGACACAAGCAGGTGAAGGAGGAGGGGGACTGGACCTGAAAAACAGGGTACGTAAATAATAACAGTGATTGTTATTTTGATGCTAAATGTTGTCTGGTGATATTACATGCCACGTTGTGAACGGGAAACAAAAGATACTAGGATTTCCCTGCTTCCTGTGTCAAATTGTGTGTGACACGGATGCTGGGATTAAAAGTTAAAGATCAATTGGGTTTATTTAGTAATTTTCATTATAAATGAACCTCTCTCTCTTTCTCTCTAGCCATGGACAAAGCCTTATCTTTCTCTCTTCGTAGTTACGTTGACTACAGCCATATTTATAGCCACTGGGAAATGTCAAAATAATGCAATGAACTTAAACAGGAAAACAATATTAAAGTTTTTTAATAGGTCCGTTTAGAGCTGTTTTTGTGTGAGAAGAAGGAAAGGAAGTAACTTACTGTAATATGTCATGGTTGCAGTTGTTGCAGGGTATGAAGGCACGGACGAGTATATTAAGCTGTGTGTACGATCCCTGTGCGATAGTACAAGGCGGAATGTAACAGCGGTGAATGCATAAATAGTGCGTATTTTTGGTGTTGGTGTGAAGGGAGGGAGAAAGCTATAAAATAATATTCGCCTTGCGCTCATTACAACACTAATTGTGTTGCTGATGAAGCATGGTTTAGAAAGCTTGACAATGTTGTATCTGGATGTTTGAATGAGTGAAGTGGTTGGATGTTAGTGTACATGATGTTTAAATGTTGGTGGGCATGTTGCCTAGGTGGCGGTAGGCGTGGCACCTAAAGGGTGGTGGGCGTGGTAGCTAAATGGTAGCTAAGTGGTGGTAGGCGCAGTACCTGGATGGTGGTGAGTGTAGTGTGTTGTGCTTGTGTGTGCGTGAGGTCAGCTTCACGCTGCCATCTCAGACATAAACACTGCCCACCCTGCTCCAGGTACATAAACACTGCCTACCCTGCTCCACGTACATAAACACTGCCCACCGTGCTCCACGTACATAAACACTGCCCACCCTGCTCCCGGTATATAAACATTTATAGTTGGGTGTGCATCAGGGAGGAGGGGAGGGAGGGAGGGAGGGAGAGAGAAGACAGCAAGCAAGGGTGGTGCAGGTTGCACACTGTGGTCATGATGCAACACGCACGCACGCACCCCGTGCCCCACCCTACACGTGCCACTCACCTGGGGGGGGGGAAGGGGCGGAGACGACGGACCTGGTCAGGTCTTCGACGACTGGATGAGTCCATGGCAGCAGCGGATGAGGTCGGAACTTCTACGAATGGATGAACCCATGGAAGCAGCGGATGAGGTCGGGCCTTCTACGACTTGATGAGCCCATGGAAGTTGTGGGCAGCGTCGGTACTTCGATGATGAGTGGAGGCGGTGAGGGCGGCAGGTCGGGCGTGGTGAGGGCGGCAGGTCGGGAGTGGTGAGGGGGTAGAAGAAGTAGTCAGGGCGGCGGGTCGGGTAGGACTGGGCGTCGTGGGGCACCCGTCGCCTCTCCAACCTTGGTGCCCACTTCTTTTTTTTTTTTTTTTTTTTTACGGTGAGAGGATCGGCGGCCGTAACCCGCCGGGCGGCCGCACATTCCCGCCTTTATGGCGGCCGCAGCTGGCCGCCTGCGCCCGAGTTTTTGCATACAAGCATATGTTGAGTCTTTCAATACACTGCCATGACTAGGCTCAATTGATCGGGCAAAAACCAGGTTTAATCAGCGACGGTCGGACAAAAACCGGTGTTGTACCGGCGTAGCGGGGCCCCCAAACACTAGACTTACCTGGTGGGCCCCCAGTAGCGGGCCCTCCGTCGGTAGCGCGAGGCGCCCCCGGCAGCGCCTCCGCCGCGAGTGACACCTAGATGCTCCCGCACCCACCCGACTCCGACTAATTACTGGTACAATGCGCTAATCTCCTTACTGCGTTAATTGCCTACATTCTCCTTATAATTAAGACGGCGGCGAATGGCGCGGCATCTGGTGGTTGCACTGGGAACTAGCGGCGTTGCATCAATACCCCATTCAGCGCGGCCGTATCAAATCTCCGGCTGGTTGTTATGGCAACGGTTGCCGTGGCGACCCGTGTCGCCGCTGCACTTGTCGTCAGTGCCGCGGCGTCGCCACCGGCAGGCACACAGACGCCGTCGACGCCGCAACTCCAGCGTCGAAAGTACGTCGGGGCGGTAGTCTGGCCCCCAGGCGGCAGGCTACCCCCCTAACCCCTTTCACCAGGAGGAGGGGGAGGAGAGCCGACGGCAGCTGCAACACTGCAAAGTAACGGTGGGGGGAAGAGGGATAACTGCTCCTCCTCTTCCTCCTCCTTCTCCTCCTCCTCCTCCCTCTCCCCATTCCTCTCCCGTTACCCCTCCTCTTCCTCTACTCCACCTCTCTATCTCCCCTTCCTCTTCTTCATCTCCCGCCTCCCCCCGTCCCCTCCCCCCGTGAGGCGTCAGTTGTGCAGCACACTGCGGTTTTACCTAATTTTGTTTCATTCTATTACTCCCCCCTGTATACCCCACCCCAGCCCACGCCCACTCTCACACCCACGCCCACTCTCACACCCACGCCTACGCCCACATCCACGCCCACACCCACACCGACGCCCATTTCAAGATTCACACCCACATCTTAACACACAATGATGCATATACCAACAACCACATTCATACCCACGTCATCATAAATACCCATATCTACATTTATACCCACATATACGTCCATAACAACAAATAAATTCCCACATCTATATTCATCCCATATCTACATCCATACTCACATCAACATCCATACCCACATATTCATCCATTCTCAGATCACCATCCACACCCACATCTACAGTTATACCCACATCAACATTCATATCCGCATCAATATCCTTCCTGTAACTACATCCATATTCACACCAACATTTGTTCCCACATTTACATCCATACCCATATTAATAACAGATTCATACTCACATCTACAGCTAATACCCACATTTATACCCACAACAGCATACATACCAACACCAACATCCATACCCATATCTACATCCACTCCTTATCTACATCCATATCCACATCTACACCCATACCCACATCCGTACCCATATCTACATCCATACCCACATCCGTACCCATATCTACACACCATACCCACATCCGTACCCATATCTACACCCATACCCACATCCGTACCCATATCTACACCCATACCCACATCCGTACCCATATCTACATCCATTTCTTATCTACATCCATAGCCACATCTACATTTATACCCACATCAACATCATCTACATCCATACCTGCATCTACAACCATACCTACATCTATATCCATTCCTACAGCTACATCCATACCTACATCTACATCAATACCCACATCTACATCCATACCTACGTCTACACTCAAGCCCACATCTACATCCATTCCCACATCAACATCCATACCTACATCTATATTCATACCCACATCCTTATCCATACCAACATCTACATACATATCTACATCGATATCCATACTCAAATCTATCATCCACATTCATCAACATCTACATCAAATATACATCCACATTCATACCCACATCCATATCCAAATCAACATCTATACTCACATCCAAATTCATGCTCACATCCACATTTATACGCACACACAGACACACACACCACACCACACACACACAACACACACACACACACACAACACACACACACACAGACACACAGACACACAACACACACACACACACACCACACACAACACACACCACACACCACACACATCACACACACACACACACACACAACACACCACACACACGAACCATCATCAATAATCGTACCAACATTATCCTACACTCATTACCACACTTATAATACACCTACACCCATACTCTCGGGGCATTTATACCCACAGTTAGGCTCGTCCATTTATGCCCAACCCATGCTCACACCCATCACGGATGGGTAACTGCGGGAGAACACGACTCAAGACTAGGGGTAACTTACATGTTCATCTTTAGTGGGAATATGATTCTGAATACCCCCCAACCCATGCCCACACACTGATACCAAATACATCCATGCCCATGCCCACAACACACCCATTCAAACAGCCACACTACCTTCCTTCCCCCATACTCTTAATCATCACCCACCACTACACTACACCCATACTATCACCCACCACTACACTACACCCATACTATCACCCACCACTACACTACACCCAATTATCACCCACCACTACACTACACCCATACTATCACCCACCACTACACTACACCCAATTATCACCCACACTACACTACACCCATACTATCACCCACCATACACTACACCCATACTATCACCCACCACCCACACTACACCCATACTATCACCACACTACACTACACCCATACTATCACCCACCATACACTACACCCATACTATCACCCACCACTACACTACATCCATACTATCACCCACCACTACACTATACCATATCTATCACCATCACTACACCCATACTATCACCCACCACTACACTACATCCATACTATCACCATCCACTACACTACACCCTACTATCACCCATCACTACACTACACACCAATTATCACCCACCACTACACTACAACCCATACTATCACCCACCACTACACTACACCCATTATCACCCACCACTACACTACACCCATACTATCACCCATCACTACACTACACCCATACTATCACCCATCACTACACTACACCCAATTATCACCCACCTCTACACTACACCCATACTATCACCCATCACTACACTACACCCAATTATCACCCACCACTACACAACACCCATACTATCACCCATCACTACACTACACCCATACTATCACCCACCACTACACTACACCCATACTATCACCCGCCACTACACTACACCCATACTATCACCCTCCACTACACTACACCATACTATCACCCATCACTACACTACATCCATACTATCACCCACCCCTACACTACACCTATATTATCACCCACTACTACACTGCACCCTGTACTAATACCCACCACTACACTACACCCGTGCTATCACGCACCACTACTCTACACCCATACTATCACCCACTCTTATACTACACCCATTCTATCATCCAAACCTACACTACCCTCATAATATCACCTACCCTTACACTAAACCCATACTATCACCCACTACTAAACTACACCCGCACCATCACCCACCCCTACACTACATCTACATTATCACCCACCCCTACAATACACCCATACTATCACCCACCATTATACTACACTAATACTATCACGCACCCATACTATCACTACACCCACACTATCACCCACCCTTATACTACACTCATGCTATCAACCATTGCTACACTACATCCACACCATCACCCACCCCTACACTGCACTCATACCATCACCCACCCCTACACTACACTTATAATATCACCCACCCCTGCACTACACCCCCATACTGCCGCCCACCACTACATTACACCCATGCTATCACCCACCACTACACTACACCCACACCATCACCCACCCCTACACTACGCCCATGCTATCACCCACCACTACACTACACCCACACCATCACCCACCCCTACACTACACCCATGCTATCACCCACCACTACACTACTCCCATAACATTATCCACCCTACACTACACGCATACTATCATACATCTCTACACTGCAACCATACTATCACCCACCCCATTATTAAACCCATACCACCACCCACAGTAAACGCTACACTCATACCATGGCCCATCACTACACTATACCCATTACATTACCCACCACTACACTACACACATACTTTTACCCACACGGTCACTAAACCAATACCATCAACAACCTTAGCAATACACCCATACCATCACCCACTCCTATTAAACACCCGTATAGAGGTATAAGTGAAATGTATACCCTCCCTGTCCTAGGGTTAACTACTCTAGGATTACCTGTTCCTAGGTCTAACAGATGCTAGAGTTAATTGCTGTTAGGCCTAAGTGCTTCCAGGTCTAACTGATGCTAGGGTTAATTGCTGCTAGGTCTAACTGCTTCAAGGTCTAACTGATGCTAGGGTTAATTGCTACTAGGTCTAACTGCTTCTAGGTTTAACTGATGCTAGGGTTAATTAATGTTAGTGACAACTAATGCTAAGAGTTACTGAGGCTTGTAGTAACTCATGCTAGGAGTAACTTATACTGACAATAACTCATGCTAGAAGTAACTTAGCTGGGAGTAAATCATGCTAGGAGTAACTCTCATTGGGAGTAGCTCATGCTGGGAGTAACTCAGCTGGGAGTAACTCATGCGGGAGAAACCAGTGCTAGGACTAACTCATGCTAGGAGTAATTCATGGTAGGAGTAACTCATGCTAGGAGTAACTCATGGTAGGAGTAACTCATGTTGCGAGTAACTCACGCTGGGAGTAATTCAGCTGGGAGTAACATGCGGGAAAAACTAATGCTAGGAGTAACTCATGCTGAGAGTAACTCATGCTGGGAGTAACTTATACTGGGAGTAACTCGTCCTAGGAGTAACTCATACTAGAAATAGCTAATGTCGGGAATAACTGTTGCTAGGCGTAACTCATGCTGTGAGTAACTCATGCTAGGAGTAAATCACGCTAGGAGTAACGCAAGCTGGGAGAAACTCATGCTTGGCGTAACTCTTGCTACGACTATTTCATACTGGGAGTAACTCATTCTAGGAATAACTTATGCTAGGATTAACTCATACTGGGAGTAGCTCATGCTGGGAGTAACTCATGCTAGGAGTAACTGATGCAAGGGGTAACTGATGCTAGGGGTAACTCGTGCTAGGAGTAACTGATACTAGGGTAACTCATGCTAGGGTTAACTCATGTTACTGGTAACTCAGGTTAAGAGTAAGTTATGATAGTGGTAACTGATACTAGAAGTAACTGATACTTGGGGTAACTGATGTTAAGTGTAACTGAAGCTAGGGGTAACTGATGTTAAGGGTAACTGGTGCTAGGGGTAACTGATTGTAGGGGTAACTGATGCTAGTAGTAACTAGTGCTAGGGGTAACTGATGCTTAGGGTGACTGATGCTAGGGGAAACTGATGCTAGGGGTAATTGATGCTAGGGGTAATTGATGCTAGGGGTAACTGATGCTAGGGGTAACTAATGCTGGGGGTAACTGATGCTAGGGGTAACTAATGCTGTGGGTAACTGATGTTAGGGGTAACTAATGCTGTGGGTAACTGATGCTAGGGGTAACTAATGCTGTGGGTAACTGATGCTAGGGGTAACTGATGCTAGGGGTAACTAATGCTGTGGGTAACTGATGCTAGGGGTAACTAATGCTGTGGGTAACTGATGCTAGGGGTAACTAATGCTGTGGGTAACTGATGCTAGGGTAACTGGTGGTAAGGGTAACTCATGCTAGGTGTAACTGGTGCCAGGAATTACTAATTCCTTGTGAGTCAGTCAGCGTCGGGAGAGATGCAGGCTCGATCCTCCGTCTGCTATCATCGGGCCATAAACAGAGTGATTTTGTTCTGTAACCCACCTGAGTAATGACTCAAAGGAATCAGTAAGAAAGTTACCTATAACCTGTATTAGCGTTTTACAGTACTGTAACATATATGTCACTATGTGTATCGTTCAGTGTATGTAGGGTATGTGAATTTTTATTAAGATTAAAACTTAATCCGCTACACAATGTTCAACAGGGCTGCAGATCACATTTTCCACAAGAGTTAAGGGTATTTTAGACCCCTAGTTAGGGATATAAGTAAACTTTCTGCGTATATAGACAGACATGTATACATATCTTAGTGTTTATGTCCTTAGTGTAGGGGAGGGGGGGGGTTATGCATGCTTTTCCTGCAAGTTCTCCTTCCTCAGGCACCTACCACCAACACCCGGCACAAATTAACCATTTTTTTATTATTTTTTTTAATAAACTGTACTTCTTTACTGCTTTGGATTTTATTATAGCTTGATTCTCTCCATAATGAGATTTAAAGCGTTAAAGTGACCCTTGTAGTAATTACTATTCGTAAACACTTATCAATACTGGGTAAATATGTTTTGGTAATGCTATGATTTGGCAACTGGTAATGCACACGCATAATGGTCCTCAGTGTTGCTATACACTACCTCTATTTTGTTTTCAACATTTTGGATTACGTTGCTAAAGTTGCCAAGCTCTTATTAACCACTTGCCTATTTAATATGAGCATAAAAGAATGTTGTGCCCAAAAGAATAAGGATATAATGATATAAATATAGCTAAGAGAAGCCAGGGAGGAGTGCCAGCGAGAGTGGCAATGCAAAAATGGCCGGAGGCTCCTTTTGTAGGATGACTCTTCAAAGATGTTGGTGTGTGGGTGCACGCTGCTGCTGCTGCTGCAGGTTGCAGCCGTCTTGAGCAGCAAGAAAGCAGCGAGTGTTGCAGCAGAGTGCAGTGGAGCGCCCACCGGAAGTCTAGTGAAGGGGTGAGAGTGACAGTATAGTTGTAAGAGTATGAGGAGGAGGAGGAGCCATGGGCGGAGTTATAGAGGGTTGAGGCCACACCCAACCCACCACACTTATGGCGCCCGCATTTTCTCTCCCCCCTTATAAAATGAAATGACGTATGGGCCGGTGTAGGCCTAAAAGTTTTTAAAGTTTGAGTCTGAAAGGTCATAAACGCCAACCATAGAAAATGGTAAAAATCCATATAGTCATGTAGATCTCAAGTATTTTCAGACGCAAAGCGGACAGGTCCATGCAATATATAAATTATATAATAGTTATATTATAAGCTTCTGGTAACTACCAGAAATTCTTAGTAACAGCAAATGTTTATATATATATATATATATATATATATATATATATATATATATATATATATATATAATATATATATATATACATATATATATATATATATATATATATATATATATATATATATATATATATATATATATATATATATATATATATATATATATCATATATGTATGTATATATATATAATATATTATTATATATATATATATATATATATATATATATATATATATATATATATATATTATATATATATATATATAATATATATATATATATATATATATATATATATATATATATATATATATATATATGTATATAGGTATAGGTACCAGAAGCAGTTCTCATGAAATTTCAATTGATATAGCCCTACAAATTCCTGCGTATAATCTGACGAGTTCAGTATATGTATATCTCACTTGTGTGTACACTGAGTGAGAGTAATACTACATGAACACATGGATGAGTGGAGATCTTAGAATGTGTACAAACTTATAATAAAAGTAAGTCCCCACAGGTCCATATATGGGAAACAAGTAATAATGCCTCTTTGTGAACATGTTACATACAGTTGAAATGACTCTTCTTGCAGTCGATTGGCTTGAAACTCAACTGTTTCAATTAGATTCTTGGGCAGTTGCTTACTAGATAAAGTAGCAGTTTTTTTTTTTTTTGCAATTTTTATGTGATGTTATTTGTCTGGTATGGCGAGGGTATGTTAGACTCAGGCAACACTTGGCCTTGGTATGTTGAAGCTGAGGCTGACTTAGTTACTCGTGAAATGGCACTTGTAGTGATATGATGACTGGGAGTGGCACTTGTAGTGATATGATGACTGGGAGTGGCACTTGTAGTGATATGATGACTGGGAGTAGCACTTGTAGTGATATGATGGGATGCACTTGGTGAGATGCTGGGGTGGCACTTGTAGTGATATGATGACTGGGAGTAGCACTTGTAGTGATATGATGACTGGGAGTGGCACTTGTAGTGATATGATGACTGGGAGTAGCACTTGTAGTGATATGATGACTCTTGGAGTGACTCTTGTAATGATATGATGACTCTTGGAGTGACTCTTGTAGTGATATGATGATTCTTGGAGTGGCACTTGTGGTAATTTGATAACTTTTGGAATGACACTTGTTGTGATACGATGACACTTGTAATGATATGATGACTCCTGAAGTGACACTTATGGTATAATGACAGTTTCAATAACATACCGACTTTTTATATCATGACGATTTATGTTATACTGTCCAACGATAATGTGACTCTTAAGATATAGTGACTTACGATACAGTGACTTTTATGATATAGTGACTCCTATGATACAGCAAGATAAAAATACTTTGTGACTTTCGTTCTAATGAAGATATTAGAGCACTCCAGGATGATTTGAATAGACTGACGTAATGGTCGGAGAAGTGGCAGATACAGTTTGATATAGACAAATGAAAAGTTCTAAATGTTGGACAGGACAATAACCATTCTACATATAAACTAAATAATATGGATCTTAATATTACTGATTGCGGAAAAGATTTAGGAGTTCCGGTTTGCAGTAATCTGAAACCAAGACAACAGTACATTAGTGTTCGCAATAAAGCTAACAGAATTCTTGGCTTCATATCAAGAAGTATAAATAATAGAAGTCCTCAGGTTGTTCTTCAACTCTATATATCCTTGGTTAGGCCTCATTTAGACTATGTTGCTCAGTTCTGGTCACCGTATTACAGAATGAATATAAATGCTCTGGGAAACGTACAGAGGAGGATGACAAAGATGATCTCATGTATCAGAAATCTTCCCTATGAGGATAGACTGAGGCCCTGAATGTGTACTCTCTCGAAAGGCGTAGAATTAAGGGGGATATGATTGAGGTGTATAAATGGAAAACAGGAATAAATAAAGGGGATGTAAATAGCGTGCTAAACATATCTAACCAAGCCAGGACTCGCAGCAATGGTTTCAAGTTGGAAAAATTCAGATTCAGGAGGGATAAAGGAAAGCACTGGTTTGGTAATAGAGTTGTGGATGAGTGGAACAAACTCCCGAGTACCGTCATGGAAGCTAAGACGTTGTGTAGTTTTAAAAATAGGTTAGATAAATACTTGAGTGGGTGTGGATGGGTGTGAGTTGGACCTAACTAGCTTGTGCTAGTGAGTCTGATGCCGTGCCCCTTCCTTAAGTGGATGTGACATGACTAGGTGGGTCATTGGTCGAAGCCGGGGGGTAATATGGACTTGCCTTGCATGGGCCAATAGAAGATTGAGACACTTATGCAGCATATGGGAATCTTTATTCCTGAATAAAGATTCCCATATGCTGCATAAGTGTCTCAATCTTCAACTTGTCGGTTTTTCAAACCATTCATCACACATGGGCCAATAGGCCTGCTGCAGTGTTCCTTCTTTCTTATGTTCTTATGACATGGTCACTTATAGTCGCATAGTTATTCTTATGATTTAGTCATTCGTAGTTACATAGCTACTTATCTTATAATGACTTTTAATTAGTGATTTATAGTGATATGGTGACTCTTGTGATGACAAAGTTGTGAATTTAGTCATGAAATTAAGGAGCAGTCTAGCGTTTGTCCCTCTGTCTGGGATAAGACGCCCAGTGCTTGCCCCTGTGTCTGGGGTAAGACAAACTAACCACTTATCTCAGTGTCTGGGGCAAGAGAAGTACTGTGCTGGCCCCTGTGTCTGGGATAAAACAAGCTGAGCACTTACCTCAGTGTCTGGGGCAAGAGAAGCACTGTGCTGGCCCCTGTGTTTGGGGCAAGCGAAACAGTGCATGCCCTAACGTTTGAAATAAGCTGGAATAGAAACCTAACTGAAAGCACAGCTTGAGCAGGTGGCGGAGCCCTCATTCACTTCCACGGAAGTGCCTTGATGCTGGTGAAGGGCTCTTGATCCAAGGATAATATTCAACAGCAACTTCGCTCAATAGTACAGACTTGTGGTACACACAGTGGTACACAAAAGAGCACCAAAACAGGTTATCGAGGCAAAAAGTGAGTAGAGTGTGATGGCATTGTCTCAGGCTAGCTTGGTGTAACAATTTGCGTACCACAGGGCTTTGTCCTGGGACTGGTTCTCTCCCTCTCTCTCGTACACACACACACACACACACACACACACACACACACACACACACACACACACACACACACACACACACACACACACACACACACACACACACACACACACACACATACACACACACACACACACACGCACACACACATATATATATATATATATATATATATATATATATATATATATATATATATACATGTATATATGTTATATATATATATATTATATATATATATATATATATATATAATATATATATATATATATACATGCATACATACATATATGCAAAACAACCACTCTGAAAGAATAGAGAAATTCCAAGCGCTTTCGTGACTACTCACATTATCAAGGAACCATAGTTCCTTGATAATGTGAGTAGTCACGAAAGCGCTTGGAATTTCTCTATTCTTTCAGAGTGGTTGTTTTGCATATTTTGAAATCACCTGTTTACTGTGATCTTATTGCATATATATATATATATATATATATATATATATATATATAATATATATATATATATATATATATATATATATATATATATATATATATATACATAATATATATATATACATATGTTGTGCCGAATAGGTAAAACTAGTCAATTAGTAGAACTCATTTAAAATTAAGTCCTTTCTAAAATTTTCTCTTATGTATTTAAAGATGTATTTTTTTCATTTATGTTAATGTAAAAAAATAATAATTTTGTACCAAAGGAATCTTAGAAAACTTGCCTAACCTTATTATAACAAGCGCAATTTAATTTAGCTTAATCCAACTATTTGCCATATTCTGCCACCCTATTCTGTGTGTGGAAGTTACAAAGCAGTAAACAACAGCTAACTGCGTTTCCCTGTCGTAATCCATCCCCTAAGATGTGTTACATAATGTTGAAATTTTTCTGCCCGAGCTGGAAGATTTCAGTAGAGCCAGTCTCCCAGCTCATACTGAAAGAGAAACTTTGGATTCCCATAGTGGCTTATAAAACTCCATTGTTACTCTTGGAATGACATAGTTACTACTGTATTCTATTAATGTCTCTTGAAATGATTCGTTAACGCCATAATGATTTTTTAATGTCACAGTTACTCTTGGAAAGCCTTAGTGACCCCCTTGAAATGACATATTTAATCTTGGAAAGCCATGGTGACCTCTTGAAGTGGCATATTTATTCTTGGAAAGCCATAGTGACCTCTTGAAGTGGCCTAGTTATTCTTGGAAAGCCATGGTGACCTCTTGAAGTGGCATATTTATTCTTGGAAAGCCATAGTGACCTCTTGAAATGGCATAGTTACAGTAGTGTGCAAATTAATTGGGACAGGAGTAAATTTTGTGATTATCTCATAATACGTCATAGTCTCCGGCTTAATCAATGTAGTTTGGAATCTTTTCTTTTCATGAACGTTTTCTACCGACGTCTGGCAACCATCCAGCTGTGGTGTTACCCTACGATTTTCGTCAGTGCTACAACAACTGTTGTTCTGTAAAGCTATTCCTGCAAGAATTTTGTAAAGCTGTTCCTAAAGAATTTGGTTTCACCAAATTCTTTCCTTCAGTTCATGATTAGTGCTGAAATTCATGATAAATGTTACACATAGGAAGTGTGAAAATATAGTAACTTTTAGAAAGCATACTGATTTGAGTATCAGACAGACTGCCGAAAATTTGAGACTAGCAAAGTCAAGTGTTAGTCGGAATCTGAAGAGAGCTGACGACACTGGTGACTGTGGAGCACTGCGCCGAGGAAGATACGGAAGAAAACCCAAGAAAACACCTCACAATGACAAGGTTATTATAAGAAGAAATAGTGTAAAGGATTCCAAGAAAACTAGCAAAGATCTACAGAGAGATTTGGCTTCAGCTGGCGTAAATGTTGATTCTTCAACTGTTTGACAAAGGCTCCTTGAAGCTGGCAGAACTGCCAGAAAGCCGGTAAAGAAACAATTATTGACTGATGCTATGAAGGAAAAAACGGCTGTGGTAGGTACTTGATCATAAAGGATGGACAACAGATGAATGGAGAAAAATTATATTTTCAGAAATGACGCATTTTGAAGTACATAGGTACAGATCAGTGGTAGTGAGACGGAAAGACGAACCTCATCGGAATGAAGACATTCAACAAGCACTAAAACACCCACTTAAGAAGATGTTTTGGTGTAGTTTTACTGCTAAAGGCCCTGGACGATGAACAGTAACAAATATAAGATAATCCTGGCAGCTCATTTGCTTTCCATTGTGGATAGAGACTTTCCTGATGGAGAAGGCATTTTCCAGCAGGATCTTGCTTCATGCCACACTTCCAGAAAAATGCTAACAATCTTCTAAGAGAGTGGGCTAAGCGTTCTAAATTGGCCTGGAAACTCTCTTGACCTCAACTCAACTGAGAATCTATGGGCAATGACCAAATGCAGGATCACGAAACAGGACTGTTCAGCTGTGGAGAAGTTAATTGCTGCTGTTATTATAATGAACCTGGTAACAGGACGAAGAACTTGCCAAAAATGTGTTCAACATTTTTCAATTCCATGCCAAAGCGTGTAGCAATGTTTTTAAAAGCAAAGGATAGTTATATTTCTCATTAACTCAATTATCTGTCATATTATTTCCTTGTATTTTTCTAATAAACGTTAATTTTCTAAATAAATGTCATATTTCATTACTCTCCCAATTAATACGCACATTACAGTATTCTTGGAAAGCTATAATTACCTCTTGAAATGGCATAGTTATTCTTGGAATAAAAAATGAATCTTGAGTTGCTATAATTAGTTATCCCCTGAGAAGCGACCTTTAAGAGGTTTCCTAATTTTTTTCCTTTCCTCCAACTTTTCGTTTTAGTTTTGCTCATAACTCCAGATGGCCTTATCGAATCGGCGTCAAAATTTCAACGTTTGTGCACAGACACTCTGGCCAGACTCTTGGAACAACTAGAATTTGCAGGTGCCCTATGTTGCCCCCATGTTCAAAGCTGCTGAATCCATTCTCACCATCATTTAATGGTTCGGATAATTTCCCAAACCATGTGTGACGTAACTACAGACAATCAACTATGGTGCCTCCTAATTAGATAATGGTGGAGAGTGAAACTTAAGTATGTTGGGGCAGATTTGATCATTTTATATTTAAAATAGTGCGAAACTTTCATTGCCGTTAAATCACCTGAAATAAATTTATTCATTCCTCTTCAGAATAACTTAATTTTCAGTTGCTGATTCATTTTACAGCCACGACAGCACCAGTTAGGTTTAGTCTTCAAACAGACACATTTGTGATGTAATGCAGTAGTTAAGGGAAAAAAAACTTGGAATCGCTGGAATCAGTGTCATACCTGGAAAATGACTCATCCGATCGGCTTCAAATTATCACCACTGCTGTGGCTAGGTTCGTGTTGCTGTTGGATGTTATAAGTCCCAATTTGCCAACATTATTGAATTAATAGTGATATTCATTTATTTTCTATACTAAAGAATGCTTCGTCTAATCGGTTTCATGATGCATTCTGTAAGAAGGATGATAATCCATAAGTTTACTTTAAGAAGATGCAAGTTTCAAATTTTATTAAAATTGTTAAAAACATGAAATTGGTGGAATCAGATCAATTACATGTGTCTCTCTTTACTGGTCGTATATAAGCTTTCTCAAGTGGTGAGTTTTATTAAAAAATAATTTTGCGTTTCATTTTTAGATTCGTAAATTTAAATATGCGAATTTTATTAAATAAATTGTTTTCTGTGTAATAACTAGGGAATGCCTCTTCTGATAGGCTTCGAACCCTCAACGCTGGTGCATCTTGATTGGGAGTAATTTTTGCATTGATTCTGGGATGTGTGGGTGCCAATTTGCCAATGTTTTTTTTTAAACCAATATATCAAATTGAATTTTCTCAGAAAATACGTATCAAACATTTTTTTCCAATAGGATTATGGAGAACTTGAAATAGAATATAGATGAGAAAAGAAAACTAAAACAAATAATCTCTTCTTTTTTTAATTAACTAGGAAAGATTCTCCTATTTACGAAGCATTTCTTATTAAATTTTTCTCTTTGCTTTCTCTAAAATTTTCCTTCCTAACTCGAGAACGCCTTATTCGACCGGCTTCAAATTTTAGACACTAGTATACTGCATCTAGGGTAAGATTCTTGGGAGTATGTGAGCGCCCTACAAACTGTTATGTAGGCCATTCCCAGAATTTTTTCGTGTGATAACTGGAGAAAATTTCCTCAGGTCGGCTTGAAAATTTGAAGACTGTCAACATGACTCAAGAAATCGTAATGACACGATTGCAAATAAACCATACCCCCGGCCGGGATTGAACCCGCGGTCATAGAGTCTCAAAACTCCAGCCCGTCGAGACTCTATGACCGCGGGTTCAATCCCGGCCGGGGGTATGGTTTGAAGACTGTCGTCTGGTGGTCAGAAGAAGGTTGGTATTGTTAATGGAAACTGTTGTTGCTACTGTATCATTTTTTGATCTAGAAATAATATGGCATTAATTTACATAATCACACCATTTTGCCTTCATGTTGGCAATAGGCTCGTAATCCAAAGAACGGGATTTATCATCCTCCCCTTGTTTGGATCGAGTCTGAATGCCCTACATTCCTCAGGCACTGTATGACCCCCTACTGGTTTAACGCTTTCCCTGACTAAAATAAAACTACTGTGAACAGCGTCATTCTTTAATAGCTGATTCTTATGATATGCATTGAAAAATATGTTGTCTTTCAGCTGCGTAGGCGCAAATGTTGATGAATTCTGTGAAATACCTGGTTGGCTTTTACCTTTTAGTTCTGACGCGTTTTCATCAGAACAATCGTCTCCTTCGTTATAGGTTGATTAAATTTAATTATGCCGATTTTCCTAATCAAATTAGCTTCTGGGAAATAAGTCTAGAATGTCTCTTCTGATCAAAAATAAATCACAGTGTTTGACTTTGCCGAGTCATTTTTTTATTAAATCTACGTAAGATTCACTTATGTGCACAAAACACTTGTGTTCTTAGCACCATTGGAAAAAAGTTGTACCCTATATACCCAAAGTTTTAATAAAACTTAATTACTTACATGCTTACTTAAACCGTAAGCTGGTAAACCTTAAAGAATGGTTTGGATATATTTTGGCTTGTGAAGATCCCTATTTTATGAAAGAAACTGGAAAAAATCGAAATACTGATTTTCCTGTGGTAATTTATGAGTGCCTTATTGAATTGTCGTCACCCTTCAACGATGATAACTTGATAATGCAAATTCTGAGCTGCTTCAAACTTAATATGTGGGTGTATTTTAGGATACAATACACAAATAACCAGCTCACATGGGAGAGAGTAAAGCTTATGATGATGTTTAGATCCGACTTGGATCATTTAGCCCACGTAGGACCGAAGCGTGGTTATAAGTTTTTCTCTATGTGCGGGTATTGTCTGAGTCACAGAATTGTGTCTTTTTCTTCTTTATTTTAGGATAGCTGTCCTTCCAAGTTAATAAGAGAATTCCTCTTCAGTATGGCTTCAAAGATGGTGTTTCTCAGAGGAAAGTTTGATTTAGTTTAAGGATGTGTGTGTCCTAATTTGTCTTTCATATTTTTGCCTGCATTGACGTTCAGGGGCCTCGAATTATGTAATACGAGGATAGAGTTTACTGATAATGCAACGACCCACATTCATCTAATTATTCTTTGTATTCCATAATGTCTCTTGAAGATGCAGTAATGTCTCTTGAAATGCTGAAGTGATTTTCGTAGTAATAACATTAGGAATCTTTGAGCTACGTAGTGACTCTTAGGTTTATTATGAAAAACTCACTGCAGTATGCCTACTGCAGTGCCTATTAATTGCATATGGGTCATGAAGGCCTCATTTCGGCAGGCAAGAATTTCTGAAATAAAAAATAAGGGAAGTTCTCAGTATATATGCACACTGATGTATATACACCACTCCATGTATTCATACTGAGAAATATGCCCTTCTCGGTGTATATATCACTGTTTTTTATAAGCCTAATCTAAGTGTTTGTCAGACAAGTGCTTCCCTTCCTTCAAGAGACGCGCTCTTCGTTCAAGAAACTTAGCTATCCATTACTTCCTAGGATCAAACCTGATTACCCAGATTAGCGCTTCACTATACTACTATTGCTACAACTACAAATATTATTACTACTACTACTACTACTACTACTACTACTACTACTACTACTACTACTACTACTACTACTAATAATAATAATAATAATAATAATAATAATAATAATAATAATAATACAGGTTTTCTATACACTCCTAAATCTGAATTTCGTCAACTAAGTAGTCCAGACTGAACAATAACCAGGGTGTAGGTAGCAACAGAAGGATCCACCGCTCCTTGATTAATGACTCATACCGACTTAATGTTTCTTGAAGTACAATACAATTCATTATGTGAGCATTATTTATCTTATCATCGGCGGAGTTGCTTTATAACTTAGGAACGCCTCTTACTCACATTTCTCGACATGAAGACAATTAATGTATCATACTTATTGACATATATATATATATATATATATATATATATATATATATATATATATATATATATATATATATATATATATATATATATATATATATATATATATATATATATTATTAACAAGTCGGCCGTCTCCCACCGAGGCAGGGTGACCCAAAAAGAAAGAAAATCCCCAAAAAGAAAATACTTTCATCATCATTCAACACTTTCACCTCACTCACACATAATCACTGTTTTTGCAGAGGTGCTCAGAACACAACAGTTTAGAAGCATATACGTATAAAGATACACAACATATCCCTCCAAACTGTCAATATCCCGAACCCCTCCTTTAGAGTGCAGGCATTGTACTTCCCATTTCCAGGACTCAAGTCCGGCTATATAAAAATAACCGGTTTCCCTGAATCCCTTCACTAAATATTACCTTGCTCACATTCCAACAGATCATCTCGTCCCAAATACCATTTGTCTCCATTCACTCCTATCGAACACGCTCACGCACGCCTGCTGGAAGTCCAAGCCCCTTGCCCACAAAACCTCCCTTACCCCTTCCTTCCAACCTTTTTCGAGGACAACCCCTACCCCGCTTCCATTTAAATCTGTGATTTAAATGCTCTCCATGTCATTCTACTTTGATCCATTCTCTCTAAATGACCAAACCACCTCAACAACTCCTCCTCAGCCCTCTGACTAATACTTTTATTAACTCCACACCTTCTCCTAATTTTCACACTCCGAATTTTCTGCATAATATTTACACCACACATTGCCCTTAGACAGGACATCTCCACTGCCTCCAACCGCCTCCTCGCACACACACACACACACACACACACACACCCCACACACACATATATATATATATATATATATATATATATATATATATATATATATATATATATATATATATATATATATATATATATATATATACATATACAAGTAATATATCTTTTATGCTGGCGAACATTTAAGCACTTTACATTGGCTTCAGATTTCTGGTATCAGAATTTCCCGCATCCGGTTTGATTAATTAATATTGTATACATTATGGTACTTGTAGTTTTTTTCCTACGGAAAAGAGGATCGTTTAAATGCATTCACAATTGAATTTTGTGATGGTAAATTAGCTCACATGACAATAATGTTACTCTAGCTAATGGGAAATTTAACTATTCTCTGTCTTTTATAAGAAATGAAAACCTGTGATATTTCGCATTATTTTCACTTTTTTTAAGATTTTCCAAGCATTGCCAGATTGTAAAGAACTTTCTAGTAACAATGGATAAAGGGAAACAAAATACAAAATTCACTTTCTTTTTAATACTGGTCATGTTTCCATGTAATTTGATTGTTGATGTCAGGCAGTTAAGCATAAAACCTGTTTATTTTATTAAGCAAGAGAAAGTTTATTTCACGAGTCTATATTTTATTTCATCTGAACCAAGCATGACATTGATGACGTGTTCTTGGAAAGGAGCTTTACTTTCATTGCAATCCAACAATTATCCATGGGATTCAGGTCAGGGCTGTTCCCTGGTCGCTGGATAACATTGATATTGTTCTCTTGCAGCCATTTCTCGACCGTAACACAGGCGCTGTCTTGCATAAAGTGTGCGCGGGGAGGGAGCCGTGAATCTTTTGAATTGTGAGGATATATTCCTTTGCACATCGTCTACAAGTACTCACCACGCAAATGATATTGGATCTCTTGCAATCCTCCACTATTTGTGGAATCTGAGTACAGTGGTACCTCGAGTTACGAACTTAATTCGTTTCAGAATGCTGTTCGAATGCCGATACCGAAAGAATTTGTTCCCATAAGGAATAATGCAAATTAGATTAGTCCGTTTCAGACCCCCAAAAATACGCTTACAAAAATGCACTTACATAATTGTTCGAGTAGGGAGTTGTTCGAAACTCGAAGTACCACGTATATTGTTTTAAAGAATTAAGTTACAGTAGTGTTAGAGTGTCTAACCTTGTAGATTTTAAAGAACTTATCAAAATAGATTAAAAAATAGATTATATAGCTATATAGGCACGCTTTTTTGTGTCAAAATTATTCTTTAAACGACTTGGAGTACGTCACGATGACTCCCACGGTGATAGAGAGATCTGCCAAAGCCAAACAATTATTGCTGTTGTCGTTGTTGTTGTTGTTGTTGCTGTGGTTGTTGTTTTTTTGGTTCTTCTTGTTGTTGTTGAGATTGTTGTTGTTATTGTTGTTGTTGTTGTTACTGTTGTTGCTTTTATTGTTGTTGTTTCTGCTGCTGTTGTTCAGTTTGTTAGCGACTCGCTGAATGGCTCAACAACAACATCTTGAGAAGTGTGTCAGTGCTTAAATAGTTTTGACCTTGAATCAAGGTGTCCGTAGACCATGACTTGGCTTTCTTCATCGTCTGCCCTTCAAGTAGGGAGAGTGTAGAGAGGTGCCTTGATGCCGGTGGAGGGCTCTTGATTATAGGAATTGGAATAATCCTCCCTTGCTTTGAATTAAATCATATTTCCTTCTATTTCCTGGGAACTGCGGCTGTATTATTATGACACAATAACCTTGGAGCGACATAACAATGTCTGTTATGACACAGTAACCTTGGAGCGACATAACAATGTCTGTTATGACACAGTAACCTTGGAGCGACATAACAATGTCTGTTATGACACAGTAACCTTGGAGCGACATAACAATGTCTGTTATGACACAGTAACCTTGGAGCGACATAACAATGTCTGTTATGACACAGTAACCTTGGAGCGACATAACAATGTCTGTTATGACACAGTAACCTTGGAGCGACATAACAATGTCTGTTATGACACAGTAACCTTGGAGCGACATAACAATGTCTGTTATGACACAGTAACCTTGGAGCGACATAACAATGTCTGTTATGACACAGTAACCTTGGAGCGACATAACAATGTCTGTTATGACACAGTAACCTTGGAGCGACATAACAATGTCTGTTATGACACAGTAACCTTGGAGCGACATAACAATGTCTGTTATGACACAGTAACCTTGGAGCGACATAACAATGTCTGTTATGACACAGTAACCTTGGAGCGACATAACAATGTCTGTTATGACACAGTAACCTTGGAGCGACATAACAATGTCTGTTATGACACAGTAACCTTGGAGCGACATAACAATGTCTGTTATGACACAGTAACCTTGGAGCGACATAACAATGTCTGTTATGCTAAAGTAACTTACGTATTTACATGTTGATTCTGTTGCAACGCTGTCACCTACGCTGGTGAGATGACCCAGGCTTGGTTTCCGATTTATTAACAAACAGATCACCTATGTTGTACTAATAGAGGCTTGTCATTACACGTAAACGTGTCATCTTCGTGGTTGAATGTGGTCAAACATTTTCACTTAGCTTTTGTACCCATAGTATAATGGTTGACAATGTACTTACCGCCTTATTAAAGTCTCCCAGGTCAGTCTGAAAGATTTCATCTTGTGTAATGTCTTGTGCTAGGTGCTAGGTGCTAGGTGTTAGGTGTCCCGTAGCTCGACCGCTAGCATACTCAGCTGACTCACACACCGAGGTCCAGAGTTCGAATCTCCGGTGCGGGTGGAAAACATTAAGGACATGTTCCCATAAGATACCTGCTGTCCCTGTTCACCCATCAGTATAAAATGGGTACCCGGTGTTAGTCGACTGGTGTGGGTCGCATCCTGGGACAAAACTGACCTAATTTGCCCGAAATCCTTAGCATAACAAGCGGCTTTCTATATAGTAGTATGTCATTGATGTCAACTAGGCCTGTATATCTTGTACATGTACTTGTAAAAATAAAAATATTATTATTATTATTATTATTATTATTATTATTATTATTATTATTATTATTATTATTATTATTATTATTATTATTATTATTATTATTGATATTATTATAAAAATAGTTAGCGTTTGTTCCAATGTAATATAAAGTAGCGTAGCAGCACACCGATGATGCGTCCAAATGTGTTTCATAAAGAAATAAGAACGATACGCTGCTGGGGATGGATAGAAGGATGCATGACATTCGCCTTCTCTGCAGACAGTCCTCCGTATCTATTCATCTTCATGTAAACACCAGCCAACTGAGGCACCTTAAAAATCTATGAATTATTCCTCT
This sequence comes from Cherax quadricarinatus, assembly GCF_026875155.1. Classification (NCBI taxonomy): domain Eukaryota; kingdom Metazoa; phylum Arthropoda; class Malacostraca; order Decapoda; family Parastacidae; genus Cherax; species Cherax quadricarinatus. Next base: position 49,383,578 of record NC_069401.1, on the reverse strand, counting down.
CTTTCAAGAGAGGTACTTATTGATGTATTTCTGCACTGTGTATACTGAGATGCAAAAGGACACTACTGACAGGTGATGATTTAGTGAAGAGTGTCTGGAATGAGCCGGATATTATGGTGGTACGTGATGTGGTCTATGATGGCTGCTTTGTTAACAAGGAACCACGACACCTGCTTTTTCAAGGAGGGTTCCAGGATACGGAGGATAAGACACAGAAAACCTGAAGCAGCTGTGGTCCCGCACGAGACACAAGCAGAAGACAACATAATGAAAAAGAAGTACTAACAAATCATCTCTGTGCAACTTGGAAAGAAATAAACTGGAAGTCGGAAGATTTCATAGACCAGCAGTTAATTTCGGAGGAGCTTTAAGGACTGATGCCGAAGAATACAGAGAAGGGTACACAGAGACCAGGCTGCATCCTAACTGCATAATGAAACAGTGTGTTTTTCAATTATTATAAGCAGTTCACTACGCCAGTCTGTGATAGTTGATGTGAATGACTGCCACTAAGACTTGTGTGTACATGTCGCTTGTGATGGACAGCCCACCGCACGCACGGACGAGCACTTTCTTTTTCGAAGACAGGTACATAACACTCGGCCTGTCGTGCATGACACTTTGCCTGTCACATGGGATTACGCTCGTGCTAGTAGCAGAGCTGCACATTATTTGGAGCGTCAACAACAGCAGAATCAGGCTGGGTCTAGAGATGGTGGATTTGTGTCCCGTGGACGCGATGATGTGCGCGTAGACCAAGATATGGAGCATGTAAACGTTCTGTGCACCAAAGAATATGTGGACGATCTGTATATCATAAGATATGTGGACAGGCGATGTTTGGACAAAGAATATGTAAACGATGTGCACATCAAAGAGGAATAGTAAAGATGTGTTTACAAAAAAAGTTGAGGTAAGCCAGTGTGCTGTTGCATTGAACAAGAGCCATTCTACAATCAAGAGAAGTGTAAAATGAAGGGACTGTAAGCAAACAAGTGGGTGAACAATAATAGTAGTAGTAATAGCAGCAGCAGTAGTAGTAGTAGTAGTAGTAGTACTAGTAGTAGTAGTAGTAGTATTAGTAGTAGTACTAGTAGTAGTAGTAGTAGTAGTACTAGTAGTAGTAGTAGTAGTAGTAGTAGTAGTAGTAGTAGTAGTAGTAGTAGTAGTAGTAGTAGTAGTAGTAGTACTAGTAGTAGTAGTAGTAGTAGTAGTAATAATAATAATAATAATAATAATAATAATAATAATAATAATAATAATAACAATAATAATATTTTCGTGAAGAGCTTAACCCGTATGGATCAGTCGAAGCAACGAGACACGAAAAGAAGTTGATTTACCCTTCTCTTCCTCCTGTAATTAAACCTGATCACCTTTCATTTCCCAAATACTGTATGACCCTGGCAGGTTTAGAGCTTCGTAATAATAATAATAGTAATAATAATAATAATAATAATAATAATAATAATAATAATAATAATAATAATAATAATAATAATAATAATAATAATAATAGTAATAATTGTTGAATAAAATCTTGCACAGTTCACTCTTTATTTACAATCTTGTGTGAAGATAATCACGTTTTAACAGCCATGATGCAGTGTCCAGAAAGTCACAGTTTTACAAGGATGTCAACATAATGTTGAAGTGAGAGAGGAATCACATGACTAAGTGAGGGGGAGGAGGAGGGTTTGGGAAATAAATTGAAATGTTTCTGATTAAAATAAACTTGTGTTGGATTCCTCCCTTACAGTAGGCGAAGGTCTGCTGACCTGCACGATACTGCATGTTGCAGGTACGTATGAAGGCATAGAAACAGGTTGACCACCAAGTTTTTGGTGGAACGAAGTTTCGCTCTGTGTGGAGCTTCGCCAATTGTCGAAGACTTCATAAAGTCTTGCTGAAGTCTTGTTGATTGATAAATTCTTGGTCAAGTTATGATTACTTGATAAAGGCTTAATGAAGTCATTAAGAGTTGATAGTAATGACAGAGTACAGCCTAGGCGAGTACAATTAGGTAGCATTCGACTTACGCGCTTAGGGAACAGAGGATCGAGCTTCCACCACTCCTAGCACTTAATGACTCCCAGTTGTTTAACGCTCAACATAAATATAACACTAATAATACTAAAAGTGTATAAAACAGGAGGCGGGATGCAAAAAGCTGCAGATTTGATGAGAAGTATGAAGCTCAGGTTAGAATGTGTAGAAAAGGGATTAATTTACACTCAAAACGAGTTTCTGACAATGTTGTCTGATGCCACAGTGGTTTCTTAATGTGTTTATAGAGGAGATTATAAACCTCGTGAATACTTGTCTAAGGGAGTGAGTGCTGTATTTTTTGTAAGTCAGTCCCCATGAAAGTCAATGCATCGAGACTTGGTCATGGGCTTCCTTATAAATCCAGGAGCTGATTTTAGACTCTCAAAAATTTGGGGATGACTTCTTCAGGAAAAACAAGTATTCTTTTTTTTTTTTCACTATATTGATTGACACATTCTTTTAAAGTTCTTTTAACACAGATTTTACAAACATAAACAGTTTCAAAATTTTAATGAGGGGCGGCGCCCCTCGGAGGAACACTTATTTTAATCTACTATGATGGGTGACAAATCATTATAAAGCTCGTTTTATACTAATTTAAAAAAGTATATTCTCAACCTAATCTGATCAGTTTTATTAAAAATATTCAGCCAAATTAAAATCAATCTTATGAAGTCTTAGATGCAAAAATTAAGATATACTTACACCCTCCTCCAGACAAGATGTGAGTGTGTGGGGGGGGGGTGAGTCGCCCACATCCGCCTCCTGACAGGGTATATGTGGGGGTATCTTCCCTCCCGCCTAATATTGAAAAGGCAGGGGCATGACTTTATCATGCTCTCCTCCTGATTAGGCATGTGCGGGGGCATGAGTTCCCTCACACCTGTCTCCTGGCAAGGTGTGTGTAAGGGAGAATAATTTAAATAAACACTGGAAAAACTACTAAAGTAAGCATTTTTTTTTTCGTTAACATTTCACATTTATAACTTATGAAAAAAAATTATGTCAAGGCAATGCTAAGTTATTCTGAAATTTTCATACAAAGTTTTCACTAATGATTTTTGTACATGACTCAGGAAGAGTCGGAAAGAAAGTTTCAGACTTAAATGGTGTGTACAGGGAAAACGAAAAGCTGAATGCAGAAAAGAGTAAAGAGATGAGAATAAGTTGAAGCATTAGGAATGAGAGATTGATAACTGGGATTGGAAGCATCGGGAGACAATATGAAAACAGATACAAAACAGAAATAACGAGAAATATAAGGTTGCAAGGTTTTATGAGAACCATAAAAAGAAATAAGTCAGTTAATGGATCACCTTGGCTTTGGAATGGACAGCAACACTAGAGGAGAGAATAATGTTGCTCTAGGTCTTCCAGGCTGCAATTTGAAATGCTTCTTCAGGAGCAATGCAATGGAGAGAAGGAAATTCACGAGAGCCCATGCATGTGTGTTCTAAAGAAGTCCAGCTAGAAAAGATAAGAGAGTAACTGGAGACTCCAGCCAGCCATGACCTTAAGTACCAGGTGTCAGGGGAAATATTTTAAAGATAAAAATTATAGCTAAGCCCATAAACCTCACAAACATGGTAGTTAACAGCAATATATAACCTATATAACCTGCCAGTTAGTAATTATCAATGGGCAGCCGAATGTTCTTTCATTTTGTTTAAAAGAACAATTGACAATTTAGTCATATCTCAGACAACTTCATATAACTACTGCTATGTTCCTGCGTCCTGGGAATTTTCCATCTTATGTGTGTATCTACTTAAGCTCATATATCTGCCACAACTTTTAGTCGCTTTCTCAATTAACTGTCCTAGAAGCTAATTTTTTTTTTACCTTCAAGCATATTCCTGTTTTAATCTCCTCCCAATCTGGAATTAATGTTGGGTTAAATCTGCTGATAAGACAGCAAAAAAATTATTAGCATTTATTTTTCATCATACCACTAAAAACGAAGACAGACATTTCTGTGGGTTGGTGGATGCTGATGGTGTTGTAAGTTTGTAAGTCATAGTGCTCCTGTGGCTTGCTTCCTGTGCTTTAGCAATAATTTTCGTTCTCCATCATGGTGATGGGTGTATTGTTGAAAAAAAATTATAAACTTATGTACACAACAGACAAACAGTCCTATGTTGATTTAATGATACAGGTATTCCGTTCTCAATTTAATTTACCCTTATTTTTTTTTATCACAGTGTCCTTGACAACTGAAAGACTCATTATATATGATATAGTCGCATACACTATAATTTTTATTTGATGATTTCTAGCTTATCTGGTCTCGTTTGTTTTATGATAAGTACGTCTTCTGTTTCCTTTTAAGAAATATGATGACAAAAATTGTAATAATTGTATTTGCTTTCACTTAAGACTGGGAGCATATTAAAATAGAAATTTGCTTGCAGTTAAAAATTTTGAAGCTTCTAGGGCAAATGAATGATAAAGTCAATTGTGGCGGATTATAAGATTAAATAGTTACACACGAATGATGAGAAATTCCAAGAACATAGTGTTAGCTTGAAGTAAAAAAAAAATTATATATTACTCTTATAATCAAATGAAAGGACATTTGGATTACTTTTTTTTTAATGATTACTGACTGACAGGTTATATGGGATATATATTGATGTTAACTACCATATTTGTGAAGTTTATGGGTTTGGCTATCATTTCCAACTTAAAATACTTTCCTTGACATCTAGCACTTAAAGTCTTGGCATACCCACACAAACACAAACACACACACACAAAAACACACACACAAACACACACACACACACACACACATACACACACACACACACACACACACACACACACACACACACACACACACACACACACACACACACACACACACACACACACACACACACACACACATATATATATATATATATATATATATATATATATATATACATATATATATATATATATATATATATATATATATATATATATATATATATATATATATATATATATATATATATATATATATATATATGTACATATATATATATATATATATATATATATATATATATATATATATATATATATATATATATATATATATATATAATATATATATATATATGATGGGGTCCACCTCTGGTGTAAATTGTGGGGCCCATTGCCTCGGAGAAGTGCATAAAAAGACTTCAAGGAAGAATATTTGGATTTGGATTTCTTCCTGAAGCCGTTTGAATATTCCACTTCCCCTACCACCCCATCTTTTAGTATATTTTTTTTTTTTTACCAATAGGAATATTTTATTACATAATATGGTACAGAAGATTTAAGAGATACATTGTTGATATAAAGGTGGCATATACGGTACATGTTGTTACGTGTGTATCACCGATTATAAGGCGAAAATCTCATCCAGCTCCTCAGAGCTGGGGCGTGTGCCCAAAATACAGCAGGCATTACCCCTCTGAACAGCCGCACTGAGCCGCTGGAACAGAAAACTAGCTGCCCTGGGATCCCTAGTTACCCTGATGAGTCTTTTTCCCAGCTCCTTAAGGAATTTAGATGCACTCTTTCCCCATGAGCCAAGGGTCTCTGAGCCTATGGGAACAAACATATAATGATGGGCAAGTTCTCCATATTTTCTAGACTTTTGGGACTCCCTGAAGCTGGCAGCTGCCCCTCCTTCCTCCCTGGTGTATTGGAGATAGGTATCAGCCAAGGTAGATGCACATGTATAGTCCCACACCACCTGCTTCCCATCTGTCCAGGCTTGAAGGGTGATACCATCTGGACGCTTCTGGCTGCCATCAGATCTGCATAGTTGGGGTGGCTCCCTTACTGCTGGGCATCCAGCTGTTGTGAGGCTCCTCTTGATAATGTTATTAACCTCCTCATGTCTTGCAATCTTTCCCTCGGATTTACGGCACACAAGACCATGGTACCCGAATCGGTCTGCTGCTTCACTGCCACAAATACACCTGTGTTCGGCGAGAATAGGGGCGGCAAGTCGAAGGGCAACACCGATGCGGATGGTCTGTGGGTCGAGACGTGTGCCAAGGCTGGAGTTGGGAACAGCCAACAGAAAATCCCCAGCATGAGGGGCTCTCACTGCCAGGAGGCGGGCTCTATCCTTCCCTGACACACTCTGAAGCATTGTTGAGGCAATATTTTCCACTATTGGACCATCCCAGTGCGATTGTTTGTAGTTGTTGGGGGGAGTAGGTCTGGCTCCAGAGCCCGTTAGATTATCCCAGATCATTGCTCCGTCAATGAATTTTTGGTCCTGGACTCCTACCTTGTCCCTAAGATGTTCAGGGAGAATCGCTGCTACAAGCTCTCTGGATGCAATACACGAGGACAGAAAAGCAGGTAACGCAATCTGTGATGACTTGCGGACACCAATGCCTCCTAGTCTGACTGGAAGTGTAGCTTGGTTCCACTGCCCGTCTTCTAGAGTAAGGTTAAGTACTTTCGTAAAAATCTGCCTCAGAATACTGTCATATTCGTGCAGTATAGGGTTATCATATGAAGGTGCACATCTTAGGAAATATGTCAACCTGGGCAGACTCAAGCACTTTGTGAGAAGGTACAAGGCATCGTGGGTGTCCAGATTGCCTATTCGTTGTTCCATTCTCCTTAACTCTTCCAATTTCTTCCTGAGAATTGTGTCAATGGCATTGCTTCCCAGAGGTGCTCCTAGCAAGACACTATTTGTGGGGGCAATGACTGCTGCTCCTGGTAGTTTTGCTCTCACTGCATTTATCATTTATCATTTATCACTGCATTATCATTAGCTTCCAACAAACATGACAGTCTTAACATTTTAGTGGCTAGAGCGAGACCCAGGATGTGGAGGCTTCCGTGGCTGGAAACAGGTAAGGCAGTAGTAGCTAGGAAGGTGGCAGATGAACAACTGGCCGGAGCGGACGCTAACCTGTCTAACCCGATCTGGTAGCTTTGATCACCTCGTTAATACATTGGTACCAGTAATTACCAGCTATTACTAACGTAAGCTAACAACAGGTTCTTGGAACTGGTCTCTGTCGGGATATTCTGAACACTTTGTAGTCAAAGCATTTTGCTTTTCCTTATCCTTCTGCAGATGTATATTTCTCTTTTCTTTCTCTAGGCAGTTTCCTTCATTTTGTTGACCTCATTTTCAGTAGCTTTGACTGTTTGGTAGACTGTTTGATGATCTACCAAGACTTGATAATTACACTGACACTTTTGCATATAACATCCGCATCAACTCAAATAAAGGATATGCTTTTATTTTTCCCTGAATTTGGTGCGCTACGCATATTCAATTAACGTGATGCGCTGAAATTTTAAGTCGGTTAGGAAACTAGAGGTTAAGTTAGGTTAGGTAGGGTTAAGACTGGCGTGAAGTGAGAGGTTAGAAGGAATAAGGAGACACATAGGAGCACGACCACAAATGAACCAACACCGAGAAAATAAGAGAGAAAAAGAATGATGTAGATATATTTCGGCCTGTCACTGAGACCTTCTTCCGTACATATATACTCTGTACTTGGATAAGAAAATTTACTCAGACCCACTCATTCCCATTCACACCCATTAACGCCCACTTATATTTGCTAACCCATGAACTTTGGACTTCTGAAATAAAATTATTAGATAATAGCTGGAAGAATATAGAGAATATGTTAATGAAAATAATCATTCAGTAAAGGTTTCTCAGATTCATGTTTGTTATCATAGTAGCGACGTTGTGTTTCAGTTATCATCAGGTTCATTACAGCATAAACAATAATAATATTTGATAGAAAATGTTTATGGAAAATGATTTTCACAGAACTTACAGCATATATGAGGAAATATGAGTTCATGAAAGACATAGAGAAAATTTTTCTCTCCATGTCTATGTTTACACACACACACACACACACACACACACACACACACACACACACACACACACACACACACACACACACACACACACACAAAACAGTTAAGGACCAGGTAATCAGATTGAGGGAGGATAATGGGGAGTTCACAAGAAACGACCAAGAGGTATGTGAGGAGCTCAACACGAGATTTAAAGAAACATTTATAGTGGAAACTGGTAGGACTCCAGGAAATCAGAACAAGGAGGTACACCAAGAAGTGCTGGATGAGGTACACATGACCGAGATGGAGGTGAAGAAGCTGCTATGTGAACTTGATACCTCAAAGGTGGTGGGACCAGACAACATCTCTCCGTGGGTCCTTAGAGAGGGAGCAGAGATGCTGTGTGTGCCACTAGCAAAGATATTCAACACATCCATTGAAATTGGGCAACTACCTGAGGTATGGAAGATGGCAAATGTAGTCCCAATTTTTAAAAAAAGAGACAGACACGAGGCTTTAAACTACAGACTTGCGTCACTAACGTGTATAGTATGCAAAGTCATGGAGAAGATCATCAGGAGGAGAGTGGTGGAGCACCTGGGAGGAAGAAACAAGTGTATAATCGACAACCAGCACGGTTTCATGGAAGGAAAATCCTGTGTCACAAACCTACTGGAGTTTTATGACAAGGTGACAGAAGTAAGACAAGATAGAAAGAGGTGGATAGACTGCATTTTCTTGGACTGCAAGAAGGCCTTCGACACAGTTCCTCACAAGAGGTTACTGCAAAAGCTAGAGGAACAGGCACACATAACAGGAAAGGCACTGCAATGGATCAGAGAATACCTGACAGGGAGGCAACAATGAGTCATGGTACGTGACGAGGTGTCAGAGTGGGCGCCTGTGACAAGCGGAGTTCCACAGGGGTCAGTCCTAGGACCTATGCTCTTTTTGGTATATGTGAATGACATGACGGAAGGGATAGACTCAGAAGTGTCCTTGTCTGCAGATGATGTGAAATTAATGAGGGGAATTAAATCGGTCGAGGATCATGCAGGACTACAAAGGGACCTGGACAGGCTACAAGCCTGGTCCAGCAACTGGCTCCTTGAATTTAACCCTGCCAAATGCAAAGTCATGAAGATCGGGGAAGGGCAAAGAAGACTGAAGACAATATAGTCTAGGTGGCCAAAGACTGCAAACCTCACTCAAGGAAAAAGATCTTGGCGTGAGTATAACACCGAGCACATCTCCTGAGTCGCACATCAATCAGATAACTGCTGCAGCGTACAGGCGTCTGGCAAACCTAAGGATAAAGTTCCGATAACTCAGTAAGGAATCATTCAAGACTCTGTACACCATTTTTCGTCAGGCCCATACTGGAGTATGCAGCACCAGTTTGGAATCCACACCTGGTCAAGCACGTCAAAAAATTAGAGAAAGTGCAAAGGTTTGCAACAAGACTAGTCCCAGAGCTAAGGGGATTGTCCTACTACACTGGAGGACAGGAGGGTCAGGGGAGACATGATAACAACATATAAAATACTGAGCGGAATAGACAAGGTGGACAAATACAGAATGTTCCAGAGATGGGACACAGAAACAATGGGTCACAATTGGAAGTTGATGACTCAGATGAATCAAAGGGATGTTAGGAAGTATTTCTTCAGTCATAGAGTTGTCAGGCAGTGGAATAGCCTAGAAAGTGGCGTAGTGGAGGCAGGAACCATACATAGTTTTTAGACGAGGTTTGATAAAGCTCATGGAGCAGGGAGAGAGAGGACCCAGTAGCAATCAGTGAAGAGATGGGACCAGGAGCTATGAATCGACCTCTGCAATCACGAATAAGTGAGTACAAAAAGGTGCGTACATACACATAGTCCCCATTTTTAAGAAAGGAGACAGGAACGAGGCACTAAACTACAGACCAGTGTCTCTGACATGTAGTATGCAAAGTCATGGACAAGATTATCAGAAGAGTGGTGGAGCACCTAGAACTGAACAAGATTATAAACGACAATGAGCATGGATTCATGGAAGGCAAATCCTGTGTCACAAACCTTCTGGAGTTTTATGACAAGCTAACAGAAGTAAAACACGAGAGAGAGGGGTGGGTTGATTGCATTTTCCTGGGCTGCAGGAAGGCCTTCGACACAGTTCCTCACAAGAGAGTAGTGCAGAAGCTGGAGGATCAGGCGCGTATAACAGGAAGGCACTGCAATGGATCAGAGAATACCTGACAGGGAGGCAACAACGAGTCATGGCACGTGAAAAGGTATCAAAGTGGGCGCCTGTGACGAACGGGGGTCCCACAGGAGTCAGTCCTAGGACCAGTGCTATTTTTGATATATGTGAATGACATGTGAATGACCTAGTAGCGACCAGTGAAGAGGCGGGGGCCAGGAGCTAGGACTCGACCCCTGCAACCTCAACTAGGTGAGTACAACTAGGTGAGTACATACACACACACACACACACACACACACACACACACTACAGACCTCACTCAGGGAGAAAGACCTTGGGGTGACCATAACACCGAGCACATCACCGGAGGCACACATCAACCAAATAACCGCTGCAGCATACGGGCGCCTGGCAAACCTGAGAATAGCGTTCCGATACCTTAATAAGGAATCGTTCAAGACACTGTACACTGTGTATGTTAGACCCATACTGGAGTATGCAGCACCAGTCTGGAACCCACACCTGGTCAAGCACGTCAAGAAGTTAGAGAAAGTACAAAGGTTTGCAACAAGGCTAGTCCCAGAGCTCAAGGGAATGTCGTACGAGGAAAGGTTAAGGGAAATCGGACTGACGACACTGGAGGACAGAAGGGTCAGGGGAGACATGATAACGACATACAAGATACTGCGGGGAATAGACAAGGTGGACAGAGATAGGATGTTCCAGAGAGGGGACACAGGGACAAGGGGTCACAACTGGAAGCTGAAGACTCAGACGAGTCACAGGGACGTTAGGAAGTATTTCTTCAGTCATAGAGTTGTAAGCAAGTGGAATAGCCTAGCAAGTGAAGTAGTGGAGGCAGGAACCATACATAGTTTTAAGAAGAGGTATGACAAAGCTCAGGAAGCAGAGAGAGAGAGGATCCAGTAGCGATCAGTGAAGAGGCGGGGCCAGGAGCTGAGTCTCGACCCCTGCAACCACAATTAGGTGAGTACAATTAGGTGAGTACATACCCACACCCACACACACACACACACACACACACACACACACACACACACACACACACACACACACACACACACACACACACACACACACACACACACACACACAAACTGGGCAACTACCTCAGAAATGGAAGACAGCTAATGTAGTCCCCATATTTAAGAAAGGAAACAGAAACGAGGCACTGAACTACAGACCTGTGTCTCTGACATGTATTGTGTGCAAAGTCATGGAGAAGATTATCAGGAGGAGAGTGGTCGAACACCTGGAAAGGAACAAGATTATAAATGAAAACTAGCATGGGTTCATGGAAGGCAAATCTTGTATCACAAACCTCCTGGAGTTTTATGACAAGGTAACAGAAGTAAGACACGAGAGAGAGGGGTGGGTAGATTGCGTTTTCCTAGACTGCAGGAAGGCCTTTGACACAGTTCCCCACAAGAGATTAGTGCAGAAGCTGGAGGATCAGGCGCACGTAAAAGGGAGGGCACTGCAATGGATAAGGGAATACCTGACAGGGAGGCAGCAACGAGTCATGGTACGTGAAGAGGTATCACAGTGGGCGCCTGTTACGAGCGGGGTCCCACAGGGGTCAGTTCTAGGACCAGTGCTATTTTTGATATATGTGAACGACATGATGGAAGGAATAGACTCTGAAGTGTCCCTGTTCGCAGATGACGTGAAGTTGATGAGAAGAATTAAATCGGACGAGGATGAGGCAGGACTGCAAAGAGACCTGGACAGGCTGGACATGTGGTCCAGCAACTGGCTTCTCGAATTCAATCCAGCCAAATGCAAAGTCATGAAGATTGGGGAGGGGCAAAGAAGACCGCAGACAGAATATAGGCTAGGTGGACAAAGACTACAGACCTCACTCAGGGAGAAAGACCTTGGGGTGACCATAACACCGAGCACATCACCGGAGGCACACATCAACCAAATAACCGCTGCAGCATACGGGCGCCTGGCAAACCTGAGAATAGCGTTCCGATATCTTAATAAGGAATCGTTCAAGACACTGTACACTGTGTATGTTAGGCCCATACTGGAGTATGCAGCACCAGTCTGGAACCCACACCTGGTCAAGCACGTCAAGAAGTTAGAGAAAGTACAAAGGTTTGCAACAAGGCTAGTCCCAGAGCTCAAGAGAATGTCGTACCAGGAAAGGTTAAGGGAAATCGGACTGACGACACTGGAGGACAGAAGGGTCAGGGGAGACATGATAACGACATACAAGATACTGCGGGGAATAGACAAGGTGGACAGAGATAGGATGTTCCAGAGAGGGGACACAGGGACAAGGGGTCACAATTGGAAGCTGAAGACTCAGACGAGTCACAGGGACGTTAGGAAGTATTTCTTCAGTCATAGAGTTGTCAGCAAGTGGAATAGCCTAGCAGGTGAAGTAGTGGAGGCAGGAACCATACATAGTTTTAAGAAGAGGTATGACAAAGCTCAGGAAGCAGAGAGAGAGAGGATCCAGTAGCGATCAGTGAAGAGGCGGGGCCAGGAGCTGAGTCTCGACCCCTGCAACCACAATTAGGTGAGTACAATTAGGTGAGTACACACACACACACACACACACGCGCGCACACACACACACACACACACACATACATATATATATATATATATATATATATATAATATATATATATATATATATATATATATATATATATATATATATATATATATTATTATTATTATTATTATTAACACATCGGCCTTCTCCCACCAAGGCATGGTTGCCCGAAAAAGAAAAACTTTCATTATCTTTCAGTCCATCACTGTCTTGCCAGAGGCTCACTTACACTACAATTATAAGACTGCAACATTAAGACCCCTCTTCCTTCAGAGTGCAGACACTGTACTTCCCATCTCCAGGATTCAAGTCCAGTCTGCCGGTTTCCCTGAATCCCTTCATAAATGTTACCTTGCCAAGTCCTAAAAACCATTTGTCTCCATTTGCTCCTATCTAACACACTCATGCATGTTTGCTTGAAGTCAAAGCCCCTCGCACACAAAATTTTCTTTTCCCCCTCCCTTCAGCCTTTCCTAGGCCGATCCCTACCCCGCCTTCCCTCCGCTACAGTTTTATACACCCCTGAAGTCATTCTATTTTGCTCCTTTCTCTGTACATGTCGGAACCACCTCAACAACCCCTCCTCAGCCCTCTCGATAATAGTTTTGGTAATCCCGCACCCCCTCCTCATTTCCAAACACCGAATTCTCTCCATTTTATTCACACCACACATTGGCCTCAGGCATGACATCTCCACTGCGTCCAGCCTTCTCTTTGTTGAATATTCACATCCATATAAGAGCGTTAGTATAACTATACTCTCATACATTCCCCTCTTTGTTTCCATGGACAAAGTTCTTTGTCTCCACAGACTCCTAAGTACACCACTCACCTTTTTCCCCTCATCAGTTCTATGATTCACCTCATCTTCCATAGACCCATCTGCTGACACGTCCACTTCTAAATATCTGAATACATTCACCTCCTCCATACTCTCTCCCTACAATCTTGTATACAGTCTTTCGTCACCAACTTTTTTTTTTATCCTCGTCACCTTACTCTTTCCTATATTCACTTTAAATTTTCTTCTTTTACATACCCTACCAAACTCATCCATCAACCTCTGCAGCTTCTCTTCAGAATCTTCCAGAAGCACAGTGTCATCAGCAAAGAGCAACTGTGACAACTCTCACTATGTGTTAGATTTTTTATCTTTTAATCCCGAACCTCTTGCCAACACCCAACCATTCACTTCTCTTACGACCCCATCTATAAATATATTGAACAATCATGGTGACATCACACATCCTTGTCAAAGGCCTACTTTTACTGGGAAATAATCTCCCTCTTATATACTCCTACATACTCTTCTTTCGTAAAAGCTCTTCCCTGCTTTCACTAACCTATCTCTTATTCCATACGTTTTCAGCATTTGCCACATTGACCCCTTATCCACCCTGCCATACACCTTTTCCAAATCCAAAAATGACGTTAAAATAAACTCTTTACCCTTATCTAATTACTGTTCATCTATATGCTTCACTGTAAACACTTGGTCTGCACACCCCCTTCTTTTCCTAAAGCCTCCTTGTTCACATGTTATCCTGCTCTCCGTCTTACTCTTAATTCTTTCAATAATAACTCTACCATACAGTTTACCAGGTATGCTCAACAGACTTATTCCCCTATAATTTTTGCACACTCTTTTGTCCCCTTCGCCTTTACAGAAAGGAACTATGCATGCTCTCTGTCAGTCCCTAGGTATCTTACCCTTTTTCGTACATTTATTAAATAAAAGCACCAACCACTCCGAAAGTATAACCCCACCTGCTTTTAACATTTCTATCTTTATCCCATCAACCCCAGCTCCCTTACCCCCTTTCACTCTACCCACTGCCTCACGAACTTCCCCCACACTCACAAATGGCTCTTCCTCACTCCTACAAGGTGTTATTCCTCCTTCCCCTATACACGAAATCACAGCTCCTTGTATAGGGAAAGGAGGAATAACAACTCTGCCTCGCGCATATGTTAGATGTCCAAAGATGCAATGTAAATTTTCACAGTAAACACACCACCATGACCATATATTTATCAACAGGATAGTCCAGGTCGTCGACATTCGTAGTGATAGCATCATCCTTTACAACAGACACACCTCACTAAGTATATGGAATTATCTGAAGCTGGAGGTCAGACCGTGTACAGTATATTGGCCAAAAGTCCTACTGCATATTTCTCTCACCCTCAGTTGAGTGGAGACAATGAGTTGCCAAGCTTATTATGCACTTGGAGGGAAGCTTTTACAGAGTGTAAAGGAGCTACACAACTTGTTGGTAACAATGTGGATTGGTCAAACTTTGATATTACCAACATCCTATCTACAGCTCTTTTCTACGTATAAAAACGATAGTTGTCCTTGGAATCGACTGTGCGATCTCCATGTATATGAATGACTAAGGATTCGCCAGCCCTTGTCATCTGCTGATTACTTTTGGACTACTAAAAATAGTTACTGTTTCTTACGTCTTGGCTGTTCTTCAGGATTTGAAGCCCTTTTCTTCCCCTCCTTCTTCATTGTATGGTGCTGACATAATTGTAGATGAATGGTTCAAAGAACCGACATGTTGTTAAATTAAACACATGTGCAACTCTTGGGTATCTTTATTGAGGAAACGTTTCGCCACACAGTGGCTTCATCAGTCCATACAAAGGATAAACTTGAAGAACAGGAGGAGAATGAGGTAATCAGTCCCTCAGCCTTGAGCCGATGTGGTCAGTCCATCAATCTTGAACAGAATACGGCATATGAGCGGAGAAGCAGCTTATAAACCGTATAGCAGGAGAGGTGCAGCAGTCGTAGGTGGTGTCACATTTGTCCAATGTGGAAGTAGGTCGTGCCCAAGGGTTAGGCAAGCGAAGAATTCCCAAGTATTAAGATCCCAAGAAGTTGCAGTGTCTGACAGGATTGTAGATGAATGGTTCAAAGAACCGACACGTTGTTAAATTAGACACATGTGTAACTCTTGGGTATCTTTATTGAGGAAACGTTTCGCCACACAGTGGCTTCATCAGTCTATACAAAGAATAAACTTGAAGAACAGGAGGAGAATGAGGTAATCAGTCCCTCAGCCTTGAGTCGATGTAGGACTGATGAGGGACTGATTACCTCATTCTTCTCCTGTTCTTCAAGTTTATCCTTTGATGAAGCCACTGTGTGGCGAAACGTTTCCTCAATAAAGATACCCAAGAGTTGCACATGTGTCTAATTTAACAACATGTCGGTTCTTTGAACCATTCATCTACAATCCTGTCAGAGACCACATTATGCTCAGTTATGGGCAAGTCTTAGATAACATTTTATAAACAGTGTTTAATAATTGTTATATAAATTTGCTGTCACTAAATGAGTACAGGAAAACACAGGTGTTTGTGATCATTCACAAATATCCCGCACATAGGAGAATGAAACTTGTGACGGCGTTTCGGTCAGATTTGAATCATTAATTAGTCATACAGAAGTGCTGGAATGTACGATTAGCACATTCCTTCCAGCGAGGAGCTGACTTAAATGATTATGCCTGACTGTGAGGATATAACTTGGATGGAGACACAAGCAAGAAAGTTTGTACTTGCCTGTTTTTGTCACTGTGTGGGTTTCATACACCCAGTGACAGCTTTTCATTCAAATTTGATACACCAATATATTCGACTGTGTGTGCTTGAATGAATATAATTGATTGTATCTACCTGAATGCATATACACGAATGTATATACAGGACTGCATGTATTTAAATGTACCAGTGTACACGCACTAGTATGCCGGTGGTGGTTAAGCAGCCACTGGTGCACCAGGAGTGGTTAAACAGCTACTGGTGTATTGGTTAAGCAGCTACTGGTGTATCGGTGGTGGTTAGAGAGCCACTGGTGTACCGGTGGTAGTGAGGCAGCCCCTGGTGTACTGGTGCTAGGTTTCTATCTCACTTATAAAATTAAAGGTATAACGAGTATAACGAGCTGTAAGTAAAAGAAGAAAAAAGAAAAATCAGAGTGCAAGTTGTAGGTGTATGTTCCACTCTGCCACAGAATAATTCTCGCACTCTTTGCCCTATAGAGTACATGATTCTCTCACACTCTGCCCTATTGTGTGAAATTCTCTATGGCAGAGAGATTATCTCTAAGGGTCACACAGCGCCATGCAGTGTTGTGTAACCTTTAAGGTTTAGTGCTTAAACTGATTATAATAATAATAATAATAATATTAATAATAATAATAATAATAATAATAATAATAATAGTAATAATAATAATAATAATGATAGTAATAATAATAATAATAATAATAATAATAATAATAATAATAATAACAATAATAATCTGCCATTTGGAAAGTATTTACATTGCTCCCTGTCCTTCAGGGTACAAATTTCATACATTATGTTCTTTTTCGTAGCATAGCAGTGTACAAGCTCCTTGGGGATTAATAAATCAGCATCATCGTTAGTTTGATGAACCATTACGCTAGCAGACTGCAGACCAAAGAACTCTGATTGTGGTGTTGTTGTGGCCACATTTGTTTTTAACCGCAACTTCTACAGAGACATGTTTAGAAGTTCGACATTTTTGTTCCTGAGTTTTAATTATTCACGTTTCTGAATAATCATCAAAGATTACTAATTTGTGTTGAGGTTTTAGGACATTCCGATACACTGCAGGTCCAGGTCAAACAAATTTATGAAGATGTGAGCATCCACGGAATAGATGGTAGTCTTCTGAAACTTTGCCTTTCTAAGATTTAAATATTTCAAATTGAATATAAAAAAAATAATGAGTGGTACTATGTTTCCTTGTCAGTTTCTGGGGGATGACTGTGATAACTTCTTTAAGAGATTAACTCTTTGTCATCACTGAAATGGACTGAACCTTTTTTTTTTTGCGCTTCAGATATACGTAAATCAGAATTTTTTCTTCGTTCATGAGATGATCCAGCCTCCACTGCATCCCATCTTAATTTATTCCATTTATTCTCTAACCTTACGCTGAAGCATTTCTTATATACTGTATGTCTCTATTTCTCAACGTATTTTTTTTTCAAAGGTGTCCCTCCGTTCTATTTACCCTCATAAAGTATTTTCTACAAATATCTGTTAAGTAGTGATCATGTCTCCTCTGGTTCTGTAGTCTTGCGATCTGAGACTAGGGAACTTTTTTAGCCAGTCTTCATATCTCAGCTGTCCTAGTTATAGAATCAATCATGGTGCAAACCTCTGAACCTTCTCTTCTTTTTAATGTGATATGAGGGATTCCATGCTACCGTTCCGTACTTCAGTACCGGTATTACAATTATCTGAGTGGATAAAATGGAGTATGACCGACATGTTGCATGTTGTAATACAAGGCAACGTTTATCTTTTCTGTTGAGCTTGGTCAACCCATGGTTTACTGACACTCTCCACAAAGTGTAACGGTAGCAACAAAAAAGTTTATTCCGCGCCATGTCTTTGTCATCAGTGATCTGAATGTATCCTTCGGTCAAGGATATTCCTATATTTGCCAACTTTGTACATGCCACTGATGTTATTCTGTTTATGTGTTCCTCGAACATAAGGCCTCGTTTGACGTACACCAAGAGACCCTCTTTCCTTTCTGAGTTTTTGAATTACCTACTTATACCGTATTCTTCCTTTGATATCACACTTCCTGATTTCATCCTCATGTGCTCGCGAAGGGAGTGATGGCAGTTGCATTTGGGAATTGATTGGGGGAGATATTTTTGGAGGATTGTCTTTTAGAGGGAGGGTCTTTTGGGAGGGGATAGCGAAGGTTTTTGAGGGACGTGGTGCAGAGGAGGATGAAGAGAACTGGATTAGTTGTAACTGACATTACCGTGCTTATGTGTTCCGCAAACGAAAAGATTGGTGTGATGTCAGCTAAGAGGCCAGTTACAAAACTTAACTAGCACTCCTTTCATACCTAACCTGTAACTATTTTCATAGCTCAACTGCCGCTGGCTTCGCAGTTTACATTACAACTGCAATGATATAAAGATAATCTCAACTGACCACTGTCACTCATATTGTCTACGCCATTTTTCTCTTTCATCATTATCAACTCACCAGTTAATGTTAACTATCTTTGGTAACTCTAATTAAGAGAAGATATAGCTACAGAACAAGCTTTCCTTGCGACATCATATCACAATGTGTAGAGTTTCATGGAGATTGACTCAATAAACAGTACACAAAACAAAAGGTTGTTGCAGTAAAGCTTTCTCTGCACCTGTGTCTTTTCTTCAGCACTGTCGGCAGTAAACTATTACAGCCTCTCTCTCATCTCTCGCTTCAGTGATTTCCCACATCATGGACGCGCTTGGAAGTTCACTGTTTTTTCACCGTGGTTGTCCTGCATATATATATATATATATATATATATATATATATATATATATATATATATATATATATATTATATATATATATATATCCTTGGTTAGGCCTCATTTAGATTATGCTGCACAGTTTTGGTCACCGTATTACAGAATGAATATAAGTGCTCTGGAAAACGTACAAAGGAGGATGACAAAGTTGATCCCATGTATCAGAAATCTTCTTTATGAGGAAAGACTGAGGGCCCTGAATCTGCACTCTCTAGAAAAATGTAGAATTAGGGGTTATATGATTGAGGTGTAAAAATGGAAAACAGTAATAAATAAAGGCGATGTAAACAGAGTGCTGAAAATATCCAGCCAAGATCGGACTCGCAGCAATGGTTTCAAGTTGGAAAAGTTCAGATTCAGGAAGGATATAGGAAAGCACTGGTTTGGTAACAGAGTTGTGGATGAGTGGAACAAACTCCCGAGTACCATCATAGAAGCTAAGGCGTTGTGTAGTTTAAAAAATAGGTTGGATAAATACATGAGTGGGTGTGGGTGGGTGTGATTTGGACCTGACTAGCTTGTGCTACCAGGTCTGGTGCCGTGCTCCTTTCTTAAGTGGAAGTGACCTGACTATGTGGTCATTGTTCTAAGCCGGGGGGTGGCATGGACCTGCTTCGCATGGGTCAATAGACCTGTTGCAGTGTTCCTTCTTTCTTATGTTCATATACATATATATATATATTATATATATATATATATATATATATATATATATATATATATATATATATATATATATATATATATATATATATATATATATATATATATGTCGTGCCGAATATGTAAAACTGGTCAATTAGCAAGAACTCATTTAAAATTAAGTCCTTTCTAAAATTTTCTCTTATACGTTTAAAGATATATTTTTTTCATTAATGTTGATGTAAAAAATTATAATTTTGCACCAAAAGGAATTTAGAAAACTTACCTAACCTTATTATAACAAGCGCAACTAAATATATTTTAGATTTGTTTACAGTAATTTAATACTAAACAAACACAGTGAAATTTATTTTTTTTGTTAGGTTCAGAATGATTTTGGCGAAATTATTGCATACACAAATTTTCACTTGTTCTATATGGCAAGATGAGCGTTCCTATTTAAGCCAAGATCGCAAGTTCTGCCTATTCGGCACGACTATAATATATATATATATATATATATATATATATATATATATATATATATATATATATATATATATATTATATATATATATATATATATATATATATAATATATATATGATATAATATTACTCTCTTTGCTATACTGCCCATCCCATGACCACTACAACCCACCTGTAGCTACTGCCGTTGGTCCAAACCACCAACAGTAGCCCAAACCATTCCTCCTGGACAGTACCCTTTCCATCTCTCACCACCAGCCTCTTTGACTTATACCACCTCTTTGACCAGTACTCTCCCAGCCCTTTCGGCTGATAATACGCGGTTCACCTCGTCCTATTATTACCTGGGCTGCAAGAAGCTACTACATGAGACTTCACTAGCTACCTGAGGCTTCACTAGCTACCTGGATGGTGTCCGGCTGAAGGTTAGCATAAAGTAAGGGAATCAGGTTTGTTTCCCAAAGGTTGCCTCTAATGGGTAGGTGTTTAAGTTAAGTGTGGGGTTAGCAGACGTTGATACGGGTGGTCCT
>NC_069401.1:49355374-49360374 GCF_026875155.1 Cherax quadricarinatus | reverse complement strand
GAATGTTGCAGCGAGGAGAAGGCTGGAGGCAGTGGAGATGTCATGTCTGAGGGCAATGTGTGGTGTGAATATAATGCAGAGAATTCGTAGTTTGGAAGTTAAGAGGAGGTGCAGGATTACCAAAACTGTTGTCCAGAGGGCTGAGGAAGAGTTGTTGAGGTGGTTCGGACATGTAGAGAGAATGGAGCGAAACAGAGTGACTTCAAGAGTGTATCAATCTGTAGTGGAAGGAAGGCGGGGTAGGGGTTTACCTAGGAAAGGTTGGAGGGAGGGGGTAAAGGAGGTTTTGTGTGCGAGGGGCTTGGACTTCCAGTAGGCATGCGTGAGCGTGTTTGATAGGAGTAAATGGAGACAAATGGTTTTTAATACTTGACGTGCTGTTGGAGTGTGAGCAAAGTAACATTTATGAAGGGGTTCAGGGAAACCGGCAGGCCGGACTTGAGTCCTGGAGATGGGAAGTAAAGTGCCTGCACTCTGAAGGAGGGGTGTTAATGTTGCAGTTTAAAAACTGTAGTGTAAAGCACCCTTCTGGTAAGACAGTGATGGAGTGAATGATGGTGAAAGTTTTTCTTTTTCGGGCCACCCTGCCTTGGTGGGAATCGGCCAGTGTGATGATAAATAAAAAAAATAATATGTATATATATATATATATATATATATTATATATATATATATATATATATATATATATATATATATTATATATATACATTATATATTATATATATATATATATATTATATATTTATATATATATATATATATATATTTATATATATATATATATATATATATATATTATGTCGTGCCGAATAGGCAGAACTTGCGATCTTGGCTTAAATAGCAACGCTCATCTTGCCATATAGGACAATCGAAAATTTGTGTATGCAATAATTTCGCCAAAATCTTTCTGAACCTAATGAAAAAAATATATTTTACTGTGTTTGTTTAGTATTAAATTATTGTAAACAAATCTAAAATATATTTAGTTGGGTTAGGCTAAAATAAATTGTTCTTGTTATAATAAGGTTAGGTAAGTTTTCTAAGATTCGTTTGGAGCAAAATTAAAAATTTTTAATTTAACATAAATGAAAAATATATATCTTTAAACGTATAAGAGAATCTTTTAGAAAAGACTTAATTTTAAATGAGTTCTTGCTAATTGACCAGTTTTACATATTCGGCACGACATATATATATATATATATATATATATATATATATATATATATATATATATATATATATTATATATGTATATATATATATATATATATATATATATATATATATATATATATATATATATATATATATATACATATATATATATATATATATAATATATATATATATATATATATATATATATATATATATATATGTCGTGCCGAATAGGCAGAACTTGCGATCTTGGCTTAAATAGCAACGCTCATCTTGCCATATAGGACAAGTGAAAATTTGTGTATGCAATAATTTCGCCGAAATCATTCTGAACCTAACGAAAAAAATATATTTTATTGTGTTTGTTTAGAATTAAATTATTGTAAACAAATCTAAAATATATTTAGTTGGGTTAGGTTAAAATATATTGCTCTTGTTATAGTAAGGTTAGGTAAGTTTTCTAAGATTCTTTTGGTGCAAAATTATAAATTTTTACATTAACATTACTGAAAAAAATGTATCTTTAAATGTATAAGAGAAAATTTTGGAAAGGATTTAATTTTAAATGAGTTCTTGCTAATTGACCAGTTTTACATATTCGGCACGACATATATATATATATATATATATGAATGTATGTTTTTCAAGTCGTTATGTATTGAGCTAATACGCGTACGAACCAACCATCATACTATGAATAAGTGATATGTAGGTAAGAATTATACATATTCTTGGTAGTCTATAATGACTAGCATTTTACTGATTTATATTTGTGGTATTATTATTCAAAATTGTATGCTATTAAGTAACAGTTGTCTTTGTGTAATTATACCTTTCTTGCGGTGGAACATTTCTGTAACATGCAAGTACTAGGAGGTGAGACATTTCCCAGTGAGTGAGAGGGAGTAATAGCAGACTAGTCGTGTTGCAGTGCACCACTTGTCTAGTATTCACCGATTTTTTTGTACCACACAGATTTTTTTAGTAACACACGAATTTTTTGGTATCAAACGATTTTTTTTGGTACCACACGAATCTTGTACAACACTATATTTTTGGTACCACACGAACTCTTTAATACCATACGAATCTAACACGAATTGTTTAGTAAAATACGAATTGTTTAGTACCACACGAATTCTTTGGTACCAAACGAATTGTTTGGTACTACACGAATTGTTTAATATCACACGAATTGTTTGGTACTACAAGAATTCTTTAGTACAACACGAATTGTTTGGTACCACAAGAATTCTTTAGTACAACACGAATTGTTAAGTGCGACACGAATTGTTTAGGACAATACAATTTTTTTAGTACCAAGTTAATAGCTTAGTGCTTCGAATTTTTTATTAATATGAAATATACGAAGAAATTTTGCAGTACTTAAAATATACTTTAATTCCCACAATAATTGTTCTAAAAGTGAAGCTAAAGTGATCTTATACTAAAGTGATCTTATACTAAAGTGATCTTATACTAAAGTGATCTTATACTAAAGTGATCTTATACTAAAGTGATCTTATACTAAAGTGATCTTATACTAAATATTTCATGTAACGTGTGAATGTTTTGTTATATAATGTTAAGGTTATTGTGTATACCTGTGTAGGAAGAAAAAGTGGGAGGGAGGAGGCGTGCATGGACGTGATATGAGAAGTGTGAGGGAAGAGTGTGAGGGCGGAGTGTGAGTGTGAGGGAGGAGTGTGTGTGAGAGAGGAGTATTTGTGTGAGAGGGAGGAGTATGAGTGTGAGGGAGGAATGTGTGTGTGTGTATGTGTGTGAGGGGAGTGTGTGTGTGTGTGTGAGGGAGAAGTGTGAATGTGAGGGAGGAGTGAGTGTGTGAGGGAGGAGTGTGTGTGCGTGTGAGTAAGGAGTATGTGCGTGTATGAGAGGGAGGGGTATGAGTGTGAGGGATGAGTGTGTGTGTGTGTCAGGAAGGAGTGTGTGTGTGAGGGAGGAGAGTGAGAGTGAGGGAGGAGTGAGTGTGCGTGTGAGGAAGGAGTATGTGTGTGTGTGAGAGGGAGGAGTATGAGTGTGAGGGAGGAGTGTGTGTGTGTGAGGGATGAGAGTGTGTGTGTGAGGAAGGAGTGTGTGTGTGTGAGGGAGGAGAGTGAGAGTGAGGGAGGAGTGTGTGTGCGAGTGAGGAAGGAGTATGTACTCACCTATTTGAGGTTGCAGGGATCGAGTCATAGCTCCTGGCCCCGCCTCTTCGCTGATTGCTACTAGGTCCTCTCTCTCCCTGCTCCATGAGCTTTATCATACCTCGCCTTAAAACTATGTATGGTTCCCGCCTCCACTACTTCACTTTCAAGGCTATTCCACGGCTTGTCTACTCTATGACTGAAGAAATACTTCCTAACATTCCTTTGATTCATTTGAGTCTTAAACTTCCAATTGTGACCTCTTGTGTCTGTGTCCCATTTCTGGAACATCCCGTCTTTGTCCACCTCGTCTATTCCGCGCAGTATTTTATATGTCGTTATCATGTCTCCCCTGACCCTCCTGGCCTCCAGTGTCGTCAGTGAGAGAGGGAGGAGTGTGAGTGTGAGGGAGGAGTGTGTGTGTGTGTGTGTGAGCGATGAGTGTGTGTGTGAGTGAGGAAGGGGTGTGTGTGTGTGAGGGAGGAGAGTGAGAGTGAGGGAGAAGTGTGTGTGCGTGTGAGGAAGGAGTATGTGTGTGTGTGAGAGGGAGGAATACGAATGTGAGGGAGGAAAATGTGTTTGCGAGGGATGAGTGTGTGTGTGTGTGTGAGGAAGGAGTATGTATGTGAAAGGTAGGAGTGTGAGTGCGAGGGAGGAGTGTGTGTGTGTGTGAGGGGGAGTGTGTATGTGTGTGTGTGAGGGAGGAGTGTGAGGGAGTAATGTGTGTGTGTGTGAGAGAGGGGAGCGTGTGTGAAAGGAAGGAGTGTATGTGTGAGGGAGGAGTGTGTGTGTGTGAGAAGGAGGTGTGTGTGTGTGAGGGAGGAGTGTGAGTGTGAGGGAGGAGTGTGTGTGTGTGTGAGAGAGGGAGGAGTGTGTGAGTGAGGGAGGAGTGTGTGTGTGAGGGAGGAGTGTGTGTGTGTGTGAGAAGGAGGTGTGTATGTGTGGGGGAGGAGTGTGAGTGTGAGGGAGGAGTGTGTGTGTGAGGGAGGAGTGTGTGCGTGTGTGTGTGAGGGAGGAGTGTGAGTGTGAGGGAGTAATGTGTGTGTGTGTGTGAGAGGGAGGAGCGTGTGTGAAAGGAAGGAGTGTATGTGTGAGGGAGGAGTGTGTTGTGTGTGAGAAGGAGGTGTGTGTGTGTGTGAGGGAGGAGTTTGAGTGTGAGGGAGGAAGTGTGTGTGTGAGAGGGAGGAGTGTGTGAGTGAGGGAGGAGTGTGTGTGTGATGGAGGAGTGTGTATGTGTGAGAAGGAGGTGTGTATGTGTGAGGGAGGAGTGTGTGTGTGTGTGTGTGAGGGAGGAGTGTGTGCGTGTGTGTGTGTGAGTGTGTGAGGAAGGAGTGTGTGTGTATGTGAAGGAGGAGAGTGTGTGTGAAGGAGTGTGTGTGTGGGAGGAGTGTGAGTGTGAGGGAGAAGTGTATGTGTGTGTGAGGAAGGAGTGTGTGTGTGTGTGTGAGGGAGGAGTATGTATGTGAGAGGTAGGAGTTTGAGTGTGAGGTAGGAGTGTGTGTGTGTGTGAGGGAGGAGTATGAGTGTGAGGGAGGAGTGTGTGAGTGTGTGAGGGGGGAGTGTGTCTGTGTGTGTGTGAGGGAGGAGTGTGAGTGTGAGGGAGTAATGTGTGTGTGAGAGAGAGAGGGAGGAGCGTGTGTGAAAGGAAGGAGTGTATGTGTGAGGGAGGAATGTGTGTGTGTGAGAAGGAGG
>NC_069401.1:49330374-49350374 GCF_026875155.1 Cherax quadricarinatus | reverse complement strand
GCATTTTGTTGCTACATATTCCATCATCTCATTAACTGGCTTCCCTGCCAGTTCTCTGTCCCACTGAACCCCGTTCAGGAAGTTCCTCATTCTTGTGTAGTCCCCTTTCTTGTAGTTTGGCTTCATTCGTCCTGGCCTTCCTGCTTCTCCCTCCACTTGTAGCTCTACTGTGTATTCGAAGCTTAAAACCACATGGTCACTGGCCCCAAGGGGTCTTTCATATGTGATGTCCTCGATATCTGCACTACTCAAGGTGAATACTAAGTCCAGCCTTGCTGGTTTATCCTCTCCTCTCTCTCTTGTAGTGTCCTTTACGTGTTGGCACATGAAGTTTTCCAGTACCACCTCCATCATCTTAGCCCTCCATGTATCTTGGCCCCCATGTGTATGTGTGTGTGTGTATGTGTGTGAGGGAGGTGTATGTTTGTGTGTGTGAGATGGAGGTGTAGGTGTGTGTGTGAAGGAGGAGTGTGTGTGTGTGAGGAAGGAGAGTGTGTTTGTGTGTGAGTGAGGAGTGTGAGTGTGAGGGAGGAGTTTTGTGTGTGAGGAAGGAGTGTGTGTGCGTGTGTGTGAGGGAGGAGTGTGAGTGTGACCTTGGTGTGTGTGTGTGTGAGGGAGGAGTGTGAGTGTGAGGGAGGAGTATGTGTGCGTGTGTGTGTGTGAGGGAGGAGTGTGCGTGTGTTTGTTTGTGTGAGGGAGGAGTATGTGTGTGTGAGGGAGGAGTATGTTTGTGAATGAGGAGTGTGTGTGTTGTGTGTGTGTGTAGGGAGGGAGGAGTGTGAGTGTGAGGGAGGAGTTGTGTGTGAGGGAGGAGTGTGTGTGTGTGTGTGTGTGTTTTGTGTGTGTGTGTGTGTGTGTGTGTGTGATTGATGAGTGTGAGTGTGAGGGAGGAGAGCGTGTGTGTGAGGGAGGAGTGTGAGTGTGAGGGAGGAGTGAGTGTGTGAGAGAGAGGGAGGAGTGTGTGTGTGAGGGAGGAGTGTGAGTGTGAGGGAGGAGTGTGTGTGTGTGAGGGAGGAGTGTGAGTGTTAGGGAGGAGTGTGTGTGTGTGTGTGTGTGTGTGTGTGTGTGTGTGTGTGTGTGTGTGAGGGAGGAGAGTGTGAGTGTGAGGGAGGAATGTGTGTGTGAAGGAGGAGTGTGTGTGTGAGGGACGAGTGTGTGCGTGTGTGCGTGTGTGTTGTGTGTGTGTGTGTGAGTGTGTGTGTGTGTGTGTGTGTGTGTGGTGTGTGTGTGTGTGTGTGTGTGTGTGTGTGTGTGTGTGTGTGTGTGTGTGTGAAAAAGGAGTGTGTGTGTGAGGGAGGAGTGTGTGAGTGAGGGAGGAATGTATGTGAAGGAGAAGAGCGTGTGTGAAGAAGGATTGTGTGTGTGAGGGTGGAGTGTGTGCGAGGGAGAAGTGAGTGTGAAGAAGTGTGTGTGTAATTAGTAGGTTTGTTAGGGAGGAGTGTGTGTGTGTGAGGTATGAGTGTGTGTGCGTGAGGGAGGAGTGTGTGTGTGTGTGTGAAGGAGGAGTGTGTATGTGTGTGTGTGTGTGTGTGTGTTGGAGGTGTATGTATATGTGTGTGTGTGTGTGTGTGTGTGTGTGTGTGTGTGTATGTGTGCGTGTATGTGTGTGTGTGTGTGTGTGTGTGTGTGTGTGTGTGTGTGTGTGTGTGTGTGTGTGGTGTGGTGTGTGTGTGTGTGTGTGAGTGTGTGTATGTTTGTGTGGTGTGAGATGGAGGTGTATGTGTGTGTGTGAGAGAGGGAGGTGTATGTGTGTGGTGTGTGTGTGTGAGGGAGGTGTATGTGTGTGTGTGTGTGTGTGTGTGTGTGTGAGGGAGGTGTATATGTGTGTGTGAGGGAGGTGTATGTGTGTGTGTGAGGGAGGTGTATGTGTGTGTGTGAGGAGGTGTATGTGTGTGTGTGTGTGTGTGTGTGTGTGTGTGTGTGTGTGTGTGTGTGTGTGTGTGTGTGTGTGTGTGAAGGAGGAGTGTGTTTGAGGGAAGTGCGTATGTATGTGAGTCAACATTACTTCCACTATTATCAGTACTACTACTACTACTACTCTTACTACTACTATACTACTACCACTACTACTCTTACTACTACTATACTATTACTACTACTACTACTACTACTCTTATTACTACTACTACTCTTTCTACTACTACTCTTACTACTACTCTTACTACTACTATACTATTACTACTACTACTACTACTACTGTTTCTACTGCTATACTACTACTACTACTACTACTACTACTACTACTACTACTACTACTATTTCTACTGCTATACTACTACTACTACTACTACTGCTACTACTACTATTTCTACTGCTATACTACTACTACTACTACTACTACTATTTCTACTGCTATACTACTACTACTACTACTACTATTTCTACTGCTATACTACTACTACTACTACTACTACTACTGCTACTACTACTACTATTTCTACTGCTATACTACTACTACTACTACTACTACTACTACTACTACTACTACTACTACTACTAATAATAATAATAATAATAATAACATTGATAATAATGATAATAATAATAATAATAATAATAATAATAATAATAATAATAATAAAATAATAATAATAATAATAATAATAAATATTATAGCAATAATAGTACGTAATAATATCTTCATTATCATTATTCGTCATCATTTGAAGCGCTAAATCCTTAAAGGCCACACAAAATTAGTACTACTCAGCCTTGATCCAAGGACTGGGACTGGCATATCCATTTCCTTGCAACAAGAGCCCGTCACCAGCATCTTGGTAACAACGATTCTGGGATTGTTTACAGCAGTATGACAATTTCCAGAGCACCGGCAGCAGGCCTGGCTCCCGCTGCCAGACACAAAAGAATTGGTAATTGTCATTATTATCTATTAAATTCTCAGACAAATAAAATTAAAGTAATCGTATGTGAGGATACATGACAGTATGAGGTAATGTATATCAATGGAATATTGTTCCTGATACGCCTGAATGCAGGAAGGTTAAATTTAATGTAAACGCTACAACATGGTACCTCATATATGAGGATACATGAAGGAACAATGTAATATGTATTATTGGGATATGGTACGTGATACGTGAGGATACAAGACTGTAAAACATAATTTTTGAGGATACAAGGCAATATGTATCACTGAAAAATAGATACACGAGGATATAAGGTAATATGTATCATTGGAAAATCGTGAATGATACATATAGATACATGAGGGTGCATAGTAATATGTACCACTGGAATATACCTGGTACATGAGGATACAGGAGTGTACTAGGTAATGTGTACCTCTAAAATATGGTACCTGATACATGAGTATACAGGGCGGTACAAGAATATGAGTTTCACTGAAATATGGTACCTGATACACGGAGATACAGAAAGGTAATATGTATCACTGGAATATGATGTCTGTTACATGATACAGAACCGTGTAAAATATGTATCACTTGAAAAATCGTACATGATACGTGAGGATACAGGATGGTACACGGTAATATGTATCATCGACATATGGTGCCTGATACATGATACAGAACTGTGGAACTAATGAATCACTGGAAAAATCGCACAAGTTACGTGAATATATATAGGGGTACACTGGAATATGGTGCTTGATACATGCGGAAGTAAGACTTTTCAACATATGTATCACTGAAAAAATCGTACATGATACGTGAGGATTCATAAGGGTACAAGGTAATGTGTAACACTGGAATATGGTGCCTGATACACGAGGATACAGGACCCTGCAAGGGTCCTGGACTCTCTCTCAGTAATTAAGGTTATGGTAATGGGCACCATGATAATTCGTAGGGTAGGTACTCGGGTGATTATGGTAGGGTATAAGGGCAAATAAATTAACAGCAGGGTTTGAAGGCAAACAAATTAACAGCAGGGTATAAGGGCAAACAAATAACCAGCAGGGTATGAGGGCAAACAAAAGAGGACTAACTATTGATCTTGGAGTACACCATGGCTGTAGTGTGAAGCTCACCCGTCACACCAGTCTGCTAGACCCGTTTTTATGGTGCATTACTGAACCAGTTGAGGTGTTGGACCAGTTGGGGTGTTGGACCAGTTGGGGTGTTGGACCAGTTGGGGTGTTGGACCAGTTGGGGTGTAGGACCAGTTGGTATGTTAGACCAGTTGAGGTGTTGGACCAGTTGGGGTGTTGGACAAGTTGGGGTGTTGGATCAGATGGGGTGTTGGACCACTTGGGGCGTTGGACCAGTTGGGGTGTTGGACCAGTTGGGGTGTTGGACCAGTTGAGGTGTTGGACCAGTTTGGGTGTTAGACCTTATGGGGTGTTGGACCAGTTGGGGTATTAGACCAGTTGGAGTGTTGGACCAGTTGGGGTGTTGGACCAGTTGTGGGTGTTGAACCAGTTGAGATGCTGGGCCAGTTGGGGTGTTGGACCAGTTGAGGTGTTGGACCAGTTGGGTGTTACACCAGTTGGGGTGTTGGACCAGTTGAGGTGTTGGACCAGTTGGGGTGTTAGCCCAGTTGGGGTGTTACACCAGTTGGGGTGTTGGACCAGTTGGGGTGTTAGACTAGTTGGGGTGTTGGACCAGTTGGGGTGTTGGACCAATTGAGGTTTTGGACCAGTTGGGGTGTAAGACCAGTTGGGGTGTTGAACCAGTTGGGGTGTTGGACCAGTTGGGGTGTTAGACCAGTTGGGGTGTTGGATCAGTTGGGGTGTTAGACCAGTTGGGGTGTTGGACCAGTTGGAGTGTTAGTCCAGTTGGGGTGTTAGACCAATTGGGGGTGTTAGACCAGATGGGGTGTTGGACCAGTTGGTGTGTTGGACCTCTTGGGGCGTTGGACCAGTTGGGGTGTTGAACCAGTTGGTGCGTGAATATCTGCGCAGTTGGAGGTGAATGTTTGGGGTATTTGTGGTGATAAATAAGACACTTGTGCAACACTTACCTTCATTTCCTTCGTACAGAGTAGACGTCTTCAGTTGAATACAAAGGTAATTTAAATTAGAGACAGCAGAAGCGGTGAAAAGGTGAAGATGAAGTGATCAGTCCATCAGCTTTGAAGTAGTTTTGAGGTGGTCAGTCGCTCAGCCTTGAGAGGCGAGTCTACGTCATCAATGACTTGACCACTCGAGGCGAGAACCTACATCACTTTTGTTGATTAATAATAATAAATAAAATAAAAGTTTATTTCTTTGCTAAGGTTACAATGTGTGTTTACATATCATAATTTGATTGGAGCAAAGAAAGCCACTATGAAGCCAGGCATTTCGAGCAGACTTAACCTAATACTCATAGATTACTTAAGTCTAGAAGACAGGAGAAGAGTGGTAGAATACAAATAGTTAATATTTCACTCTATTATTAGTACGAGGTAGCACAATTTATGATACAATCTTACATTTTTAAGTTGTAATTAAGTTCGTTTACAGTCGTAGAATACAAATATTCTATATTTCACTCTATTATTAATATGAGGTAGTACAATTAATGATACATACATTTATAAGTTTGTAATAATGGCTTAATAGTTAAGGATAATAAAATATTTGAGGGCGTTGCTTTGAATTTGGTTGGGGTTTAGCATGGTGTGGGTATCTTTGTTATTGAGAGATGAGATGATTTTTGAGAATCGTCCTAAACTGATCTGTGGGCAGGAGACCTCTTGCTGCTTCAGGCAAAGAGTTCCAGATCTTCGGGCCCTTTACGTGCATTGCATTTTTGCAAAGTGTGAGCCGGACATGAGGGATGTCAAAAAAGTGTTTTGTGCCTCGTGTTATGCCTGTGTGTTCTGTTGAAGCTGTCTAGGAGAAGTTTGAGCGGAGGGTTGATATTGGAGTTTAGTGTTCTGTATATGTAGTAGGCACAATAATAAGTGTGTATATTATGTTTATTATGTAAGTTCATGTTTTTGAAGAGAGGTGGTGTGTGTTGTCTGGCACTGGAGCTGGTGATCATCCGCGCTGCCGCTTTTTCTTGGGTTATTAAAGGTTTGAGGTGACTGGCCGTGGTAGCTCCCCAAGCACAAATACCCATAGGTGAGGTGATATAAGGTAAGAAGGACCCTCTGGGGTACATAGTATCGTATCTTGGAGAGGATACCTACTGTTTTGGAAACTTTCTTAGTTATATGCTGGATGTGGGTCTGATATTTAAGATTACAGTCCAGGTGGAGACCTAGAAATTTTCCCTCAGTGTGTCTTGTAATGGGCGAACCATTTATCGATATATTTAGTTGGACATTTGATGCTCTGTTTCCAAAAAGCATGAAGTAGGTTATGTCTATATTGAGAGTAAGTTTGTTGGTCGTCATCCAGTTTTATATTTTATGTAGCTCACTGTTTACAGTGTTAATAAGTGTAGCCGGGTTTGGGTGGGAGAAGACATAAGTGGTGTCATCCGCGAATAGAACTGGTTTAAGGAGTCACGATGCATTTGGGAGGTCGTTGATGTAAATAACAAAGAGTAGAGGATCTAGGACACTTCCCTGTGGCATTCCAACATCTGCAGGCTGAGCATTGGAGTCACGCCATTTGTGTATACTGGTGTCTACCACTAAGATAAGATATTAGGTAGTTGAGCGATTGCTCTCTGACCTCGTAATGCTCAAGTTTTAGGTGCAAGATATTGTGATCTACTGTATCAAATGCTTTCCGTAGGTCTATGAAGAGCCACAGAGGATATTCATTTTTGTCAATTGCTGTATATAGTAATTCGAGCATCTGAATAATTGCATCATTCGTGCTTTTTTTGGCGTAAACTCAAACTGGCAGGGGTTCAGTATGTTAAGGGAAATCAGGTAGGAGTAGATTTGTTTATGTATTATTTCTTCGAAGATT
Source organism: Cherax quadricarinatus (assembly GCF_026875155.1). Taxonomy (NCBI): domain Eukaryota; kingdom Metazoa; phylum Arthropoda; class Malacostraca; order Decapoda; family Parastacidae; genus Cherax; species Cherax quadricarinatus. The sequence continues at coordinate 49,343,539 of NC_069401.1, read as the reverse complement.
TTTGAGAGCAAAAGCAAGTTAGATATTGGTCTGTAGTTATTTAGTTATATAGGATCGCCTCCTTTGTGGATCGGGGTGACCCTCGCCATCTTGAGTATTGATGGGAATGTAGAAAATTCAACGGATTTGTTAAAAAGTGTTGCAATAATATGGGACAGCACATGAGCAGCTTTATCATACATGATTGTTGGCAAGTTATTTAGGTCTCCTGCCTTGATTGTTAATGATAATTATTAGTGAGACTTCAGTAGGATTTGCAGGTGCTATATATAGAGAGTATTTAGGTAATTACCAATGAGGTAGTCTTGTGGCTGAGTATTTGCGTTTGGGATTTTGCTTGCTAGTTTTGCAGATCTGGGCCATTTGTGTTGCAGGTCCGGACCAGTTAAAATATACACATATAAAATTAGGAAAAAAAAAAACACTACAGTAGACCTGTAAGCAAGATATACAAGCGGACTGGATACAATTAAGAGAAAACGCTTCTTTTGGATATTATTAACGGATGACGATTCCCTTTGGATACAATTAATGGATAACACTTCTCCTTGGATACCATTAACAGATAACACTTCTCCTTGCATACCATTAACAGATAACACTTCTCCTTGGATACCATTAACAGACGACACTTCTCTTTGCATACCATTAACGGATGACACTTCTCTTTGTATACCATTAACGAATGACACTTCTCTTTGTATACCATTAACGGATGACACTTCTCCTTGTATACCATTAATGGATGACACGTCTCTTTGGATAGTATTAGCGGATAACACTACTTCCTGCATACCATTAACGGATGACACTTCTCCTTGGATACCATTAACGGATGACACTTCTTGGATACCATTAACGGACGACGCTTCTCCTTGGATACCAAGCTATATATCAAATCCTAAAATGCGATACTTTTTAAAATGCTTCAGTATTTAGTGCAACAGTGTTTGAGAGAGAGTGAGGTGATCCTTTACACCACTAGGCCTACAGGCCCATGCTGGGCAGGTCTTACTCACACCCAACTATTCTCACCTGTAGGTTGATTTATTAGATTTAACGCCTATCGACTACACAAAAATTATTCAAGGCTACATGTCTCCTGCATAGTACCACTCGAAAGAAGTTTAATGCCTAATATATGCACATATAGTCAGAGTGCAGGTGAACAAGAAAATTGAAGAGGGCAACACAGTGGGGGCAATCAGAATTATTACCAGTGAAGATACAGTTGCTCCCAGGGATGCTGACACGGCGGAAGCACTTAGAGGAAAGCACCCTGCCAGGGAAACCAGGGGCACCAACAGTTCCAACACCTCTGTCCCCATTGTGGAATCATTGATTGTGGAAGACTCGGACGTTTACAAAGCAATAATGTCGTTCCCATCTGGCTCTGCTGGGGGTTACACTGGAATAAGGCCACAACATTTAAAGGAAATGTTTAATCCAGCTATTGGGGAGATTGCAGAGACATTGCTTTCAGAGATCACAAGGATCGTCAACAATTCCTTGGCTGGTCTGATTCCTGACGAAATTAAACCTTTCTTTTTTGATGCAACACTTTGTGCACTTAAAAAGGAAGGATGGAGGAATTAGGCCAATTGCAGTGAGCAACACTCTTTGCAGCCTTGTTTCCAAAGCTGCTGTCCGAAGTATTCGCGAGAGGCAGCCATGATGCTTCAACCAAACCAGCTTGGTTTTGGGGTCTCTCAAGGAAGTGAAGCAGCGGTTCATGCAACAAGGGAGTATATCAACAACCTGCCTGAGGGCAATGCAGTGGTAAAATTAGACTTCAAGAATGCATTTAATCTCCCGAAAAGAGTTGTGGTATTAGCAACGTTACAAGAGCATTTCCCTGGTCTCTTCCCCTTTGTTTCAGCTGGATATAGCAAGGAATCAATGCTCCTGTTTGGAGAGCATAAAATCACATCATCAGAGGGTGTCCAGCAAAGGGATCCTCTTGCACCATTTCTCTTCTGTATAGCAGTTAGGAAAATCACAGTCAGACTGACTAGTGAGCTAAACATCTGGTTCCTGGATGATGGCACAATAGCAGGTACGAAGGAGTCCCTCTTAGGTTATCTTATACAAGTGATGACACGGGGACAGGAAATGGGTCTCATCCTGAATCCATCCAAATGTGAAATCGTTTCGGTCAGTCAACAAGTGATAAATGCAGTGAGATCCAAACTACCAGGAGAATCAGTCATTGCCCCTACCTCTGGGAAGCGATGCCATTGACACAATCCTCAGGAAGAAATTAGAAGTATTGAGAAGAATGGAACAACGAATAGGCAATCTTGACACCCACGATGCCTTGTACCTTCTCACAAAATGCTTGAATCTGCCCAGGTTGACATATTTCCTAAGATGTGCACCTTCATATGATAACCCTATTCTGCACGAATATGATAGTATCCTGAGGCAGATTTTTACGATAGTACTTAACCTTACTCTAGAAGACGAGCAGTGGAACCAAGCTACACTTCCAGTCAGACTAGGAGGCATTGGTGTCCGCAAGTCTTCACAGATTGCACTACCTGGTTTTCTGTCCTTATGTGTTGCATCCAGAGGGCTTGTAGCAGCAATTCTCACTGAACATCTTAGGGACAAGATTTGAGTCCAGGATCAAAAGTTCATTAACGGAGTCATGATCTGGGATAATCTAACGGGCTCTGAAACCAGACCTGCTCCCCCCAACAACTACAAACAGTCGCACTGGGATGGCCCGATAGTGGAAAATATAGCTTCAACAATGCTTTAGAGTGTGTCAAGGAAGGATAGAGCCCGCCTCCTGGCAGTGAGAGCGCCTCATGAAGGGGACTTTTTGTTGGCTGTTCCCAACTCCAGCCTTGGCACACGGCTCGACCCACAGACCATACTCACTGGTGTTGCCCTTCGACTTGCTGCCCCTATTCTAGCCGAACACAGGTGTATTTGTGGCAGTGAAGCAGCAGACCGATTCGGGTACCATGGTCTTGTGTGCCGTAAATCCGAGAGAAAGATTGCAAGACATGAGGAGGTTAATAACATTATCAAGAGGAGCCTCACAACAGCCGGATGTCCAGCAGTAAGGGAGTCATCCCGACTATGCAGATCTGATGGCAGCCAGAAGCGTCCAGATGGTATCACACTTCAAGGTTGGACAGACGGTAAGCAGGTGGTGTGGGACTACACATGGGCATCTACCTTGGCTGATACCTATCTCCAATACACCAGGGAAGAAGGAGGGGCAGCCGCCAGCTTCAGGGAGTCGCAAAAGTGTAGAAAATATGGAGAACTTGCCCATCATTATATGTTTGTTCCCATAGGCTCAGAGACCCTTGGTTCATGGGGAAAGAGTACATCTAAGTTCCTTAGGGAGCTAGGGAAAAGACTCATCAGGGTAACTAGGGATCCCACGACAGCTAGTTTTCTGTTCCAGCGACTCAGCGCTGTTGTATTTCGGGCACGCGCCCCAGTTCTGAAGAGCTGGATGAAATTCTCGCATTATAATCAGTGACAAACTTGTAACAATATGTACTAGACGTGTATCTCTCACACCTCATGCACTATATATATGTATATATATATATATATATATATATATATATATATATATATATATATATATATATATATATATATATATATATATATATATAATATATATATATATTTTTTTTTTTTTTTTTTTTATTATCACACTGGCCGATTCCCACCAAGGCAGGGTGGCCCGAAAAAGAAAAACTTTCACCATCATTCACTCCATCACTGTCTTGCCAGAAGGGTGCTTTACACTACAGTTTTTAAACTGCAACATTAACACCCCTCCTTCAGAGTGCAGGCACTGTACTTCCCATCTCCAGGACTCAAGTCCGGCCTGCCGGTTTCCCTGAATCCCTTCATAAATGTTACTTTGCTCACACTCCAACAGCACGTCATGTATTAAAAACCATTTGTCTCCATTCACTCCTATCAAACACGCTCACGCATGCCTGCTGGAAGTCCAAGCCCCTCGCACACAAAACCTCCTTTACCCCCTCCCTCCAACCCTTCCTAGGCCGACCCCTACCCCGCCTTCCTTCCACTACAGACTGATACACTCTTGAAGTCATTCTGTTTCGCTCCATTCTCTCTACATGTCCGAACCACCTCAACAACCCTTCCTCAGCCCTCTGGACAACAGTTTTGGTAATCCCGCACCTCCTCCTAACTTCCAAACTACGAATTCTCTGCATTATATTCACACCACACATTGCCCTCAGACACGACATCTCCACTGCCTCCAGCCTTCTCCTCGCTGCAACATTCATCACCCACGCTTCACACCCATATAAGAGCGTTGGTAAAACTATACTCTCATACATTCCCCTCTTTGCCTCCAAGGACAAAGTTCTTTGTCTCCACAGACTCCTAAGTGCACCACTCACTCTTTTTCCCTCATCAATTCTATGATTCACCTCATCTTTCATAGACCCATCTGCTGACACGTCCACTCCCAAATATCTGAATACGTTCACCTCCTCCATACTCTCTCCCTCCAATCTGATATTCAATCTTTCATCACCTAATCTTTTTGTTATCCTCATAACCTTACTCTTTCCTGTATTCACCTTTAATTTTCTTCTTTTGCACACCCTACCAAATTCATCCACCAATCTCTGCAACTTCTCTTCAGAATCTCCCAAGAGCACAGTGTCATCAGCAAAGAGCAGCTGTGACAACTCCCACTTTGTGTGTGATTCTTTATCTTTTAACTCCACGCCTCTTGCCAAGACCCTCGCATTTACTTCTCTTACAACCCCATCTATAAATATATTAAACAACCACGGTGACATCACACATCCTTGTCTAAGGCCTACTTTTACTGGGAAAAAATTTCCCTCTTTCCTACATACTCTAACTTGAGCCTCACTATCCTCGTAAAAACTCTTCACTGCTTTCAGTAACCTACCTCCTACACCATACACTTGCAACATCTGCCACATTGCCCCCCTATCCACCCTGTCATACGCCTTTTCCAAATCCATAAATGCCACAAAGACCTCTTTAGCCTTATCTAAATACTGTTCACTTATATGTTTCACTGTAAACACCTGGTCCACACACCCCCTACCTTTCCTAAAGCCTCCTTGTTCATCTGCTATCCTATTCTCCGTCTTACTCTTAATTCTTTCAATTATAACTCTACCATACACTTTACCAGGTACACTCAACAGACTTACCCCCCTATAATTTTTGCACTCTCTTTTATCCCCTTTGCCTTTATACAAAGGAACTATGCATGCTCTCTGCCAATCCCTAGGTACCTTACCCTCTTCCATACATTTATTAAATAATTGCACCAATCACTCCAAAACTATATCCCCACCTGCTTTTAACATTTCTATCTTCATCCCATCAATCCCGGCTGCCTTGCCCCCTTTCATTTTACCTACTGCCTCACGAACTTCCCCCACACTCACAACTGGCTCTTCCTCACTCCTACAAGATGTTATTCCTCCTTGCCCTATACACGAAATCACAGCTTCCCTATCTTCATCAACATTTAACAATTCCTCAAAATATTCCCTCCATCTTCCCAATACCTCTAACTCTCCATTTAATAACTCTCCTCTCCTATTTTTAACTGACAAATCCATTTGTTCTCTAGGCTTTCTTAACTTGTTAATCTCACTCCAAACAAGTTAAGAAAGCCTAGAGAACAAATGGATTTGTCAGTTAAAAATAGGAGAGGAGAGTTATTAAATGGAGAGTTAGAGGTATTGGGAAGATGGAGGGAATATTTTGAGGAATTGTTAAATGTTGATGAAGATAGGGAAGCTGTGATTTCGTGTATAGGGCAAGGAGGAATAACATACATATATATATATATATATATATATATATATATATATATATATATATATATATATATATATATATATATATATATATATATATATATATATATATATATATATATATATATGTCGTGCCGAATAGGTAAAATTTGTCAATTAGCAAGAACTCATTTAAAATAAAGTCCTTTCTAAACTTTTCTCTTATACGCTTAAAGATATATTTTTTTTTTTCATTTATGTTAATGTAAAAATTAATCATTTGATGAGTTTCGAGAGCCTCTCTACTCTCGGAGCCCGGCCATGGGCCAGGCTCGTCTGGTGCTTGCCTGGTCAACCAGGCTGTTGCTGCTGGAGAGTCGCTGCCCCACATATCCATTACAGCCTGGTTGATCCGGCACTTGTTGAAGATGCTTGTCCAGTTTCCTCTTGAAGGCTTCTACACTTGTACCTGTCGTGTTTCTGATATCTTCTGGCAAGATGTTGAAAAGTCTTGATCCACGAATGTTGATACAGTGTTCCGTTATTGTCCCCACCGCACCCCTGCTCAACACTGGGTTTATTTTGCATTTTCTCTCATATCTCTCACTCGAGTATGTTGTTATGGCAGTGTGCAGATTTTTGACCAGGTCCTCGGGTACCTTCCACGTATATATTATCATGTATCTCTCTCTCCTCCGCTCCACTGAGTACATGTTCAAGACTTTAAGACGTTCCCAGTAATTTAAGTGCTTTACTGGTTCTGTGCGTGCCTTAAACGATCTCTGTATTTGTTCCAGCTCTGATATTTCTCCTGCATTGAATGGGGCCGTCAGTATTGAGCAATATTCCAAATGAGGGAGCACTAGCGATTTGAAGAGTGTCATCATTGGCATTATTTCCCTTGTTTTGAAGGTTCTTAATACCCACCCCATCATCCTCCTGGCTGTCCTGATCTTTTTCTTATGTTCTTTGATAGATAGGTCAGCTGACATAATTATTCCCAAGTCTTTTACGTGTTCCTTTCGTTCTGTTTGGTGATCCTCTTGAGTTTTGTATGCAGTGCTCCTTTTGAGTTCTTCATTCTTTCTATACCTAAGCAGCTGGAACTTATCACCATTGAACATCATGTTGTTCTCCACAGCCCACTGGAAAACCCTGCTTTTTCTTCCTGTAATATTTCCGTGTTTGCTACCGTAGTAACTTTCATGCTTATTTTAGTGTCATCTGCAAATTATGATACAAAACTGTGACGGGTGTTTTTATCTAAGTCTAGTATGAGGATGAGAAACAGCAGAGGTGCTAGGACGGTGCCTTGGGACACAGGTTTTTACCTCGCTGATGCTGGATTTCGCTGTGTTTACTACTACTTTTTGTGTTGTATATTAGGAACTCAAAATCCGTCTGCCTACCTTTCCCGAATGCCTTTGGCCCTCATTTTGTGCGCTATTACTCTATGGTTGCGTTCGTGAAACGCCTTTGAAAAATCTGTGTAAATCACATTTGCGTTTCGGTCGTCTTCCAACGCCTCCGTAAGTCATAGTGGTTCAGCAGCTGTGACAGGCATGATCGTCCTGCTCTAAAGCAATGCTGGATCGGGTTATGCTGATTTTGCTGGTCCATGTTATTTATTATCTGCTAAGGTGTTTGAGGAGGTAGATCACGGTAATGAATGTGATATTGTGTATATGGACTTCAGTAAGGTTATCGATAGAGTTCCACATCAAAGACTTTAGAGGAAACTTAAGGCACACGGAATAGGAGGGGAAATTTTTCCTGGGTAGAGGCGTGGTTGACAAATAGGCAGCAAAGAGTTTGCATAAATGGGGAGAAATCAGAATGGGGGCACGTCACAATCGGTGTTCCACAGGGGTCCGTGTTGGGCCTCTTGTTCACAATTTACTTAAACGATATGGATGAGGGAATAAATAGCGACATTAGCAAATTTGCTGATGACACCAAAATAGGCCGTCCAATTCATTCTACTGAGGATACTAGAGCACTCCAGGATAATTTAAATAGACTGATGCAGTGGTTGGAGAAGTGGCAGATGCAGTTTAATATAGACAAACGCAAAGTGCTAAATGTTGGACAGGACAATAACCATGCCACTTATAAACTGAATAGTGCAGATCTTAATACGACTGATTGCGAAAAGGATTTAGGAGTTCTGGTTAACAGTAATCTGAAACCAAGACAACAGTGCATAAGTGTTTGCAATAAAGCTAACAAAATCCTTGGCTTCATGTCAAGAAGTATAAATAATAGAAGTCCTCAGGTTCTGCAACTCTATATATCCTTGGTTAGGCCTCATTTCGATTATGCTGCACAGTTCTGGTCATCATAATACAGAATGGATATAAACGCAATGGAAAACGTACAGAAGATGAGAAAGTTGATCCCATGTATCAGAAATCTTCCCTATGAGGATAGACTGAGGGCCCTGAGTCTGCACCCTCTAGAAAGGCGTAGAATTAGGGGGGAAGATATGATCGAGGTGTATAAATGGAAAACAGGAATAAAAAGGGGATGTAAATAACGTGCTGAAAATATCCAGCCAAGACAGGATTCGCAGCAATGGCTTCAAGTTGGAAAAGTTCAGATTCAGGAAGGATATAGGAAAGCACTGGTTTGGTAATAGAGTTGTGGATGAGTGGAAGAAACTCCCGAGTACCGTCATAGACGCTAAGACGTTGTGAAGTTTTAAAAATAGGTTGGATAAATACATGAGTGGGTGTAGGTGGGTGTGAGTTGAACCTGACTAGCTTGTGCTGCTGGGTCTGGTGCCGTGCTCCTTCCTTAAGTGAAAGTGACCTGACTAGGTGGTCATTGTTCTAGGCCGGGGGGGGGGGTGGCATGGATCTGCTTCGCATGGGTCAGTAGACCTGTTGCACTGTTCTTTCTTTCTTATGTTCTTATGTTCATGCAAAGGAACTGTCTGCTCTCTTTAAAGTTTTCAGTAATTTCCCTTGATCTAGGCTCTTTCTCCAGAGAACGTTGAGGGCTCGTGCTAGAGGTACCTTGCACTTCTTTAAAAATAGAGCATTCCATGAATCTGGTCCAGGCGCTAAGGGAGGGCATATTAGCCATTTCTTTTTCGAAATCTATGGGATTTGTACTAATATCAGTTAGTTGGTCTGTGCGGTCTTCTGATGGAGTGAAAAATGTTCCTGCATTCTCTACCTTGCTGTCATTTAGTGGGTTGCTGAACACCGACTCATTCTGTTCTTATAGGATTTCACTCATTTCCTATTCTTCGTCAGTATCAGAGTCTCCTCTCAATAATGGTCCAATTCTACAAGTAGTTCATAGCTTGGATTTTACATAGGAATAGAAATATTTTGGATTTTTTGCAATATCCTGTATGGCCTTTAGTTCCTATTGTACTTCTTCTGTTAGGTATGATATCCTACGTTTTTGCTCTAATTCAGTCTAATTTGGTCTAATTCAGTTTATCTTTCCTCTGTTGCGATATATATATGTTTTTAAGCAATTCAGTAACCCGTCTTCTTCTTCTGTACCATCTCCTTCGCTTTCTCTATATATCTGATCTTCTGCTGTGCTTCCTCAATGGTACGTGTTTAATACAGACCTTGCATGCTTCTATGTTCAGCTTCTCTAGGCACTGGTGGGGATTTAGGGCGCTTGTGTCTGATTCCCAGGATATGTCTGATAGTCCTCGGTTTACTTTTCTCAGTCAATTCTATGGTTGTTGAAATTAAACTTACTGAACATCCCATCTCTTACATTAATGCTGCAGTTCCCTAACCCTGAGTTAATACTCATTTCTACTTCTATGGTGTTGTGATCAGAGTATATTGTTTTTGTAACTGTTATGTCTCTGATTAGGTTCTCTTTGTGAATATCAAATCCAGGGTATTTTCATTCCTAGTGGGATCAGTTATCTGTTGGTTCAATGAGTACTTTTCACAAAGCCTCATTAGTTCCCTGGTATGTGCCTGTTGAGCCAGAGTGCTTCCCGGAGATATTTCTGGTACGACATTGCGCTGCGCCATCTTCCATTTTACATGAGGGAGATTAAAGTCTCTAAGGAGTATAATATTTAGTGTGGGATTTTTCTAGCCTATCCAGACAGCTATCTATCTTCATTAACTGACCTGTGAATTCCTTAGCAGTTGCTGATGGCGGTTTATATACTAGGTTGATTACCAAATTCTTATTTTCCACTTCAGTGTCTAGAATTTCTACTGTATCATTCGTAAAATTCACCAGCTCTGTGCAACTGGAAGTATCTTTTACATAGAGTCCTACTCCTCCCTGTGACCTATTAATTCTGTCACATCGATACATGTTATAGTTTTCTGTGTTTATTTCTCCATCCAGAACATCCCTTGTGTGTGTTTCTGTAAATTCTCCAAAAATGGCATTCACTTCTGAGAGGAGCCCACTAATATAACAAACTTTGTCGTTTTTATTTGATTTCAGACCCTGGATATTTGCAAAGAGGAAGCAGGATTTACCACTTGGGATGTTTGGTTTTGCTGTGTGTTGTACTGGTGATGTACTACCTGATAAGACCCCTGGTGTACATACCCCTGGTTTCTCCAGTACTGTTTTTGCATTTGACTGTATATTCGGCTCTGATGTGCTGATGCCTGGCTTGCTATGTCCCAGTGCTGTGCCCCTCTGTCCCATCTGTAGCATTTTTCCTGTTTGCCTCTTCCTCTGATCCGATCGTTTCTCTTTATGTCTAAAAAAGACTGCTGATCATTTTCCATTTCTCTGTAGAGCCACGTTCCTTTTACATGATGGTCTGGACAGCTCAGATCATAATATTCTCTGAACTCTGTTGAAGTTTTGCACATCACTGGGTGGAAGTACCTGCAATCTTTGTCAAAACGACACTTTCCCTTTCTCAATATGTTCACATATTTTCTGTTGTGTTTATTCCAGCAAACTTTCCCATATATGCACTGAGCGGGGAGTCTGAGAGAGCCAGCAGCAGTGAACAGACCCGCACTACGCTATTCATAGAAAACTTCCCCTCACTCCTTCAGTTGCAGCCTTGCAACATTGCATAGCTGTTGATGACACACTGAGAAGTGTGAAAGTACTTAAGCTAAAGATTTCCACCCCTCGTGGCTTGTCTTGCATAGTTAAGATCGCCTGTCTGCGATTGTTTGCAGTGGAGATGTCCTGTCAAAGGGCAATGTGTGGTGTAAATATTATGCAGAAAATTCGGAGTGTGGAAATTAGGAGAAGGTGTGGAGTTAATAAAAGTATTATTCAGAGGGCTGAAGAGGGGTTGTTGAGGTGGTTTGGTCATTTAGAGAGAATGGATCAAAGTAGAATGACATGGAGAGCGTACAAAATCTGTAGGGGAAGGAAGGCGGGGTAGGGGTAGTCCTCGAAAAGGTTGGAGGGAAAGGGTAAGGGAGGTTTTGTGGGCGAGGGGCTTGGACTTCCAGCAATCGTGCGTGAGCGTGTTAGATAGGAGTGAATGGAGACAAATTGTATTTGGGACCTGACGATCTGTTTGAGTGTGAGCAGGGTAATATTTAGTGAAGGGATTCAGGGAAACCGGTTATTTTTATATAGCCGGACTTGAGTCCTGGAAATGGGAAGTACAATGCCTGCATTCTAAAGGAGGGGTTTGGGATATTGGCAGTTTGGAGGGATATATTGTATTTTTTTATACGTATATACTTCTAAACTGTTGTATTCTGGGCATCTCTGCAAAAACAGTGATTATGTGTGAGTGAGGTGAAAGTGTTGAATGGTGATGAAAGTATTTTCTTTTTGGGGATGTTCTTTCTTTTTGGGTCACCCTGCCTCGGTGGGAGACGGCCGACTTGTTGAATATTATATATATATATATATATATATATATATATATATATATATATATATATATATATATATATATATATATATATATATATATATATATATATATATATATATATATATATATATATATATATATATATATATATATATATATATATATATACAATATATGACGTAAATGACACCTAGATGCAGTGGATATTTAGTAGCGACAGCGTTTCGTCCACAGAGTGAATTTATCAATTCAGTTGAGATAATATTAATGGAATCCAATACTGACAAGTTGATCAGACACATGTGCAGCAATATGGTATGTTGATTCCGATTTGTTTCGCCTACACAGTGGGCTTCTTCGATGTAAAGATGATGTAATCAGTCCGTCACCCTCGAAGTAGTAGTTTTGAGGTAGTCAGTCCCTCAGACTAAAGAGAGTGACCATTTCAAAACTACTTCTTCGAGAGTGATGTACTGATTCTCATCATCTTAATTTCTCCACTGTTTCTGCTGTCTCCTCTGAATTCGACTGAAAAAGCCCACTGTGTAGACGGAACTTTTCGGACTGATGATGCCTCCCTGTTGCACGATATTGTATTTCATTATTACATTCACTGTGTAACAGTGTTAGGAGTAATGAGTTGGCAGATTTCAGACAGATGCTAAACCAGTTATCAAAGAGCGAGACGAGGATAGAGAATGTAAATTCTAAGTGTACTAGTATACTAAGATGTAAATCATACTGCTAACATATTACTATAGCCTTACAAGATATTAGTTTCAGTGATGCTGCCTGGCACTTTGCTCCATACAGCAACAACTCTATTGTCCATCCAGTACTTTTCGAATATTAATTAGTCCGAGTTGATAAACCCACGTTTAGGAGAAAACAGACGAAGCTTCAGTTCATCCTGGAGAGAACCAGAGGAGTGAAGGAAGGGGATGACAGGTCAGGGAATGAGTATACCAGGAGAGTAGAAGTAATTGCCCTACGAGTAGAAGAAATAGTAGTAGTGGAAGTAGTAAATCATTAGAAAACTAATTACATCTCAAGGAGATGGTGCAGCTGAGTATCTACCATCTCACTTGGAACAGACTAGGTGTGCTAGCTGCCCACACCTGGCCAAGCACGTAAAGAAACTAGAGAAAGTGCAAAGGTTTGCAACAAGACTAGTCCCAGAGCTAAGAGGTATGTCCTACGAGGAGAGGTTAAGAGAAATCAACCTGACGACACTGGAGGACAGGAGAGATAGGGGGGACATGATAACGACATACAAAATACCGAAAGGAATTGACAAGGTGGACAAAGACAGGATGTTCCAGAGACTGGACACAGCAACATGGGGATACAGTTGGAAGTTGAAGACACAGATGAATCACAGGAATGTTAGGAAGTATTTCTTCAGCCACAGAGTAGTCAGGAAGTGGAATAGTTTGGGAAGCGATGTAGTGGAGGCAGGATCCATACATAGCTTTAAGCAGAGGTATGATAAAGCTCACGGTTCAGGGACAGTGACCTAGTAGCGACCAGTGAAGAGGCGGGGCCAGGAGCTTGGACT
>NC_069401.1:49322874-49327874 GCF_026875155.1 Cherax quadricarinatus | reverse complement strand
ATTACAAAAGGAAATAAAAAATACGTCCACCAATGGAACACTGGGACCAGACTAATAGAACTTTCCATTTATCAAGAAACCCAAACTACCACTATCACGAATACTCAACATAAAATGGAGGATTAGATTTTGTCAGTGAAGTGGCTCGTTTACTGTGAACTTCATATCCATCCTTCGAACGGTAGTGTAAAAGCATATAGATACACAAAATGCCTAGGAACTAGGCCCCAAAAGGGTTAACAGGTTCACATCTGGATTTCTATCTACAGTTCACTTATCTGTTACAAGCAAATTTAGGAAATTTGCTTAACATTCTGGTATCCTATTTTCATTAATGTGATATCTTGACATGTCACATAGGTTATTATACTATCTATCTCTGTATACCTCAATTAGCAGACAATTAAGCACATAGTGTTCAAAATAGTGGCCATAGGGCTGGCCACATACTTTGCATTTCGTTTGATCATCTGTGTGTCTGCCAAACTGCCAGAAGTACTTGTAACCAAGCCTAATCCTGGCCATACGACAACAGTCAGTCTATTCACATTGCAAGTTGCTCCATAAACATACTTACCTTCGTTCGTGTTATCAGGCTTCTAACTGTATTCCTATAGCATTCATTTTCACTTACCTATCTCCAAATATTATTCCTAATGCATATACGCCAAAGTTATATTCTTCATTCTCCTTCAGGGTATTTTTTCTTGGCTAACGTGTCAACTTTATGATGAAGAAGTAATCCAATGTGTGATGGAATCCATAACAATTGTACATTAATTCCTTTTTCCTGGATTTTTGAGTATGTGTACTTGGCCTTTCCAATGGCTTTTCCAATGACAACGGCTATTCCAATGGCTTTTCAGTGATGACACATAATCAGTAATAATTATGGAGTCAAGCTCTGTGTCGTAAGTTAGCTTTAGTGCCATTAGGATGGCAAACAATTCAGTTTGCAGTGTAGACGGCCAGTTGTTAATTCTTATGCCTAACTCAACAAAGTTTCTATCGTTCTTAACTAGGGAGGTGGCAACAAGAGAAGATCCAGCCCTGCCGGTAGACTCCTGCTTAGATCCATCAGTGAGTATTACTTTTGATAATTATAACTACTAATTAGGCGAGGTATTTCTTTCTGGGCAGTTGCTTTTACAAGTGATTTATGAAAGGGATTACTTAGGAGGGGCTTGCAGGTATGTATGCTCTTATTGTCTACAGATACAGTTTGTGCATGTTATAAAACTTAATGTAATTGCTTGTTGTCACAACTCCTTTACATCTATAAGTGTATTTACTTCTAGACATTTAGTAAGATTCATAGTTAATCTCAATAATCCTATCACTGATACTCGAGACATCAAGCTCCTTCTTTATATTAAGAACCTTGGTAGATTTAGGACAGCCAATAAAAATTCTGAGGGCTTATTTTGCATTAACTCCAAGAGGTCGGAGAGAACTTTTCTAAGGTAATATCAACATGGTTGCAGCAAAATCAATTAAGGATCTAATACTGACTATGTGCTAGAAGAATTCACAGATGTCTTAAAAAGTCCAGACATTGATCCTTTGCGAAAAGGCGGCAGTAGAGCCTTGAAAAAATAAAAGAGCAATAACGCTAACATCACATATCTAAAAAAAACAGTAATGGCACGTTAAATTACAAATTTTATGGATAAACCTGACCTGTGAAATCATGTCAACATGAATTATAAGCTTTTCCCACCTGCTGAATCATTATGACCAAATTTCTGAGGATTTGGGAAAAAAATGAAAAATGCAGAAGTGGCCTACATTGATTTTGCAAAGGCATTTGACAAATTTGATCATGGAATGACAGCATATAGAATAACATCATTACGTGTAAAATAAAAAGCAGGCAACTGGATTTGCAATATCTAAAGAGAAGGAAACAAAAGGGCAGTTAACAACACGAACTCCAGAATTAGCAATTTGAAAAGCCTGGTAACCCCTGGAGTGGCACCAGGGCCGTGCCCAGGGGTTACCAGGCTTTTCAAATTGCTAATATATATATAATATATATATATATATATATATATATATATATATATATATATATATATATATATATATATATATATATATATTTTTTTTTTTATTATCACACTGGCCGATTCCCACCAAGGCAGGGTGGCCCGAAAAAGAAAAACTTTCACCATCATTCACTCCATCACTGTCTTGCCAGAAGGGTGCTTTACACTACAGTTTTTAAACTGCAACATTAACACCCCTCCTTCAGAGTGCAGGCACTGTACTTCCCATCTCCAGGACTCAAGTCCGGCCTGCCGGTTTCCCTGAATCCCTTCATAAATGTTACTTTGCTCACACTCCAACAGCACGTCAAGTATTAAAAACCATTTGTCTCCATTCACTCCTATCAAACACGCTCACGCATGCCTGCTGGAAGTCCAAGCCCCTCGCACACAAAACCTCCTTTACCCCCTCCCTCCAACCCTTCCTAGGCCGACCCCTACCCCGCCTTCCTTCCACTACAGACTGATACACTCTTGAAGTCATTCTGTATCGCTCCATTCTCTCTACATGCCCGAACCACCTCAACAACCCTTCCTCCGCCCTCTGGACAACAGTTTTGGTAATCCCGCACCTCCTCCTAACTTCCAAACTACGAATTCTCTGCATTATATTCACACCACACATTGCCCTCAGACACGACATCTCCACTGCCTCCAGCCTTCTCCTCGCTGCAACATTCATCACCCACGCTTCACACCCATATAAGAGCGTTGGTAAAACTATACTCTCATACATTCCCCTCTTTGCCTCCAAGGACAAAGTTCTTTGTCTCCACAGACTCCTAAGTGCACCACTCACTCTATATATATATATATATATATATATATATATTATATATATATATATATATATATTATATATATATATATATATATATATATATATATATATATATATATATATATATATATATATATATATATATATTATATATATATATATATATATATATATATATATATATATATATATATATATATATATATGCAATAAGATCACAGTAAACAGGTGATTTACAAAACAACCACTCTGAAAGAAGAGAGAAATTCCAAGCGCTTTCGTGATGTTACTGACATGCTACATAGAAAGGTGATGTTACTGACATGCTACATGGAAAGGTGATGTTACTGACATGCTACATGGAAAGGTGATGTTACTGACATGCTACATAGAAAGGTGATGTTACTGACATGCTACATAGAAGCCTCTGGTTATGCAGAACATTTTGTGCAGCCTTAAAATAAATATATAACATCTTATAACTTAAAACTATTGCTGGATGTATTTATGGGAACAATTTGTTGGAAGTTTCAGTAAAACAATTCGCTATAACGTTTGTGGAGGTTATTACAAATGTTGGTCAAACACAAATGAAAACATGTATCTAAATTTCAGTATTACTGCGCAGGACATAAACTGAAAGCTGGAAGAATACATAGCATCTTGCTCAAAACTTGGAAATACTATACCTAAAATTTACTCAGATAATTCATAATAAAAATCACAACAAGAAGATATAATTGTTAAGTTTAACAGAGTGAGTGGTACTAGATATTATAGATTGTATTATATGTGTGTCTTATATTATATGGAAGTTGAAGGATAGCTGAAACCAGAAGAACATTGAGAGAATTGGATGAAAACAGCAGGTTTCAAGATTTATTAGACAAGAGCACATTAAGGTAAGGAGGTGCTTTTTAACAGTATCTCTGATATGGTTGGCAGATGGGGAAGCTTTGGAATCTTATGACAGAGAATTCTAAATTTTAAGATCTTTTATGAGCACTGAGTTTTTACACAGGTTGAACTGGACACGGGGAATGTCAAAGAGAATTATGTGTCATGTCTATGAGCTATGCCGCTGTCCTGTATATATATATATATATATATATATATATATATATATATATTATATATATTATGCACAGTTGTATGAGTGAATATAATGTATATTGAATATGCTTGAACTTATGAGTGGGGAGTATGTTGTCTGGCACTAGATTGGGTAATCGTCCGTACATTTGCTATATTATTAGTTTTAGGTGATATGCTGCAGCAGATACAGTTAAAAGCAGGGAAGCAGTGGACACTACACAAGAACACTGTATAAACATTCGTGAGTTTAAACTTTTCAACCTGCTAACAGCAGATTTCGGAAACACTAATGAAACAAGTGCTAACACTTTCAAGAGGAAGCTGGATCTATACCTCAGCAGTAACATAAGGACATAAGAAAGAAGGAATACTGCAGCAGATCTACTGGCTCATGTGAGTCAGTTCCAAGTCTCCCACCAGCCCAAGCCAATGCCCCAACCTAGTCAGGTCAGGTCACATTCACTTAAGGAAGGAGCACGGCATCTGACTTAGTAGCACAAGCTAGTCAGGTCCAGCTCACACCCACCCACACCCACTCATGTATTTATCTAGTCTATTTTTAAAACTACACAACGCTTTAGCTTCTATGACGATACGCGGGAGTTTCTTCCACTCATCCACAACTCTCTTACCAAACCAGTGCTTTCCTATATCATTCCTGAATCTGAATTTTTCCAACTTAAAGCTATTGCTGCGAGTCCTGTCTTGGCTTGATATTTTTAGCACACTATTTACATCCCCCTTTATTTATTACTGTTTTCCATTTATACACCTCAATCATATAACCCCTAATTCTACGCCTCTCTAGAGAGTGCAGGTTCAAGGCCCTCAGTCTATCCTCATAGGGAAGATTTCTGATACATGGGATCAACTTTGTCATCCTCCTTTGTACGTTTTCCAGTGCATTTATATCCATTCTGTAATACGGTGACCAAAACTGTACAGAATAATCTAAATGAGGCCTAACCAAAGATATATAGAATTGAAGAACAACCTGAGGTCTCCTATTATTTATGCTTCTTGATATAAAGCCAAGGATTGGGTTCGCTTTATTTTGAACACTTATGCACTGTTGT
>NC_069401.1:49277874-49312874 GCF_026875155.1 Cherax quadricarinatus | reverse complement strand
GCAGATAACTCAATTTCCTTGAATCAGGAGCCCTACGCTAGTACTAAGGCATTCTTGTCTTGGAAGGGTTATGTACTCCCAGGTGCAGAGTGGTGATGATCCAGGGATCTTTGTTGCCTCGTGTCAGTTGCTCTGATGAGGTGATCCAGGGATCATTGTTGCCTCGCTGTTAGGGAAAAGCCCTTAAAAATCGGGGTTATGGTTGTTCAGACACCCAGGAACAGTTTCCGTGTTACCGTCCGCTCTGCCATCTTGCGGTCCGCGGCTAAACTTAATTCCCTTGGGTCTGAGTTTTTTTTTTTTCTTCTCCTGGTAGTATTAAACTTACCTGGTGTGGGTTGAAGTTTGGAGAATCACTTCACCTCCACTCTTCCTGATCAGGTAAGATGATCTACCTGGAATATTTCAAT
Organism: Cherax quadricarinatus; assembly: GCF_026875155.1. Lineage (NCBI taxonomy): Eukaryota > Metazoa > Arthropoda > Malacostraca > Decapoda > Parastacidae > Cherax > Cherax quadricarinatus. Next base: position 49,312,464 of record NC_069401.1, on the reverse strand, counting down.
TCTTCGTTACTGATTTACCTGGTTACCAGTAATGATTTATTAACCCGTATGTAACCAGGGATGTGTTTTTTATTATCAGCTCTACTGCTGGCCTGGTCAACCAGGGTAGACGCTAGTTATTGGAGTAAGATTCCTGTCAACGGGAGATATTGGGACATAACGATTCATCTCTTTGAAATCTGAAGTGTGGTACTGCGACCAAGTATTGACAGGATTTCCAGGACATCGGACCAACACCGCCACTCAGGATAACCAACACATTGTCTTATAAAACATCACAGAAGACCATCCTGGACATAAGATACTCCCGTCTCAACATCATACTGGAACCACACCGGCCAATTTTATTTTACTTAATTTTAATTAAAATCCTTAGAAAATTATCTTAGTTATTATTCCTAAAGTTATTCATTATTTATCGTCCCATTCTTTTGTTCAGGCGGAAGGCGTTCCCCAGACATTCACGTTGGCTGCTCTGATGTGGAGATCCAGGGATCATTGTTGCCTCGTGTTAGTTGCTCTGATGAAGTGATCCAGGGATCATTGTTGCCTCATGTAGGTTGCTCTGATGTTTTGATCCAGGGATCAATGTTACCTCATGTAGGCTACTGTGATGAGGTGATCCAGGGATCATTATGTCATGTGGGCTACTGTGAGACATAGAATGCACTATCATCACTGTTGTATCATGAAGAAAAGTAGCAAAGGGTGACTCCAGCCACGTATGTTATGGGAAGGGTAGGACAGTTGATGGAACAGGTGAGGAAGAAGGGAGAGAATAGCAGAGGAGAGAGGGAAGAGATAGTGACGCAAAGAGGGAGGTGATGAAGGAAGGAAGAATAGATGAGGGAAGGGATGCAGTGGGAATAAGGATGACGAAAGAGAAGCAAAGGGGAGAGGAGAGGATACACGGGGAATTTGAGCTGAGGAGAAATAAGAGGAATGTTAATAAAAACAAAGGAGAAAGAGCCACTTGAGTCAACTTGGGGAAATGTTAGTAAAGGAGGCAGGGGAAGATGTAGTAGGGAGGGGGAGATGGAGGGCATCTGGGGAAGGAAGGAGGGAGGAGATGAGGGGAAGGGAGAGAGCAAAACATGCACACACACACACACACACACTCACTTATTGACTCCTACAGAGCATTTTTCCCCCTCACTCTCACCTCTCACTTTTTGTTGCCCGCGATCTGGTGAATTTTGTACACGGCCAGAGTCATGGAAACAACTGCAGTGCTGCTTCCCCTCGCCTGTCCTTACTCTCTCTCTTTCTCTCTCTCTCTCTTTCTAACTATCTATCTATCTATCTCCATTTACCGAACGTTAACCCCTTCTACCTCATTGATTAGATAGTGATGTCCCCCATTTTCCATAACCTCAGCTCCCTCTACCTCAATGATCTGAGAAAGGTCTCCCAGTATCACAGAACCCATGCCCTTCTACCTCAACCCGCAATAGTCATAATAGCTGAACCTCCAAATCCTCAAGAAGCAGAGAAGCCACAGCTAAATTCCCTGAAAAGACCCGGGAGCTAGAACCCAATCCTTTGAAGAGAAGGAGAAGCTGGAGATCAACACATTGAGAACACAACAAGGAAGGTGGCCTGATCCTTTTACATGGATCAGATCAGACAACCCTTCCATTCCAAGGGGTGTTGTATGACCCCTGTTGGTTTAATGTTTTCCCTGAATGCAATAATAATAATGATAATATAAAAATACCCTGAAGAGGACCAGGAATTTTAGCTTAACATGCTGAAGAAATCTACACACGTAGTTTAATACGTGTGTAGATTTATTATTTATTATGGCAATAAGCGCTAAACCCACAAGAGTCATATAGGAAAAGGATCAGGAGATGTAGATCAACACTCTTCTACTTGCTTGTACACAAACCGGGGGTCACACGTTGTGGAAGATGAGAGGAAATACAGTTGCTATGGTCCTTGATAAGTAAGACACATGTCTAACAGTTAGGTATCTTTATTCTGAAACGCTTCACCTACAAAGTAGGCTTCTTCAGTCGAGTACAGAAGAGTGAGCAGAAGCAATAGCGATGTAAAGACGATGTCATCAGCCTGTCCCCCCCTAGAAGCTGCAATTTTGAGGTGATGAATCTCTCAGCCTGGAGAAAAGCTTTGCTACATGTTGACATGGTCTGTCAAATTGTGAAGTTGAAGCACCGGTATGAAGACTTACATACTGCCATGAGGTTAGGCGCAGCCCACTGCTAGAGTCCTTGGTCATTATACATATGAATGTAACATGACCCCGCATCACAGGTATAGCTTTCAGGAATGACAAATTCAAACTGAAGCCTATGTGATCCAAGGCTGGGCAACTAACAATGATGCATGCGTAGATGGCATGGTGCCCCTTGCCACAGGGTACTGTGCTGTACTGTGGTGTTCCGGGGGTCAGTGCCCCCGCTGCCCAGTCCATGACCAAGCCTCGGTACGCTATTGGCCACTCATTCAAATATGCCAGACAAGGGGCAATACTGACAGCTGGGCAATACTGATAGTTGGGCATCACTACAGTTCCGCATCACTATAGCTTGGCACTACAGCTTGGCATCCGCTATAGCTGGGAGCCTTCGCCGAGCAGCAACTAAACTAAGCACAAACACAAAACTGGTAGAATACAAGATCTACAATAATCATAATGCTTGAAACAATTCTGTACAATTCAGTCCTAAGGCAGCATAGCCAAATAAACTTATCAACCGAGAGTCACTGGGCTAAGAGTAAGTCAGTCAAGTGATGGCAACAATATTTCTACGAATTCTACGGTAATTTGTTTTTTAAAGTGGAAATAGTTAATGGAGAAGAAGGTATATCGTTACGCAGGAAATCTTCATGCTGATAAAATCCAGAATTCATAGGACGAAAAGAATCCTTCAAAGTAACTGCATAATGAGACACTCAAAAATTACAAAATGCAACAGTGATACAAGGACAGTATGGATACAAAATTTATAATACAAATAATCTACATAATAAAGAATGTCCGCTGATATTATACAAACAATGTTATAATAAACCTGAGCATGAATGTCGCAGATTAATTAACTATTTTCACTTTAGTACAAAAGAATTCAGTTCATCAGTAGTCATCTCTGTTCAACAGCTACTTAACTCACCCAAACATGTTTAGTAATGATCTGCTGTTGCTCATCACTGTGTATTTAACTAACCTTGACATTAACACTGTGTAACATATCTATGAATAACTTATGTACATTAATACCTTGCTCTGCCATTATGCAGGTGGCATCAGCAAGATATGCAACTGACTGAGCACTTGATACCAAATGTGTCAAATCAAGGTCTGTGGTATTAGGTATAATATTCCTTGGCCTCAAAGACCTTATATTTCGAGATCTGTGGTCACAATTGTAAAAATCAGGGTACGCAGTGTCACGAAAGCGCTTGGAATTCTACTATGTTCTCACGGTGGGTCTTCTTCTTATTGTGATATCACCTGTTTACTGTGATCATATTTCCATATATGCATGCATGTATGTATGTGGAAGATTGAGACACTTAAGCAACATATGGGAATCTTTATTTAGGAAACGTTCGCCACACAGTTGCTTCATCAGTCCAATACAAATCAGAAGAGTGTAAGGAGAGGAGGAGTTTGAGGTAATCAGTCCCACAGCCTGGAGTCGATGTGTTCAGTCCATCAATCTTGTAGAATGTACAGCATAGGGCCGTAGACGTGGCTTATATACTGTAGTCAGGTGAGGCGAAGCAGGAGGAGGCGGGGTCATAGTGGTACCATCCACTAGTCGACTTAGGTCTTCGTCCAAAGGTTGGACAAGTTTGAAGAATTCTTTGTAACAAGATCCCATGATGATGCAGTGTCTGACAAAACCATTCATCACAACGTCAGACACTGCAACATCATGGGAACTTGTTACAAAGAATTCTTCAAAACTTGTCCAATCTTTGGATGAAGACCTACTTCGACTAGTGGATGGTACCACTATGACCCCGCCTCCGCCTGCTTCACCTCACCTCACTACAGTATATAAGCCACGTCTACGGCCCTATGCTGTACTTTCTACAAGATTGATGGACTGAACACATCGACTCCAGGCTGAGGGACTGATTACCTCAAACTCCTCCTCTCCTTACACCCTTCTGATTTGTATTTGACTGATGAAGCAACTGTGTGGCGAAAAGTTTCCTAAATAAAGATTCCCATATGTTGCGTAAGTGTCTCAATCTTCAACTTGTCGGTTTTCAAAACCATTCATCACATGTGTGTATATATATATATATATATATATATATATATATATATATATATATATGTAAATGCACCATGCAGAAACAAGTGGGTATATACAAAGAAAGATCGCAGTCAGCAGGATTCGAAACTACTACGGAGAATGGTCAAGATTCTCAGGCAGCGATCTAGTCCACTCAGCCACACAAATGCCACATATACTGCACAGCCTGGTCCACAAGCCATGTTCCTTTCCCAGCCCGGGCACGTCAGGGAGCCTCAAGCATGGATTCAAGCTATTTCAATCTCATGACACCTTAATCCACGGGACCATACAATCCTTAAGGGTTACCTGGAGGTTATTCCGGGGATCAACGCCCCCGCGGCCCGGTCCATGACCAGGCCTCCCAATGGATCAGGGCCTGATCAACTAGGCTGTTACTGCTGGCCGCACGCAGTCCAAAGTACGAGCCACAGCCCGGCTGATCCGGCACTGACTTTAGGTATCTGTCCAGCTCTCTCTTGAAGGCAGCCAGGGGTTTATTGGCAATTCCCCTAATGCTTGATGGGAGGCTGTTGAACAGTCTTGGGCCCCGGACACTTATGGTGTTTTCCCTTAGTGTACCAATGGAGCCCCTACTTTTTATTGGGGGCATTTTGCATTGCCTGCCCAGTCTTTTACTTTCGTAGGGAGTGATTTCTGTGTGCAGATTTGGGACCATTCCTTCCAAGATTTTCCAAGTGTAGATTATGATATATCTCTCCCTCCTGCGTTCCAACGAGTACAAGTCAAGTGCTTCCAAGCGTTCCCAGTAGTTAAGGTGCTTGACAGAACTTATACGTGCAGTAAAAAATCTCTATACACTCTCTAGATCTGCGATGTCACCTGCTTTGAATGGAGATGTTAATGTACAGCAGTATTCCAGCCTAGAGAGAACAAGTGATTTGAAAAGGATCATCATTGGCATGGCATCCCTCGTTTTGAACGTTCTCATTATCCATTCTATCATTTTCTTTGCACGTGCGATCGTGGCACTGTTGTGATCCTTGAAAGTGAGATCCTCAGACATTACTACTCCCAGGTCCCTTACATTATTTTTCCGCTCTATTGTATGGCCAGAGTCTGTAGTATACTCTGTTCTAGATATTATCTCCTCCAGTTTTCCATAACGGAGTAGTTGGAATTTGTCCTCATTGAACATCATATTGTTTACCGTTGCCCACTGGAAAACTTTGTTTATATCTTCTTGGAGGTTAACCGTGTCCTCAGCAGATGACAGCCTCATGCAGATCCTAGTATCATCCGCAAAGGATGATACGGTGCTGTGATGTATATCTCTGTCTATGTCTGATATGAGGATTGAGGAATAAGATGGGGGCGAGTACTGTGCCTTGTGGAACAGAGCTCTTTACTATGGCAGCCTCCGATTTAACTCTGTTGACCACTACTCTTTGTGTTCGATTTGTTAGGAAGTACACCAGCAGAGCATCCAACTGAACTGGATGTTGTACTCACTACCCAAGGACCTACGTTGGTGTGGATGTCTGTAGGCTAATTTCATTCTACTCCCTGTTTGGTGTACTAGTACAACGAGCAGTATTTTGTATTATTGTGCCCACGAACAAGTGGTATTGATCAATAACAACACTGCGACTAAGGAGTCGATCCCACAATAATATAAAATACTGCTCGTTGTACTAGTACACCAAACAGGGAGTAGAATGAGATTAGCCTACAGACATCCACACCTTGGGTAGTGAGTACAACATCCAGTTCCACTGGATGCGCTACTCTTAAGGATGGTGTGATCCCGTGGATTAAGGTGTCAGGAGTTTGTGTGTGTGTGTGTGTACTCATCTAGTTGAGGTTGCAGGGGTCGAGTCCAAGCTCCTCTGTGTGTGTGTATGTGTGTGTGTGTGTGTGTGTGTGTGTGTGTGTGTGTGTGTGTGTGTGTGTGTGTGTGTGTGTGTGTGTGTGTGTGTGTGTGTGTGTGTGTAACACAAAATAGTAAAACGCTGAAGGAAAAGAAAATGCTATGAAATGTAAAACTTTTGTGTGCTTTCTCGTCGTAAGTGAGTGTATTGTCTCGACTGACCTGGAAGGCGAGGGCCTGACACGGGCCAGCGCCTCACAAGCACTCTTGCTGGGCCTTTTATTTTTGAAAACTTACATTGATGTGCTAATGGAAGCGCGCACACCCAGACACAGCGGTTGTTCCAGTGAGAGGCAGTGTTAAGCTCACACCAAGAGAAACTACTGGTTGCTGGGTGCGAGAGAAATTAGTGGAATTGAGCATGATGTCGCCTTAGATCCTGGAGAAAGGCTAAAATATTAATCAGCATAGAAAAAGAAATAGCACTTTGAGAGTAGCAAATTTCAAGAAGGAAAACAGACAGGAAACACAAATATGCTAGCCAGTATCTCTATCACTCCTTCCAAAAGAATGTGTCGGAGAAAATAATAAGAGAATAATAAAACACATTAAAAACACAAGATTTACAATGTAACAACACAATAAATAATGAAAAGTCCACTTTAAAAAGTCCACAGAATCCAGTGATAAACCGGAGGAGATTAGGCAGGGAAGACAAGGGTAATAAAACTGCATATTCCTTGACTGTGTTGATACTTCTGTCTTAGTTTTGCATAGAAGACAGATAAGTAAATTAATAATATAGATCTGAATAACAATAAAAACAGCAGCACTAACAAAAAATAATGTAATACATTAAACAATATAATTAACTTCCGGCTAATTCATCTCTAGTACAATTGCAGGAACTTGTAGCCTCGGAGATGTAGAAATAAAAAGAGAGAAAAATATTCTAATTTCTCCCCGACGCTGTTTGAATTTTCTACTTTTTGCCACCTCACCTTTTATAATTTTATATACATTTATACAGCAGTATGTGATATGGAAGGCAAATTTTAAAGGATCCATTGACAGTACAAACATGGTGGGGGTATGAAATACAACATGAATTACGTATATACAATATAATACGTACCCTATATTTACACCGAAAAATACACATCTCTCGGTGTATATACTCCGTGGTGACTGGTATACAAATGTTGTGTTGTATAAACGTATATAATTATTATAATTATTTTAATTAGTATCATTTATTTTCTATTATTATTACATTTAAGCAAATATACATAAGAATAAGTAATAATTCATCGAGGGGCAAGAAAAAAGTAATTAATCTTTACTGACGCATTAGATGGACGGTTATTGCAGAAGCAATTAAGGAGTTGGTAATCATTAGTGGCATTAGGTACCGGGGACATTACAGTGCACTCAAATGGCTGCTCATTATGGGGGTATCATGTACCCGAGTATTACGTGCTCCATGCCTGATTGGTTCTGCGGACAGCGATGGTTGAGTTCATGGCTGACTTGCTCTGTTCATAGCTGGATTCGTGACTGACCGACTCTGCAGATGGCTAAGTTCATGGTTGGCTGGTTCAGTAAATGGCTGAATTCGTGACTAGCTGTGTAGGTGGTTGAGTTCATGGCTGACTGCCTCCATGGGACGGTTGAATTCATGGTTGATAGCTAACTCTGACAGGCTTGGTAAATGAGTTCAACGTCTGACTGGCTCTGTAGACGGCTGAGCACGTGGCTGACTGATTGAATCCCTTATTTACTTGTTGACTAATTCCCTAACTAGTATGCTCTGACTGAATGACCGACTGACTGACTGGATTGTTGTCTGACCGGTTCGTGACAAGCTGACTGACTGGTCGATTGGCACATTTGCTGGCTGGGCGGCCACCTGCTACCCACTACCTCCATCAAGGTCACGAGGTCACAACCAGCTAAGTAGATGAGTTTGAAGATGCCCTCAAAGCAGATGAACCCACTCTGTCTCTCTAGGGGAGAATCGAGGGTTTATCTCTCTCTCTCTCTCTCTCTCTCTCTCTCTTCTCAAGTATCCACCCATCAGTTCTTTTCTCCATCCGATATTTCAACCCTCTTTATTATTTAACTATTTCTCCCATTTGCCCCACGCATCACTGTCTCTCCCTCCCTCCCTAGCTCTCTCCCACTTTCTCTCCTTCCCTCTTTCCATCTCTCTCCTGCCTCAGTAGATCCTTGTTTAAGTGCACTTGTGGCATATTCAAGGGGAGAGTTGAGTTAGGAAGGAAAGAGGGAGGGATGGAAGGAGAGGGAGAGAGGAAAGGATGAAGGGAAGGAGATAGAGAGAGGCGGGGATGGAGGAAGGGACTTTCTTTTATTTAACAAATTTGAATACATCAGCAATAAGTTGTTATTCTATATGATAGTGAGAGGTAACAAAAGTTATCTCTGTTTTCCTGTCATATTCCGTCACGCAGGATGGGTGGCGTTCATGGTGATGAAATCTGTCAGCCTCACCTGGGAGACTTCAGTGGAGCAATGAGGAGACCGTCAAGTATCCAGGCAGGAATTCAGTAACTCCACCGGAAACTTCAAATGTAAATATTTAATTACTCTATAGTTTTGTCACTGAAATAACGAACAGATTTGTATATGCTTCTAGTATGCTAATTTTATATTCCTGTGACTTCTGTCGAGCCTTACCTGGGGTATACCTGGAGAGGGTTTCGGGGGTCAATGGAGTGGATCAGGGTCTGATCGACTAGGCTGTTACTGCTGGCCGCACGTAACCGCACGTAAACCACAGCCCGGCAGATCAGGTACTGACTTTAAGTGCCTGTCCAGCATCTACTTGAAGACAGCCAGGGGTCTATTGATAATCCCTCTTATGTATGCTGGGAGGCAGCTGATCAGTCTTGGGCCCCTGACACTTATTGTGTTGGTTCTTAGTGTAAGCGTAGCATCCCTGCTTTTCATTGGGGGAATGTTACGTCTCCTGCCCAGTCTATTGCCTTCGTAAGGAGTGATTTTCGTGTGCAGGTTTGGTACTAGTCCCTCTAGGATTTTCCAAGTGTATATTATCATGTATCTTTCTCGCCTGCGTTCCAGGGAATACGAATCATGGAACTTCAACCGTTCCCAGTAATTTAGGTGCTTTATCGTACTTACGTGTGCCGTGAAAGTTCTCTGCACATTCTCCAGGTGAGCGATTTCGCCTGCCATGAAGGGGGCAGTTAGTGAAAAGTAGTATTCCAACCTTATCTTGTAGCGATTTTTTATGAATTTTTAGTGTTTTCGGTTTTTATTATTCCGACTTACGAGGGATTACGAATGACTGGCAAACGTCCTGTCCCGAGTCTAGAACTACACAGCTTCGTATTTTATTTCCTCTCTCACCTTGGGAAGGAATTAGGGTTCTCTGATTGGTTACTTGAGGAAGATGAATAGTTTTCCTATTGGCTAGAGACTCAAGAACCTTCCAAATTCATCTTAGATGTGAACCCTGTACGGGGCCTTAGATCGCTAAAAAGTTAAAAGAAATCTACGAGAAGACTAGATAAATAAGTGAATGTACACCTCCCAGCGAGCCAGTGGAAGGTCTTGGTCGCAGAGACCGTTAACGTCACTAAGTGTATATTATATTACTAATACCAGCATCAGGAGTAATCAACGTATTTCCTCTTTTAAAAAGATGAGTGAGAGGGGTTGGATTTGAGTGGGACTTATACTTGAGTTAATAGAGTTATCAAAACTTATTCCTTGGCTAACATTAAAAATGGGTTGGGCAAATATTTTTGTTGGGCAGGCTGGGCCTAGCATGGGCCAAGAGGCCTGTTGTAGTGTTCCTTCTTTCTTATGTTCTTATGTTCCATCAAGCAAAAATAGCTGAGCTCGACTCTATGATTATTACTGAATCTTTTTCATTACTGAAGACTCACTCTTGACTCGCATTATGACTCTGACAACATGCTCAGTGGAGAAGCCTGATACGGATACTCGAAAATCAGAGAAAATGGAATTGATGTACATTTAAATTACACACTGAATCGCTGCTTCATGATAAAGTTTGTAAGTTAGCCAACAGCCTTAATATCCCACATTGTCAAGATTTTTAGAAGGATTTTAAGAAGCGGGATAACAAATTATTTGGAATTGAAGCATTTGCAGAGACCAGATCAACATGAGTTCAAAACAGGTCATTCATCCATTTTCCATTTACTGGACCATTTTGATATGGTCTTGGATACACTTGAAGACAAGCAAAATGCAGATGTAATGCACACTGACACTGTAAAAGCCTTTGACAAGTGCGACCATGGGGTAATTGCAGAAGGAATAACTGGGAAGTTGAGCAAATGAATATAACTTCCTAGAAAATAGAACATATAGAGTAAGAGTAAACAGAGTGAGATCAACGGCTGCTACAGTGAGAAGTTCTGTTCAAGGCACTATACTAGCTCCACTTTTCGTCTTGATTCTCATATTTGACATAGACAGGAACGTAGATCATAGTACTATATCGTCCAGTGCGGACGATACTAGAATTTGTAAAAAAGTGGCATCCACAGAAGATACAGCGAGACTCCAAGCTGATATAAATAAAGTCTTTCAGTGGGCCACTGACAATAATATTTTTTGATGACAAATTTCAGTTACTATGTCACAGAAGAATGGGGAAATAACAAAATCGGAGTACAAGACACTGAAACCACTCAGTAGAAAGTAAGTCAAATGTGAGAGACCTAGGAGTGGTAATGTCAGAAGATCTCATGTTCGAGGAGCACAATAACGTCATCGTTGCAACTGCAAGGAAAACGATAGGTTGGATTACTAGAACCTTTAAACCAAGTGATGCCAAGCCACTGATGACTCTCTTCAGGTCACTCGTACTTTCTGGGCTAGAATACTGCTGTGTACTGACAGCTCCCCTCAAGGCGAGCGAAATTGTTGAGCTGGAAAATGTCCAGAGAACCTTCATAGCTCGTATAAACTCAGTCAAGCACCTAAATTACTGGGAGCACTTGAAGTACCTAGAACTGTATTCCTTAGAACATAGGCTAGAAAGAAATATCATAATTTACACTTGTAAGATACTGGAGGGATTGGTCACAAACCTGTACACTGAAATTACTACTTATGAACACAAGAGGCTTGGCAAACGGTGCAGGAAACCTCCAATGAAAAGCAATGGGAGCGATGAGCACACCGAGAGAAAACTCAGTAAATGGAAAGGAACCACGACTCTTCAACATTCTCCATTCATGCATAAGGAGGATTACCAACAAACCCCTAGATGATAAATTAGACACATGTGCAACTCTTGGGTATCTTTACTGAGGAAACGTTTCGCCACACAGTGGCTTCATCAGTCCATACAAAGGAGAATCATGAAGAACAGGAGGAGAATGAGGTAATCAGTCCCTCAACCTTGAGTCGATGTGGTCAGTCCATCAATCTTGAATAGAATGCGGCATACTGCTGCACCTCTCCTGCCAACGGTTTATAAGCTCCTCCGCACGTATGCCGCATTCTGTTCAAGATTGATGGACTGACCACATCGACTCAAGGTTGAGGGACTGATTACCTCATTCTCCTCCTGTTCTTCAAGATTCTCCTTTGTATGGACTGATGAAGCCACTGTGTGGCGAAACGTTTCATCAATAAAGATAAACAAGAGTTGCACATGTGTCTAATTTATCAACATGTCGGTTCTCTGAAGAGGGAACTCGAGCAATTCCTCAAAACAGTTACAGATAAGCCGGGTTGTGGTGCACACAATGGACTACTAACAACTTGATCGATCAGGCTTGTAACCAGGTGGCCTGGTCTGGGCCTGGGTGGCGGGGGCGGTGACCTCTGGAAACGACTCCATGTAGGCTCCAGGTATGAGAAATGTAAACTATAACTTTGGTAAGTTTGTGTCCAGTATTAAAAATAACATTAAGAGGCAAAGTAAATAATGAGACAAAAGTCATAAGATGCAGCTAGACGGAAGCCTGAGAGGATCTGTCACTCACTATGATAATATGAACGTATATTAGTACGTTAATGGGACAACTCTCAACATGAACAGACTGACTAATGTAAGAGGCAGGCTAAGTCTGGGCTACAAGTACCTCTGGCAGTTTGGCAGAAACACAAATTATCAAGCTAAATACAATTTTTTTTTTAAAGGTTAACCGGTATTCTCCAGGCCCGGGCCATTTCCAAGTGGTGGTCCGGGCCTTTTCCAAGTGGTGGCCCGGCCTTGGCTCCCTGTCTATGGAGTGTCTGAGACCTAAGTCTCCCATGGGAGGAGGTACAAGTACCCCCTCATCTTTGGGACCAACTGTCCCCAGGCCTAGCCACATTCCCCGCCCTCACGGGGCTCGTAGGGGCCTCTCTGGTCTGCCATCCCCGCCCCAAGGTGGCTAATGGGAATGACAGTCTTATGAGCTAAAAGCTCCGGCTCAGGCACCTACCCTACCCTAGAAGGGCTGGGCATGGTGTCGAGCGTCCTAAATACAAAGTCTATGGACAACCTTACAGTCACTTTCCTGAACACTGTGTGCTTAATTGTCTACTTATTAAGGAATATAGAGACAGACAGTATAATGACTTACGTGATGTTTCAGGATGTCTTTATTATTTTTTTTTATTCGCCGGTATTCTCCCGGCCCGGTTATTATTATTATTATTAAACATTCGCCGGTATTCTCCCGGCCCGGGCCTTTTCCAAGTGGTGGCCCGGCCTTGGCTCCCTCTTTAGGGAGTGTCTGAGACCTAAGTCTCCCATGGGAGGAGGCACAAGTACCTCCTCATCTTTGGGACCAACTGTCCCCAGGCCTAGCCACAAAATAGGCCTCTCTGGTCTGCCATCCCCCGCCCCAAGGGGGCAAATGGGAATGACAGTCTTATGAGCTAAAGGCTCGGGCTCAGGCACCTACCCTACCCTAGAAGGGCTGGGCATGGTGTCGATCCTCCTAAATACAAAGTCTATGGACAACCTTACAGTCACTTTCCTGAACACTGTGTGCTTAATTGTCTACTTATTAAGGAATATAGAGACAGACAGTATAATGACTTACGTGATGTTTCAGGATGTCTTTATTATTTTTTTTATTCGCCGGTATTCTCCCGGCCCGGTTATGAAAATAAGATACCAGACATTAAGTAAATATCCTCAATTTGCTTGCAACGATAAGTCAATGGTAGATATAAATCCAGACGTACTCCTGTTAACGCTTATGGGGCCAACTTTCTAGATCTTTTGTATAACCATGTGATCTTACGCTACCTGCAATAGGGGTGTGCAATAAACTAGCCTGTTCGGTGGTAAAGTTTAATTTAAGGAAAATGCCACCAACGACTAGCAACTAAAGAAAATGGGATAGTGGATGTGATACGTCTAGAGAGAAAGGATAAAAAAGAGATAGAAGACGGGAAGTGAGAGAAAACGTAAATCGAAACAGTGACCTCAAACAACATTTGTGTACAGAAAAAGTTTTTACTCAGGTACAGGTACACATAAATACAGTTACATAGATTATTTTGTATAGCATCATATGTGTAGATTACCTAGGATAACCCAGAAAAGTCAGGCAGAGTGACTTATATCCACTGGGTCCTTGTATTCCAATTGGAGAAAGAGTTTATGATACAGGATGACAGTTCAGAATGAGAGAAAGGGGCTTGAAGAGTTGCTGTGGGAGAGAGGAAGGGCACTGTTGAAGGGAAGGATGGGGAGGCAGGGGGCAAAATAATGGGGAGGGGAAGAGGAGAAGACATGGGACATAGTGTAGGGAAGGGGAGGCAGGGAGACAGGGAACATAGTGCTGTGGGAAGGAAGGTGGGGGAGGTCGGGGACACACACAATACAGTATGCCAGGGGTTGGAGTACGGGGTGGGGGTAGCAGCGTGTACAAAAAAGCATTAAGACTGGTACCTCTGAAAGACTGAACGACGCCTCACGAGCTTGTTTTGTCCCAAGACCCGTTTTTTTTTTTTTTTTTTTTTTTTTGCGTCTCTCATTTGCATGTCCCAGGAGGTGTTTGTTTTGATGGTGGTATCTGCTGGTGGTGCTAGTGGTGTGCCTACTGGTGGTGCTGATAGTGCGTGTGTGGGTATCTGCTGGTGGTGTTGGTAGTGTATGTCTGCTGCTGGTACAGCGGATCGAGCCTCCGGCACTGTCTGCACCGAGCTCCAGATGTGACAATAGGTTCTGAGTGAGGCGACCTACGTAGTTTAGTCAAGCAGGGACGCATCTTCCCTAATTGCTAAAAATATGTCCCCTCCCCCCCCCCCCGACTATGGCCGTGCCCTAAATAACTTACCTCAATAAAAATGGAGTACTTCCGACAAAAACAAAAATTGCAAAAAGACGATTTCCGGGACAAAGTTTCAAGCTTCCCAGAGAAACGAGAAACCTACCCAATAACAGCATGTTCTTCAGTTTGTCCTTTCTTCATGACCCGCCAACATCCTTAGATCATGGTGAGAGGCGCGACTCTCATTACTACGGTCTAGGGATCGAATCCCCGGACTAGCGTATAGTCATTCAGCTACGTTGAATGACTATACACTTGCCTGTGGTCACACGCGTTTAGAGATCACTTCTCCAGCGAATTTCCCAGTAAAACAAAGTGTACAGCAGTTCGATCCCTGAGTTGTCTATTAGTCACATTAACGTACCTTCAAGGCTAACGTACCTCCAAGGCTTGGGGAAAGTGATCACAAATCACTTAGTTTCAATATATCGTGGAATTACCCAGATAACTGCAATCAAATCTCTGTCCCAGATTTTTGCTTGGCCGACTTCATGGGACTGAAAAATTACCTGGGTGGGCTAAATTGGGATGTCCTGACTATGGGTCAGGTAGGTGATCTTGGTTGCTAATATGACGTTTTTCAGAGCATAGTTCTAGCTGCCCAGACAACTTTTGTTCCGAGTAGGGAAATTAGATCTTACAAGAATGATCCCAAATGGATGAACAATAGATTAAAACATCTCACTGGTCAAAAGAGAGGCATATATAGGCGTATCTAAAGAGGGGATGGGCAGTTAAGAACTATATTCAATTAAAGAAAGAAATAAAGAAAGGAATAAGTAAAGCAAAAAGGGATTATGAGGCTAAGGTCGCAAGGGATTTAAAGACTAACCCAAAAGGGTTCTTTCAGGTATACAGAAGTAAGATTAGGGACAAGATTGGCCCACTTAAAAGTAACTCTGGTCAGATCACTGACAGTGATAAGGATATGTGTGAAATTCTCAATACCAACTTCCTCTCAGTTTTCACCCAGGAAAATACTAGCGATATTCCTGAAATAATAGAGTATGTAGAACAGGACGATAATAAACTAGTCACGATTGCGGTAACTAGTGACATGGTCCTCAGACAAATAGAGAAACTAAAACCTAACAAATCCCCAGGTCCTGATGAACTGTTTGCAAGGGTGTTAAAGAAATGTAAAGAGAAATTTAGCATACCTTTGGCTAATCTTTTTAACATATCACTACAAACTGGCATAGTGCCTGGTAAGTGGAAAACGGCAAATGTAATACCTATTTACAAGGCAGGTGACAGGTCCTTGGCTTCGAACTATGGACCAATAAGCCTTACCTATATAGTGGGAAAATTTATGGAATCTATAATTGCCGAAGCAATTCGTAGCCATCTTGACAGGCACAGATTGATTAATGAATCTCAACACGATTTTACAAAGGGGGGTTCCTGTCTTTCGAATTTACTAACTTTTTTTCACTAAGATGTTTGAGGAGGTAGATCATGGTAATGAATATGATATTGTGTATATGGACATCAGTAAGGCTTTCGATAGGGCTCCACACGAGAGGCACACGGAATAGGAGAAATTTTTTCCTAGGTAGAGGCATGGCTGACAAATAGGCAGCAGAGAGTTTGCATAAATGGGGAGAAATCAGAATGGGGGCAAGTCACAAGCGGTGTTCCTCAGGGGTCAGTGTAGGGCCCATTGTTGTTCACAATTTACATAAACGACATAGATGAGGGAATAAATAGCGACATAAACAAATTTGCTGATAACACCAAAATAGGCCGTCCAATTCATTCTAATGAGGACACTAGAGCACTCCAGGATGATTTGAATAGACTGATGCAATGGTCGGAGAAGTGGCAGATGCAGTTTAATATTGACAAATTCAAAGTTCTGAATGTTGGATAGGTAAATAACCATGCCACATATAAACTAAATAATGTAGATTTTAATACTGCTGATTGCGAAAAGGATTTAGGAGTTCTGGTTAGCAGTAACCTAAAAACAAGACAACAGTGCATTGGTGTTCGCAATAAGGCTAACAATTCTTGGCTTCATATCTAGAAGCATAAATAATAGAAGTCCTCAGGTTGTTCTTCAACTCTATATATCCTTGGTTAGGCCTCATTTAGACTATGCTGCTCAGTTCTGGTCATCGTATTACACAATGGATATAAATGCTCTAGAAAACTTACAGAGGAGGATGACAAAGATGTTCCCATGTATCAGAAATCTTCCCTATGAAGATAGACTGAGGGTCCTGAATCTGCACTCTCTCGAAAGGCGTAGAATTAGGGGGGATATGATCGAGATGAATAACTGGAAAACAGGAGTAAATAAAGGGGATGTAAACAGCGTGCTGAAGATTTCCAGCCAAGACAGGACTCGCAGCAATGGTTTCAAGTTGGAAAATTTCAGATTCAGGAAGGATATAGGAAAGCACTGGTTTGGTAATAGAGTTGTGGATGAGTGGAACAAACTCCCTAGAATAGTTATTGAGGCTAAAACGTTGTGTAGTTTTAAAAACAGGTTAGGTAAATACATGAGTGAGTGTGGGTGGGTGTGAGTTGAACCTGACTAGCTTGTGCTGCTAGGTCTGGTGCCTTGCTCCTTCCTTGAGTGGAGGTGACCAGACTGGGTGGGTCATTGGGATAATCCGGGGGGGGACATGGTCCTGCTCCGCATGGGTCAGTAGGCCTGTTGCAGTGTTCCTTCTTTCTATGTTCTTATGTTAACAGCCGCACTTGTCTTTGAGGATGACTGAGTTTTTATGCTGATTTACTATCTGTTCACCGAGACAATTAAACTTTCCCTACTTTGATGACACTCACATTTATAGATAAAATTTATATTATGGTCAGTTGAATCTGAATCGCAGTTACGTTGCACAATACGCATCTACAGCAATGAGTGCGATTCTTTAATAGATAAATCTGCTAACTGAGAAGTCTCGTGGTCAGCAAGTCTGTAATAATGATTCCAAATAGAAACAGTTAAGTTTAAAGCCTTTTCAATTGCATGAGGGTCATTAAGACAGTATGTCACATGCAAAATAATATAATGCATAATTTAATGTCTGAAAATGAGATTAAGTTAACTGTGTAAATGAACTGAGAGTTATATCCCTGTCGGTATACACACACTGAGAAATACACACTTCTCGGTTTGCATACACTGAGAGATACACAGCTTTCGGTGTAACTGCACGGGGATACGCATCTCTCGGTAGTGAAGCATCAGAGAACACTTGTCAATAAAAGGAATCTGTCTACAATGAGACAAAGAAAGGAAAGGTGTTCTGCATATTTCAACCTCGACTTGAGGTCCTCTAGAGCAGAATGTAAAAAGTGAAACTTGTAGAAGTGTCGGAGTAGAAGGTCTGGTCTTGGTGGTTCATCTACCATGGGTGAAGCTTGGCTTGAATGGTTTGATGACTCGTTGTGAAGGGTGAAGCTCATGTGAAGGTGCGAGGGTGAGGCTTTTGGAAACGTGAAGGTGTGATGATGAGGCTCTTGGGGACATGTCAGTGTGGCGGTGAGGCTCCTGGGGACGTGTCAATGTGATGGTGAGGTTCTTCGGGACGTGTCATCGTCTTGTTCTTCATGATGGATTTGTTGTAGTTTTTTCAAGCAACTACCAATTTTGTTGAGATAGGAGAAAAGGAGACAGATGATGTTTTAGCTGTTTTCCTTAATCTCTGGATGATTGTTCGATATTCTTTCACCTATTTATCTGAGCAAACCTTGAAGTAATTCATGTCATCGTTGGTGAGCCCCGCTTGGATAAATCAAACTGTGTGTCCTACGAGAATCATTAATGCCCAGATGGTTGTTTCTCTGGAAGAGAGAGGCAGGGGCTACAAATCCTCAGTTCCCTTAAGAAGAGAATGGAAACCGTAATTTTCTTAACTCTGGATGAATGGTCACTGAAGAAATGTATATAGTTTGCCGTGAGTGTCGACTTCCTGTACACAGTGAAAAGTGCTAGTAGGTCAGTTCTTATAGCTAGTACGTCAAATAAGGGTAGCCTTTATGTTGCTCACACTCAACTTTAAGTTTCATACTAAGGGTTCAATTGATTCAGCTTTTCGACATAAGGTATCAAAAGTACCTTGGAATATATCATCTTCCAATCGTACCTGATAACATCTGGTGGTTTGATGTACTGTTGTACATGCTTCTGGGAAAAAAGAGTCATGCATTAGATTGACATCACTAGGAACAGTGGGCTTTCCATACTACATCCATTTTTTTTTTGTTCGTTTGTTTGAAATATTCTCCGATAAAAGAGAGAACTTGAGCTGTACGAAGAGTCTTGCTAAATCTTTGATTTTCTGGGTACTGAGGAGTTGTTAGTTTTTATACTGTTTAAGTGAACTGGTATTTGGTGAAATTAAATATCTTCTTGTTTCGTAGGTTAAATTACAAATCTTACAAATGAAATCTGAAAGTAAAATATGGGAGTCGGAGAATTTCCCCAGAAAACGTGATAGTAACCCGCTGAGCCATGCTATATGTTTCGAAAGTCTATTAATTCTTGTCATTAAGAATAATGTAATGTTTAATTTTGTAAAGGGGAAGGCCTCTCATATTTGAGCATTAAGCCCCTCTGAGGGGGTTGTTAGATTTTGCCGCCGAAGCCTATGAGCTAGGCCCCAAAAGGATTAAATGGAATACATCTTGATTCATAGCTACAATTGGCTTATCAGTTGCAAACAAATTTAGGATACTTGCTTAATACGTCTGGTATCTTATTTTCGTTAATAAGATACCTTGACATATCACATAGGTTGCTATACTGTCTCTCTCTGTCAGAAAACACTTGTCCTGTTTCCTGACAAATCTTGCCTAACCTAACCTACCTCTATATTTCTCAATCAGTGGGAAAGTAAGCACATAGTGTTCAGGAAAGTGTCCACAACGCTTGCCACTTTGCATTTAGTTTGATCACCATCATCTGAGTGTCTGCCAAATTGCCCGAGATGCTTGTAACGAAGACTAATCCTGACTACTGCATCAGTCAGTCTGTTTACGTTGCAAATTGCTCTTTACAAATTGTCCTGAGGTTCACACTGTGGTCATCGTTTGACTGATAGTGGAGGTCATCGTGTGGCAAATACCATGAGTCACAGTGTGGCCAGCACTACGAGTCATCATCTAGTCATTACCGCGGATCACAGTGTGGCCAGCAATGCCGGTCACAGTGTGGCCAACACTATGAATCATCTGGCCATCACCGCGGGTCACTGCGTGGCTAACACCGTCGGCCACATTGAAGCCAACACCGCCGGCCAGGGTGTGGCCAACACCATAGTCTTCAAAGACTACAGTGCTCGTCACAAGCTCCTAGGCTGAGGGACTGATTACCTCATCTTTCACTGTCTGCTGTATTATACAGCAGACAGTATTATGTCCATTATATGAACATAATATGAAGACAGTAGAAATACATACAGCCTGTATATATTTCTACTGTCTTCATATTATGTCCATGTAATGTAGTGATAAAGCCACTGGATGGCGAAACGTCTAACAAGTAAACAAACCCAGATGTTGCACATGTCTAATTCTACATCGTCCCATTGGCTGTTGCAGCGAATTTTCACCAGCTTCAGAGCAGGCATTCTAGTGTCCATATTCAATCGTAATCACATTATTCCAGAATTTTCAGTCCCTTATAGTCCCCATTGATGTTAATAAGCGGGCTCTTTGTAGTTATAATATGGAGTAAATGTTTTTCAGAGCATTTTAAAATAATCTATTTAAAAAATTAATTATAATCTAAAATCAGTATATTAGTAGCCTTAGGTGTTAAATGTCACCAAAGCACCAAATAATGATATTAAAAATAACAAAAGGCAAACAAAAGTATTATTTAAAATAATCAAGAAAATAGTTGTATATGAAACAGTAGAAAATGAGATTTTGAGATTAAAATAAAAACAAGATTTGTGGGGAGAAAAAACATTAGGTTGGGGGTTCGATTAATATTTCAATTTCCGAAATAGAACAACCGTTCATAAAGGATTGACTACCTAAAACTGAACAGAAAGGATACTTTAATTCCTAAATTAGAACATAAAGGGATATTTTTTTTCCTAAAATAGACCGCCCTCAAGAAAATATGAAAGACTACCATAATCCCTAAACCAGATAAGTGATAAGCTAACATAAAGGGATATCTTAATCCCTAAAAAGAGAAAACCGAAAACTTAATGCAAGTAATACTTTACTTTAAACTGAACATTCACAGGCTAACATAAAAGGACACTTTAATCCCTAAAATAGAATAACTATATTATCAGACACAATTACGAATGGCAGTGAGACACAGGCACCCTAACAAGGGGAGCAGTGTACGGTGTTGATGCTCACAGAGGGCGGCCTCACCCTGCGGGTGTTCCCACAGTGTAACTATGATATAGAATACGTTAGCCGCACACTGCGGTTGTACTTAATTTTGTTTAATAAAATAAGGATGCCCCATCTTCGTTATCCCTTATACACGCGTTCTATCTTTTATTTTCCCCTATCCACTCACTCCCTTCCCTCTCATCTCTTTTCTTCCCGGCCCCTCTCAGCTCACACTCGCTCCCTCTCATTACCTTCTATTGCATCCACTCTAGGCACTAGCCTATCCTCGCTTTACACCTATCATTTTCTTACATGATTCTCAGCATCAGTTTTTAAACGTTGGATTGGGTTAGGTTACCGAGGCCTATAAAAACATATATTTTGCCACAAGGAAAATTAATCACGAAAATGGGCTTTAATACCCTAGGTTGCGTGGTTACCGGGTCAACTCAGACGACGTTCAAATCTGCACGTGCATCAGTAGTGTTGTGGGGATGGTTTGCATACCCATACCTACCCGGTTAACTCGTCATCCAGCGTCCCCTTCCCCTCTCTCTCTCTTGCCCTTCCTGCATCCCCACCCACGCTTTGCCCCCTCCCTGCGCCTCCACCTTACCCATCACCCCACACCTCCTTCCCTGCAGCATTCAGACCACATCCGCCAGTGGTGACGGAGGAGGGGGTGAGGGAGGCGAGAGTGACTGCTACACGGCTTATGCAATTTGTCCCGATTATCCGAAGTATTAGTGATAGCCGGATGACAGCGCCGCCAGAGGATGTGCAACTTATCGATGACTCGTTCTCAGTTTCCGCACCACAATTGAAATTAAAGAAAGGGAAATGGTGTGACAGAAGCTAATGCGTGTGTCGTTGACAACGGTTGTCTGTGAGAGTGAGACAGACAGAGAGAGAGAGCTGGTGTGAACTTCTCACGTCGTTTTTGCCTTGCTCTTGTCCACTACCCTTCAGGGGAAGGGAAAGCCGGGTTGCCGGTGAAGAGATCTTCTTCCGAAGAACTGGAGTTACTCTCCCCTTACATGATTTAATTTACAAAGTTTTGTTTTTTCTTAAATTTTTAATCAATGGATATTTCCACTTTCTATAACGTTTGAGAAACGTCGTTTTGGTTTCATCTGGCGATGGTAGTTTGTCCGCCAGGAAACAGGATGAGTGTCTCCCGACACGGGTCGTTGTCAGATGATGATCCGTAACTGGTTAAGCATCCGCTAGCTGACTCCAGCAATAATAATAATAATAATAATAATAATAATAATAATAATAATAATAATAATAATATTAATATAATAATAATAATATTATTATTATCATTATTATAATAATAATAATAATAATAATAATAATAATAATAATAATAATAATAATAATAATAATATTATTATTATTTTGATAATCTTTGCTCTGACATACTTTATAGGATAAACGCATTTAAAAAAAAAAAAAAAACGTATATTGAATAGCTTGTTAAAATCTTCTAACGCTGCAGACGACTTACAAGTTCAGTTACGTGATCTAAAAATAATTATTTACTAACAATACAAGATCTTCCTATCGGATATAATTCCTCTGAACTAATAATATCCTTTCACAGAACATGGCACTTTTCCATGCTGAAATCCATTTTCTGTATTATAAATCGTCTGTTAAATCCTTCTAAGTCTTCCTGAGAGTTTTATTTTTGGTTATTCACTACTGATTACCTTATAAATTATTGCACAAATGAATTCAGTAAAGCCACCTAATTACAAAGAACGTTTGAAGTCTCTTGACCTGTACTCTCTGGATGAAGACAGGAAAGATACATCATGATCTACATTTCGAGAATCCTAGATGGCTAGTTCCAACTCTACGCACAGAAATCACTCCCTGCAAATGCAGAAGATTCGGCAGACGGTGAAACATACCACCAATGAAAAGTAGGGGTGCCAAGAGTACGCTAAGGGAAAACACAATAAGTGTCAGGGGCCCAAGACTGTTCAACAAACTCCCATTATACATGAAGGGAATCGCCAGTATCCCATCCCCCCTGGTTGTCTTCAAGACGAAACTAGACAGTGCCAGCAGTAACAGCCTAGTTGATCAGGCCCTAATTCACCGGGAGTCCTGGTCGAGGACCGGGCGGCGGGGGCGCTGATCCCCGGAACAACCTTCAGGTACACTCCATGTACACTCTCCTCGTCAACAAACCTACAAATGCATTTATTCTTTCCGTCGTATCTTGATTTCGCTAAGTGGAAATGGTAGTTTAGGAAGCATTGATGCTTCAGGCACCCTGCTTATGATACTGCACCATGATGGCACTAGTCATTGTGGCACTCATCTAGTGACCCACCACCATGATGGCACTAGTCCTTGTGGCACTCAACTATTGACCCATCACCATGATGGCACTAGTCCTTGTGGCACTCAACTAGTGACCCACCACCATGATGGCACTAGTCCTTGTGGCACTCAACTATTGACCCACCACCATGATGGCACTAGTCTTTGTGGCACTCAACTAGTGACCCACCACCATGATGGCACTAGTCCTTGTGACACTCAACTAGTGACCCACCAGCATGATGGCACTAGTGCTTGTGACACTCAACTAGTGACCCAAAAACATGATGGCACTAGTCCTTGTGAAACTCGACTATTGGCCCACCACCATGATGGCACTAGTCCTTGTGACACTCAACTAGTTACCCACCAACACGATGGCACTAGTCCTTGTGGCACTCATCTAGTGACCCACCAACATGATGGCACTAGTCCTTGTGGCACTCAACGAGTGACCCACCACCATGATGGCACTAGTCCTTGTGGCACTCAACTAGTGACCCACCACCATGATGGCACTAGTCCTTGTAGCACTCAACTAGTGACCCACCACCATGATGGCACTAGTCCTTGTGGCACTCAACTAGTGACCCACCAACATGATGGCACTAGTCCTTGTGACACTCAACTAGTGACCCATCACCATGATGGTACTAGTCCTTGTGACACTCAACTAGTGACACATCACCATGATGGCACTAGTTCTTGTGGCACACTTCTGTTAACTCGGCTCCATGCTGGCGCTGATCATTTTGACATCTTACTGTTGATCCTGCCATGATGGCACTGGTGACCATGCACCATGATGACACTGGTGACCCTGCACCATGATGACACTGGTGACCATGCACCATGATGACACTGGTGACTCTGCACCATGATGACTCTGGTGACCCTGCACCATGATGCCACTGATGACCATGCACCATAATGGCACTGCTGATCATGCACCATGATGACACTGGTGACGCCACCCCGTAATGACACTGGACACCCAGCAACATGATGGCACTGGTCACTCTGCAACATGATGGCACCGGTTACCCTGGTCTATGACGACACTGGTGACCCCGCACCATGATAACACTGGTCACCTTGCACCATGATGGCACCAGTGACCCTGCATCATAATGACACTGGTGACCCGGAACCATGAGGACACTGATGACTCTGCACCATGATGACACTAGTGACTCTGCATCATGATGACACTGGAGACCCTGCATGACACTGGTGACCATGTACAATGATGACACTGATGACCGTGCACCCTGATGACACTGGTGACGATGTACAATGATGACACTGGTGACCATGAACCATGATGACATTGATGACCATGAACCATGATGACACTGGTCACCCTGCACCATGATGACACTGGTGACCATGCACCATGATGACACTAGTGACCATGCACCATGATGACACTGGTGGCCATGAACCATGATGACACTGATGACCATGAACCATGATGACACTGGTCACCCTGCACCATGATGACACTGGTGACCATGCACCATGATGACACTGGTGACCATGCACCATGATGACACTGGTGACCATGAACCATGATGACACTGGTGACCATGCACCATGATGACACTGGTAAGCAAGCTGCATGGTGACACTGGTGACCATGAACCATGATGACACTGGTCGCCCTGCACCATGATGACACTAGTGACCATGAACCATGATGACACTGGTCACCCTGCACCATGATGGCACTGGTGACCATGAACCATGATGGCACTGGTCACCCTGCACCATGATGACACTAGTGACCATGCACCATGATGCCACTGGTGACTATGAACCTTGATGACACTGGTGGCCATGCACCATGATGACACTGGTGACCATGAACCATGATGACACTGGTCACCCTGCACCATGATGACACTGGTGACCATGCAACATGATGACACTGGTGACCATGCACCATGATGACACTGGTGACCATGCACCATGATGACACTGGTGACTATGCACCATGATGACACTGGTGAGCATGCTACATGGTGACACTGGTGACCATGAACCATGATGACACTGGTCGCCCTGCACCATGATGACACTAGTGGCCATGAACCATGATGACACTGGTCACCCTGCACCATGATGACACTGGTGACCATGAACCATGATGGCACTGGTCACCCTGCACCATGATGACACTAGTGACCATGCACCATGATGCCACTGGTGACTATGAACCTTGATGACACTGGTGGCCATGCACCATGATGACACTGGTGACCATGAACCATGATGGCACTGGTCACCCTGCACCATGATGACACTAGTGACCATGCACCATGATGCCACTGGTGACTATGAACCTTGATGACACTGGTGGCCATGCACCATGATGACACTGGTGACCATGAACCATGATGACACTGGTCACCCTGCACCATGATGACACTGGTGACCATGTAACATGATGACACTGGTGACCATGCACCATGATGACACTGGTGACCATGCACCATGATGACACTGGTGACTATGCACCATGATGACACTGGTGAGCATGCTACATGGTGACACTGGTGACCATGAACCATGATGACACTGGTCGCCCTGCACCATGATGACACTAGTGACCATGAACCATGATGACACTGGTCACCCTGCACCATGATGACACTGGTGACCCTGAACCATGATGGCACTGGTCACCCTGCACCATGATGACACTAGTGACCATGCACCATGATGCCACTGGTGACTATGAACCTTGATGACACTGGTGGCCATGCACCATGATGACACTGGTGACCATGAACCATGATGACACTGGTCACCCTGCACCATGATGACACTGGTGACCATGCACCATGATGACACTGGTGACCATGCACCCTGATGACACTGGGGACCATGCACCATGATGACACTGGTGACCATGCTACATGATGACACTGGTGACCATGCACCATGATGGCACTGGTGACCACGCACCATGATGACACTGGTTACCATGTACCATGATGAAACTGGTAACCATGCACCAGAATGACCCTGTTGACCCTGCACCATGATGACACTGGTGACCATGCACCATGATGGCACTGGTGACCACGCACCATGATGACACTGGTTACCATGCACCATGATGAAACTGGTAACCATGCACCAGAATGACCCTGTTGACCCTGCACCATGATGACACTGGTGACCATGCACCATGATGACACTGGTGACTATGCACCATAATGACACTGGTGACCATGCATCATGATGACACTGGTGACCATGCACCATGATGACACTGGTGACTATGCACCATAATGACACTGGTGACCATGCACCATGATGACACTGGTGACCATGCACCATGATGACACTGGTGACTATGCACCATAATGACACTGGTGACCCTGCACCATAATGAAACTGTTGACCATGCACCAGGATGACACTGGTGACCCTGCACCATAATGAAACTGTTGACCATGCACCATAATGACACTGGTGACCCTGCACCATAATGAAACTGTTGACCATGCACCATAATGACACTGGTGACCCTGCACCATAATGAAACTGTTGACCATGCACCAGGATGACACTGGTGACCATTCACCTTGATGACACTGGTGACTATGCACCATGATGACACTGGTGACCATGCACCAGGATGACCCTGGTGACCCTGCACCATGATGACACTCGGTGGCCATGCACCTCTATGACACTGGTGACTATGCACCATGATGACACTGGTGACCATGCACCAGGATGACCCTGGTGACCCTGCACCATGATGACACTGGTGGCCATGCACCTCTATGACACTGGTGACTATGCACCATCATGGTACTGGTGACCATGCACTATGATGGCATTGGTGACCATGTACCATGATGACACTGGTGACTATGCACCATAATGACACTGGTGACCCTGCACCATAATGAAACTGTTGACCATGCACCAGGATGACACTGGTGACCCTGCACCATAATGAAACTGTTGACCATGCACCATAATGACACTGGTGACCCTGCACCATAATGAAACTGTTGACCATGCACCATAATGACACTGGTGACCCTGCACCATAATGAAACTGTTGACCATGCACCAGGATGACACTGGTGACCATTCACCTTGATGACACTGGTGACTATGCACCATGATGACACTGGTGACCATGCACCAGGATGACCCTGGTGACCCTGCACCATGATGACACTGGTGGCCATGCACCTCTATGACACTGGTGACTATGCACCATGATGACACTGGTGACCATGCACCAGGATGACCCTGGTGACCCTGCACCATGATGACACTGGTGGCCATGCACCTCTATGACACTGGTGACTATGCACCATCATGGTACTGGTGACCATGCACTATGATGGCATTGGTGACCATGTACCATGATGACACTGGTGACCATGCACCATGATGACACTGGTGACCATGCTACATGGTGACACTGGTGACCATGCACCATGATGACACTGGTGACCACGCACCATGATGACACTGGTTACCATGCACCATGATGAAACTGGTGACTATGCACCAGAATGACCCTGATGACCCTGCACCATGATGACACTGGTGACTATGAACCTTGATGACACTGGTGGCCATGCACCATGATGACACTGGTGACCATGAACCATGATGACACTGGTCACCCTGCACCATGATGACACTGGTGACCATGCACCATGATGACACTGGTGACCATGCACCCTGATGACACTGGGGACCATGCACCATGATGACACTGGTGACCATGCTACATGATGACACTGGTGACCATGCACCATGATGGCACTGGTGACCACGCACCATGATGACACTGGTTACCATGTACCATGATGAAACTGGTAACCATGCACCAGAATGACCCTGTTGACCCTGCACCATGATGACACTGGTGACCATGCACCATGATGGCACTGGTGACCACGCACCATGATGACACTGGTTACCATGCACCATGATGAAACTGGTAACCATGCACCAGAATGACCCTGTTGACCCTGCACCATGATGACACTGGTGACCATGCACCATGATGACACTGGTGACTATGCACCATAATGACACTGGTGACCATGCATCATGATGACACTGGTGACCATGCACCATGATGACACTGGTGACTATGCACCATAATGACACTGGTGACCATGCACCATGATGACACTGGTGACCATGCACCATGATGACACTGGTGACTATGCACCATAATGACACTGGTGACCCTGCACCATAATGAAACTGTTGACCATGCACCAGGATGACACTGGTGACCCTGCACCATAATGAAACTGTTGACCATGCACCATAATGACACTGGTGACCCTGCACCATAATGAAACTGTTGACCATGCACCATAATGACACTGGTGACCCTGCACCATAATGAAACTGTTGACCATGCACCAGGATGACACTGGTGACCATTCACCTTGATGACACTGGTGACTATGCACCATGATGACACTGGTGACCATGCACCAGGATGACCCTGGTGACCCTGCACCATGATGACACTGGTGGCCATGCACCTCTATGACACTGGTGACTATGCACCATGATGACACTGGTGACCATGCACCAGGATGACCCTGGTGACCCTTCACCATGATGACACTGGTGGCCATGCACCTCTATGACACTGGTGACTATGCACCATCATGGTACTGGTGACCATGCACTATGATGGCATTGGTGACCATGTACCATGATGACACTGGTGACTATGCACCATAATGACACTGGTGACCCTGCACCATAATGAAACTGTTGACCATGCACCAGGATGACACTGGTGACCCTGCACCATAATGAAACTGTTGACCATGCACCATAATGACACTGGTGACCCTGCACCATAATGAAACTGTTGACCATGCACCATAATGACACTGGTGACCCTGCACCATAATGAAACTGTTGACCATGCACCAGGATGACACTGGTGACCATTCACCTTGATGACACTGGTGACTATGCACCATGATGACACTGGTGACCATGCACCAGGATGACCCTGGTGACCCTGCACCATGATGACACTGGTGGCCATGCACCTCTATGACACTGGTGACTATGCACCATGATGACACTGGTGACCATGCACCAGGATGACCCTGGTGACCCTGCACCATGATGACACTGGTGGCCATGCACCTCTATGACACTGGTGACTATGCACCATCATGGTACTGGTGACCATGCACTATGATGGCATTGGTGACCATGTACCATGATGACACTGGTGACCATGCACCATGATGACACTGGTGACCATGCTACATGGTGACACTGGTGACCATGCACCATGATGACACTGGTGACCACGCACCATGATGACACTGGTTACCATGCACCATGATGAAACTGGTGACTATGCACCAGAATGACCCTGATGACCCTGCACCATGATGACACTGGTGACCAGGCACCCTGATGACACTGGTGACTATGCACCATAATGACACTGGTGACCATGCATCATGATGACACTGGTGACCATGCACCAGGATGACCCTGGTGACCCTGCACCATGATGAAACTGGTGACCTTGCACCAGGATGACACTAGTGACCATTCACCTTGATGACACTGGTGACCATGCACCAGAATGACCCTGGTGACCCTGCACCATGATGACACTGTTGACCATGCACCACGATGACACTGGTGACTATGCACCATCATGACACTGGTGACCATGCACTATGATGGCATTGGTGACCATGTACCATGATGACAATGGTGACCATGCACCATGATGACACTGGTAATCATGCACCATGATGACACTGGTCACCCTGCACCGTGATGACACTGGTGACCATGCACCATGATGACACTGTTGACCCTGCAACATGATGACATTGGTCAACCTGCACCATGATGGCACCAGTGACCATGCACCATGATGACACTGTTGACCAGGCACCATGATGACACTGGTGACCATGCACCATGATGACACTGGTAACCATGTGCAAATATTTAACTAAATCATGTAATGTTTCTCAACTTTGACTCTGACTTACACTTTGACTTACACTTTGACTTCCACTTGTACATTCATGTACAAGTCTTTGTGGTTTAATAATTTTATCTCAGTTTCTGGATTGATTTTTTTTCGTGACTTGAAATCCGGATGATTCATAAGCTCTTTTATTATATATTTTGTGAGCAGGAAATACTATCATATACTAACTTATCGCTGAGGTGCACCTGATTGGCTCTCTTGTGATATCACTTGGCCATTTGTGGCGCTGCTGGGGGTGTGGGAGACGGATACTGAGGTAGTGAACTGCATTTGTGGTAGTGGTGATAGTTGCGGTGGGGGAGGGGAGTAGGTTGGGGTAGTGAAGGTTTGTTTTGGGGTGGGATATGTAGGGGCGGGACTGGCGGACCTGGGGAGGAGAGGGGCTGCGGTGGTGATTATTGGTGGCTTTCGTCTTAATGATAATGATGGTAGCGGTGATAGTGGGGCTGGTTGTGATGAATGCGGTGGTGATGGTTGGTATAGTGATGGTAGGGGCGGCGATAGTAAGATTGATTGTGCAGTGAGTGTACACTGAGAGAAAGCACACTAAGTGTCAGGGGCCCAAAACCGTTCAACAGCCATCCTTCCATCATACATAAAGGAGTACAACAATAAACCCTTATCTGTCTTCAAGACGGAAATGGACAGATACAAAAAGTCAGCACGTCAAGGGGCGGAAACACTTTTTTTTCTTTTTTGTCCAATTTAAATGAAATTTTATCTTGTGATTTAAAAAGCAGTTTGCATCCTACACTTCTTGTTGCAAAGTTGCAAGATATTGCATTTTTTTGCCTCACTGGCCTACAAAATTGGAAGTTGTGCAATGTTCTAGTCAACATCAGATGAAAGATAAAGAGTTAGATTATCTAAATTTCAATATTTTTTTGAGAGAAATGTCAATAGATTGCATTACAAAATTTTTTGAAATTTGTGTTTTTTTTTAGGAGAATAAGAGTCAATAAAAACAAAATGGTAAAACATATTGCAAAACACCTGTGAAGATTAATAGAATCATCATTCATCAATATTGTGTGAAAAAATCATGACATTCCTATTATTACTCTTTGAAAAAAAATAAAGCAAATATCAATAACTTATTTCCGAGTCATTAATATTTTTGTTTCTGTAAAACTCTACGGACACGACGCGCCAGATCTGAGCGTGTTGCACACCCCCGTCATTGTTGACAACCCAGAGGCAACTGAGCTGCAACAACTCTGTGTTCTTCACTTTAGTCGCCACAGAAGTTGCCATGTTGAGTATTTAGAATGAAACAATCATCACAATAATAATTTTTAAAGTAAAAAAAAAAAAAAAAAAAAAAAAAAAAAAAAAAAAAAAAAAAAAAAAAAAAAAAAAAACACTAATTGCCAACATGTCCTCTTGATGACAGCAAAAACAGAAAAAATGCATTTTAGAAAAAAAACAACAACTTAGAAATATGATAGAAACAAGCTGATTGCATCGACATGCTGCCAGATTTTTGCACTATTTTTTGGTAAGAAAACCTTAATTTCCATAAATTTTCAACTTCAATTTTAAAATCTCTAAAACCAAAATGCCTATGCCCCTCAAGTCCTAAAAACCATTTGCTCCTTGACACGACATATATATGTTGTGCCAAATCCAATTAAATATCTTTTAGATATGCTTACACTTATTTTATAATAAACAAACACAATGAAATATATTTTTTTTTCGTTAGGTTCAAAATGATTTTTGTGAAATTATTGCATATGCAAATTTTGGCTTGCCATATTCGGCTATTTAAGCCCAAATTGCAAGTTCGGTGTGACACACACGCACAAATATATATATATATATATATATATATATGTCGTGCCGAATATGTAAAACTGGTCAATTAGTAAGAACTCATTTAAAATTAAGTCCTTTCTAAAATTTTCTCTTATACGTTTAAAGATATATATTTTTCATTAATGTTAATGTAAAAATTTTTAATTTTGCAACAAAAGAATCTTATAAAACTTACCTAACCTTATTATAACAAGAGCAATTTATTTTACCCTAACCCAACTAAATATATTTTAGATTTCTTTACTATAATTTAATAATAAACAAACACAATGAAATATATTTTTTTCGTTAGGTTCAGAATGATTTTGGCGAAATTATGGCATACACAAATTTTCGTTTGTCCTATATGGCAAGATCAGCGTTGCTATTTAAGCCAAGATCGCAAGTTCTGCCTATTCGGCACGACATATATATATATATATATATATATATATGCAATAAGATCACAGTATATATATATAATATATATATATATATATATATATATATATATTATGTATATATATATATATACATATATACATATATACATATATATATATATATATATATATATATATATATATATATATATATATATATATATATATATATATATTTATATATATATATATATATATATATATATATATATATATATATATATATATATATATATATATATATATAAAATATATATATATATATATATTCTGTCAATGCACCGGCCGTATCCCACCGAGCAGGGTGGCTCGAGAAAAACGAAAGTTTCTCTTTATAAATTTAGTAATTTATACAGAAGGGGTTACTAGCTCCTTGTTCACGGAATTTTAGTCGCCACTTAGGACACGCATGGCTTACTGTGAAAAAACAGTGAATTTCCATGTGTTATTGTGATTTCTCACACTATTAAGGAATATTGGAACAGGACAACATAAAACTTATAAGGTTGAGATATCACTTCCCATATAAATTCACACATGACTCAACACGTTAAGCATGGAAGTATAATGAAAATATATATTGTCAGGTTACATGTCAAATGGAATTTATTAGTGACATGTCAGGCATAGTTGAAATTCATCTCAAAGTATATTAATAATAATTGAATCACATGACCATCTGAAACTAGTTGTGTCAGCTTTTTTAAGAACTGCACCCAACTCTACCCTTGTTGTGAGGTCAGGTCTCTACTGGCCACCTGACACTAGTTAGATTCTTGATGTATCGCTTCTGTCTTAGTAGGATCTATTAATTGTCTTTTAAAGGTGCAGTTTTTGTAATAGATTATTTCTACTCAGTATATTATGGTGCTCACCTACTTGGGTATACTGAGATAAGAGTTGAAAATTTTATGCTGATACTAACAAGATGTGGGCAAGGACATTCATGCACGATTCAAGACATCAGAAGTGATCAAGGTCTCAGGACCGAAACGTTTTCTAATAAATATGTCCTAATGTTTGTTCACGTGTTTTTCTAAACCAATTTGTCGGTATCTAATACCATGGCTTATACGATTTATTTTATGGCTGATGAATTTGTACATAAGAGTTTTAGTGTATCTCATTGAGCTTTTGTGTTTAGTAGCCTAGTACTGACATTCTGTCTGCCTTCATATTCAAGCTGACAGACGTGGCACGGTATTGACTCCAATTGTCTGATTACTTTCCATTTTACTGACAGTCATTAGCGTCTTGCCTATTTCATAAGGGTAGCTATATGTGATACGAGTATACTTAATACTAGAGTGTAGAACATAAAAATAGTAGAGCACTGAAGTCTACTAGCCCATGCTAGGCAAGTCTTCCTCAAACTCCCTGAGTGAATTTAGTGTCTATTTTTTTTTCTAATTTTTTTAAATTATTTTTACCACTGTTAAAAATTATTATTTTTTGCTTACTGTAGAACTCAATGTGGGGGTTTTAACCATTTTCGATTTTAATTTTTGAACTTCTCATGTAAACACCTCGGGGAACAGATATGTAGTCGAAGCAATTATATGTATTCCCATGGCTATTTTACAATTATTATTATTATTATTATTATTATTATTATTATTATTATTATTATTATTGCACCTATTGGCCACATTGCCCATGATTCATACTAAAAACATAATATACTGATCATCTCACCCCCACTCCCAGTTCCCACCAATATCTGACCTTATCCGACTTGATCTCACAATTTATTGACCTTGTGTGACCTGCTCTCGCAATGGCGAAACACATTCACCCATGGGGCACACTAGCAGGAATAGCCTTACAGAACCATTGCTGTTGTAGCTCTGGCGAGAGTCGCAGGGTAACATCACAGCTGGACGGTTGCTTCAATAGTAAACTCCTTTGAAAAGAAAAGAACCCAAATTACATTAATTAAGCCGGAGACTAAAACGTATTATGAGATAATCACAAAATTTACTTCTGTCCCAATTAATTAGCACATTACTGTATGTTAGCCATCTTTTTCCGATCCTGACCTCATGGTACTCATTTGCCTGATAAGGAAATAAGAAAGAAGGAGAACTAAGCAGGCCTACTTGCCCATGCTAGGTATGTCTAGATAAATAAGCTGTGTATTTCTTCATTCCTACGTACTTGATAAAGCTCAGTCTTAGTAATAATGGTAAAGTTACCGATAAAATGTTAAGTAATAAGACACAGATGCAACTAATATGAC
>NC_069401.1:49270374-49272874 GCF_026875155.1 Cherax quadricarinatus | reverse complement strand
TGCAAAGTCATGAAGATCGGAGGAGGGCAAAGAAGACTGCAGACAGAGTATAGGCTAGGTGGCCAAAGGCTGCAAACCTCACACAAGGAGAAAGACCTAGGAGTGAGTATTATACCGAGTACATCGCCAGAAACACACATTAACCAGATAACTGCTGCGGCATATGGGCGCTTGGCAAACCTGAGAATAGCGTTCTGGTACCTCAGTAAGGAATCGTTCAAGACTTTATACACTGTGTACGTCAGGCCGATACTGGAGTACGCAGCACCAGTTTGGAACCCACACCTGGTCAAACACGTCAAGAAATTAGAGAAAGTGCAAAGGTTTGCAACAAGGCTAGTTCCAGAGCTAAGGGTAATGTCCTATGAAGAAAGGTTAAGGGAAATCGGTCTGACAACACTGGAGGACAGGAGGGTCAGGGGAGACATGATAACTACATACAAAATACTGCGTGGAATAGACAAGGTGGACAGAGACAGGATGTTCCAGAGATGGGACACAGAAACAAGGGGTCACAATTGGAAGCTGAAGACTCAGATGAGTCAAAGGGATGTTAGGAAGTATTTCTTCAGTCATAGAGTAGTTATGAAGTGGAATAGTCTGGCAAGCAATGTAGTGGAGGCAGGAACTATACATAGTTTTAAGACGAGGTATGATAAAGTTCATGGAGCAGGGGGAGAGAGGACCTAGTAGCGGTCGGTGAAGAGGCGGGGCCAGGAGCAACCACAATTAGGTGAGTACAATTAGGTGAGTACAATTAGGTGATTACACTTACACACACACACACACACACACACACACACACACACACACACACACACACACACACACACACACACACACACGGACTACTAGCTATATATGCTGCATAAGAGGCTTCAGTAATGCTCTTGAGGTGACGTTTTAATCGTAATTCAAAATTCCCATTGGCCACCTCTTGTTTTCAAGCTGTCTTTCTAGACTGTGTATATTCATTATGATTTATTTGATTCTCGGAACCAGAGCATACGTACCCTATCTTTTCCAGTAGATATACCAAACACATGATAAAGAAATTGTAGGTTCGTTTATTCCTCACTGAACTGTAGAAAGAGTGTGATTGTTTCATGTTTTAAATGCGCAGTGTGGATTAGTTTGTGAAGTGCGGAGAGAGATTTATATTGTGTGTAGAAAGACGCGTGTGGTGTGCTTTGAGGGGAGTGGAGAGAACTGTCGGGAGGGTGTGGAGAGAACTGTCGGGAGGGTGTGGAGAGAACTGTCGGGAGGGTGTGGAGAGAACTGTCGGGAGGGTGTGGAGAGAACTGTCGGGAGGGTGTGGAGAGAACTGTCGGGAAGGTGTGGAGAGAACTGTCGGGAAGGTGTGGAGAGAACTGTCGGGAGGGTTTGGAGTGAAGTGTCGGGAGGGTGTGGAGTGAAGTGTCGGGAGGGTGTGGAGTGAAGTGTCGGGAGGGTGTGGAGAGAACTGTCGGGAGGGTTTGGAGTGAAGTGTCGGGAGGGTGTGGAGAGAACTGTCGGGAGGGTGTGGAGAGAACTGTCGGGAGGGTGTGGAGAGAACTGTCGGGAAGGTGTGGAGAGAACTGTCGGGAGGGTTTGGAGAGAACTGTCGGGAGGGTTTGGAGTGAAGTGTCGAGAGGGTGTGGAGTGAAGTGTCGGGAGGGTGTGGAGAGAACTGTCGGGAGGGTTTGGAGTGAAGTGTCGGGAGGGTGTGGAGAGAACTGTCGGGAGGGTGTGGAGAGAAGTGTCGGAGGGTGTGGAGAGAACTGTCGGGAGGGTGTGGAGAGAACTGTCGGGAGGGTGTGGAGAGAACTGTCGGGAGGGTGTGGAGTGAACTGTCGGGAGGGTGTGGAGTGAAGTGTCGGGAGGGTGTGGAGAGAACTGTCGGGAGGGTGTGGAGTGAAGTGTCGGGAGGGTGTGGAGAGAACTGTCGGGAGGGTGTGGAGAGAACTGTCGGGAGGGTGTGGAGAGAACTGTCGGGAGGGTGTGGAGTGAAGTGTCGGGAGGGTGTGGAGAGAACTGTCGGGAGGGTGTGGAGTGAAGTGTCGGGAGGGTGTGGAGAGAACTGTCGGGAGGGTGTGGAGAGAACTGTCGGGAGGGTGTGGAGAGAACTGTCGGGAGGGTGTGGAGAGAACTGTCGGGAGGGTGTGGAGAGAACTGTCGGGAGGGTGTGGAGTGAACTGTCGGGAGGGTGTGGAGAGAACTGTCGGGAGGGTGTGGAGTGAAGTGTCGGGAGGGTGTGGAGAGAACTGTCGGGAGGGTGTGGAGAGAACTGTCGGGAGGGTGTGGAGTGAACTGTCGGGGGGTGTGGAGAGAACTGTCGGGAGGGTGTGGAGAGAACTGTCGGGAGGGTGTGGAGTGAACTGTCGGGAGGGTGTGGAGAGAACTGTCGGGAGGGTGTGGAGAGAACTGTCGGGAGGGTGTGGAGAGAACTGTCGGGAGGGTGTGGAGAGAACTGTCGGGAGGGTGTGGAGTGAACTGTCGGGAGGGTGTGGAGAGAACTGTC